>VZRX01023026.1:230177-396694 GCA_013398075.1 Notiomystis cincta | reverse complement strand
GTGCAGCAGCCGTGAGGGCGGCGCCGGGACAGCCCCGGTCCGCTGCAGCGACTGTAAGTGTCCCGCGCCCGCCGCACGGGCCGGCTCCGGAGGCGCCGCCGCTCTGTTGGAAAGCGAAATGCCCGTCCCTGATTTAACTCGGAAGCCTTTCCGAAAGGATGCGCCTGGGTGTGAGCAGCGTGTCGCTTACGGGGTGCCAGCGTTACGCTGACACCAGTGTTTTGGTAAACTAGTTGACAAGTATAAAACTTCTCATACGAATCTTCAGATTGGTATATTTTTTAATAACTTATTCAGAGTCACAGTATTTCTTCATGTGACACCACTTTTAAAATAAAGCAATGAAATCTGAAAAGAGTTATTTTGTCAAATATGATCTTTAGAAGTACAAGACAGCTTGTGTTTGTATGGAGAAAAAGCGATGCAAGACCACTATAAGTATCAAAATTAACAAGCATGTGTAGGACTGTGTCCGTTCCTGTACAGTCCTGCAGTGGAAGATTATTTCTGCCTATCATTACAAGGTTTAGTCACCTATCAATCAAGAATGCTTCTGTGAACAGGTATAAAACACTCTTGACAGTCCATAGAGCCAAAGAGTCTTCTCTAACACAATTTAACTGCATGAGTGAATAGTGTGAAAAACATTTTGGGGGGGTATTTTCATTTTCTTGTGTTCTGCTGACATAGTTTGTTTATATATTAGGGAAACTGAGCAAATCTTGAGTCTTACAGATAGAGGACAATGTGTGGAAATAAATTATTTTTTTTGAGGACAGAATTGTTTGCATTCATTTGAAATGCAGGGAGGAGTCAGACATGAGGTCCACTAAATGTATCCTTGATATTTACATACTCAGATACTCCAAGATATTCTGTTGGCAGATGAGATAGAGGCATAACTGAGGAGAAAAGACCAACTCTGAAGACTAAGGAGGTTTAGTTGCTGAGGGTGAGAGAAAATTTCACTCATTCTGATCTCATCAGGCTGCAACATCTCAAAGTGCTTAAAGTGTTCTAGAGTGGGTAATTTATTGCAGGAAGTGTCTTAGCAAAATGACAGACACTTAGTACAAAGAAATAGTCTGCTACATGGACCAGAAGAGCTCTTTCACACGTTCTGTGTTAAAGTGATGACATCTGTGAGCTATGTTCTGCAGCTTTGGAAGCTTGTTGTACACCTACATCTATTCAGAGATGTGTTTTCCCTTTTCCTCCAGTGTTTTCCCTTTTCCTCCAGACAAACCCTCCAGAAATGGCACGAACTGTGTGGTGGCTGAAAAGCAACATTTAACATTAGGCAGGAATTTGTGGCCTTTAGCTGTAAACTGTGTTAACAGTCCACTGACATGTCATGGGCTGAACCTTTGGTCTAAAGCAACAGACCCTAATTAGCACAGGAGTAAGTGCAGATAACGTTCCAGTAATGGGATACTTCTTTTATTCAGTCAGCCTGGACACAGGAAAATGCTGCACCTGAGCTCCAGAAAGTACCAATGAGCACTGAGTCAAAAACAACCACTCAAATTTGTACCTTGAAAGGATCTTTGCTAGTCCTTGTTGTAGCTACAAAAACTTTAAAATGACAGAAAGAGCACTGGGGACCTTATGCAATTCTAAGTTGTAGGTTTGCCTGGGACCAAAGTGCCCTGACTCAACAGACTTCATTTTTCTGAGTTGCTGTGAGGTTGCCAGGCACAGGAAGTGTTCGTGTGATGTAGTTCCCAGCCTCCCAATCCCCTACAGTGTTCTGAACCCCATCTGGGGAGCCCCTAAGTCAACTGTGGCCCTGAATTTTAGGCAGAGGAGGTAAGCCTCAATGGAATAAAAAAAAAAATGCTGTATTTTTCACCTCAGAGAGATGTCATGCTTTTGTACTTAGCCAACCTTCAAGTGGGCACAGAACAAGCTCAGTTCACCACATCTGCACTGTTCAGTGCAGTTTCTATGTCTTACTAATAGAACTTGGGCTTACTGGCCCAAGGGGGCTCAATGGATTTCCTCACTAAAACAAAGGGGAGAATGCTGCTATGGTTGTAATTAAAAGAGCTGATGTGAAACTGAATTCTTGGTAGTATTTAGATGAGAACCAACTAGTTATAAAACATTAAAACAAGTATGTCAAAGCATGTCTCCTTTACAAAGGCTGGGATTTTATGACATACTCTATTTGTTACTGTTTTGAAACACTGAATTTGCTGGTTCAAACAACTCTTGAGGCTAAATTGATGAAGTAACTTAATGGGTTGCAGTGTTCTGAGTTAAAGAAAAAAAAAGCTTCAAGTCTCAAGGTATGTGAGGCATTCAAATAGTTCTGTGAGGGAGAAGAGGCAATCCCATTATGCCCAGTAATTGGGACATTGTCTAAAAGTGCAGTACCTTTCCCAGCCCAGGAGAGATCCAGAGTCATCATTTTCATTGAAGGATTTGAATGCCATTCACCCATTGCAGCCCATTTAATTCCCACCCACTCCACCTTAAAAGGTGATTTAAACAAAACTGTTATGACTATCAGATTCTCTGTGAAGTTCCCAGTAGCCTGGCAGCTGGCACATCATGGGCTGTGGTGAGTAGGTTAGCACTCAGCAGTGAGCACCTGAGCAGTGGTTCTGGGCACGTGCTCCAGCCAAATGGACTCGACATGGGCCCTGAGGACTGAGCTGAACAGAAGTACCTTCTTGTGGCATGTTCTTTCTTCCCAGGAGAAACCTGCACCATAGGGGTATCTTCAGGGAGAGCTAAGTCAGTTCTTAATATTTAACTACATGATAAAATTATTAAACTGCTTTTGTGCATTAGGTAATTTGTAGAAAAGTGGTTCTCATCAAAGACAGTGATATAAAAAGCAGGATTTTTTAAAAACTAGTCAGAGAAACTAGAGAACATCCTTTTAAGAAAACAATGGAAAACAGGCAAGAGAAAATGAGGAGAGTGAATATGTATTCTGCACCAACTGAAACGTTTTGTTCCAAGGATATGTCAATCCTCCTGCTTTTAATTTAAAAAAGGAATCAAATTTGCAGTCCTACTTTGCTGCTGGAAGAAACATCATAAGGAACCCATTTTATTGTAACTTACTTTTGTCCAAGTTTGAAGGGCTGCAGCCTCGTTAGGCACATCAAGGACCTGCTCCCACCTCCACGGTGGGAAGTGAAGAACAGGCTCAGTAGCACTTACAAATATGTGGCAGACACATTCCTGAGATGGGAAGGGACTGTCAGGTGAAGGTCAAGCAGCTAAAGAAACTAACACTGAGACTGCTCAAGAGATGTTCAAGCAGTCTGACAATGCTTTATCTTGTGACACAAATGAATAAAAAGAATCCAGGGTAAGTGGCATACAGATGAACATTAATCACCCTTGTGTTACAGCTACTCAGTTTGTTGGCAGAAAATTAAAGCTCAGAACATTGCAAAACTTCAAGCTTGATTATTCCCAAAGTTTGTAGATGATGTAATTGGTGACTCAGATAATCAGCCTTGACAATACCTATAAATTTTCAGAATAGCCAAGCTGAAAGTTATTTCACTTTTTTTTTTAATACTACAGTAAAAAACAATTCATCATTAATTTTTATAGTCTTCCCTTTATTTACCTGTGGGTAAGATTTTATTTTTATTGATGTTCCCCTGGTGCCAAAAATGCTGGAAGCACCAGCAGAGCTAACTTAGCTCTTCTCCTACTCCTATTGTCTAGTATTTATATACACTATGTTAACAGTTGTCCACTGCTGCTTTCCACTTCAAGCTCAAATCCTTACACACACAGCATTTGCTTGAATTAGACTGTTTTTCTGTAGTTAGTTGCAAAGCTCATGCTGTAATCCAAAACCAGGCTTCTGATGGAAAAGTCTATGAACACAAGCCTCTGTTCTGCAAGTCCCTGCCATGCCCAGCACATGCTCCACATCCAGACAGCTTGGGTCAACCCACCAGGCTTGCTATTGAATTTGCTAAGGGTCACATGCTTGCATGACAGAAAACTGGGCAGTTTTTCCTATCATCTTCTATTTTTGATGCTTCCTCTTATGCTCTTGGCTCTTTAAACAATCCCATCTGCACACAACGTAACTGCTCTGTTTAAAACTACAGCATCAAGTTAAAAACGGTCCAGCCAGAGGTGTCTCTCTTACACAAAAGTAAAGAAACAACAAAGGGATTCAGTTCCATCCAGCAAGCCCCAAAATTTCAGGCTAAAACAAGTAATTAGGGCACAGAGCATAAGAGGGCAACAAAAGATGAACTGAACACACACTGAGGGAAGGACAGGAGCACAGGCTGCAGCAACTGACAGCCAGCACTGCTGGCTGGCACCAAACACACCAAAAAACCCCACTAAAACAGAAACAACAATGAAAAGCTATTGATAAGTATCTGCATTAACAGACTCCTGTTTATAAACATTGAAAAGTTTTTATTTTATAGATAAATAGCATGGTGATTTTAAAAGTTGAGAAACAACACAACTTAAAAGCTCTGACTCCCCAAGATATTAACTACTTGCCAGAGTTCATAATTTACTCCAGCACACTAAGATGGCAGCTTCCTCTTTTTCATATTGCACTTAGAACTCAAAACTTTCTTGTAAAGGCTACATTGTTTTCAGGTCCTAGCACCAACACTGACAACTGAAACCAGGGTCTCAAAGTATGTCCAAGTGCAAACAGAAAGTTGAAGGTGTTGGAAGTGCCATGCTTAAACACAGCAACACTGAAAACAGCGTTCTCTTTCCAAAGCAAGAGAAAGACAACACTCTCCAGGATTCCCTTAAAGCAGTCAGAAGTGGATTAGCATTCGTGATGATTAGGTATGGACAATCACATACAGCTGAAGTTACAATCAAGGAGTTTAGCTCATAATTCTTTTGAACCTAATGCTTCTGAGAAGTGTATTTTGCACTGTTTTCATGTTTGTTATTTCCATCATGGCTGGGACAAAAATTTAGTTATTCTCAGAAGAAACAAAAACGAACAGAAAGAAAGAACAGATTCGGTCTTATTCAAAATACACAATACAGCAGTTAGACTTAAATGCTATTCCAAAATAGCACTGAAAAATAGAGGCTGAAACTATGGCAAAGAAATCTCAGTGGAATTTCAGTATGACTGAAGAAATTTGCATTCATTACAAGAATGAGAAGAAGGTATCTTCTTTGAATTCCTGGAAGAAACATGATTATCTGTCTTACAACCTGTTTGTAGCATCCCCCAACCAGTTAACTTTCCCAAATTCAAAGTTTTTCCTAATATATCAGTTCTCCTGGAACATGATTTTGCATGGTATCTGGAGTGAAATTAGAACGGTCATAAATTTCAGTAACTTGTAATTTTATCAAGTGAGATGATAGGAGAAGAAAACACAAAAGAATTTTTCTGCAGACTACAGGCCAATGCCAGCACAGGCTGCTTTTCACGTTGTAGGAACAGTTTAAAGCACCAAGCTCCAGGCCTATGCCACTCCTCACTGCCTCCCTACTACAGTGTGGGACTGTTGTGGTGACTGGAAACAAGTAGGCTGCCACAGGAAAAAAAGTACTTTTTTCCCTTTAAAGGTTTGCACAAACTTTATTCTTTGCTTCCTATTTTTGTATCTAAACTTATTTTTTAAAAATTCATTAAAAACAGCACTGATGTAGATAATTAAAAAAAAGAAAAAGCAAAGAATTGTGTTAAGTGCAGCTTTTATAATCACATTCTTAATTTCTTTTTTCCTTTTACATTTACCACAAAAGAAGTTATTTTTTCATTGATTTCACTCCAAGGGAAAACATAAGAAATCACTTTCTTGCACAGAGGAGTAGAGTTGCAGACCAGAAACTTGTTTCCCCACAGGACATTTCAGATGGAGAGCTGCAATTTTGCATCATTAAGGCAAAATGAGGAATACTTCCATCACGTGTCACACAGGGCTCTCCCACTCTGGCCACTTGATAGATCCATAATTAAAAACCTTTGTAGTTACTTGTTTTAAATAGAAAACAGTCACTCTCTTCTTGCTTATCAGTGTGAAAGAAAAGGCTCCTTCCGGCCTTCACTCTGAACTTCAGTCTTGTGATCAGATCAAGCAAATGCAATGGCTTCAAATCAGCAACAGAAAGTAGAACTTGAGCTAAGTGTCAATCAGTTGTAATCTACTGATCTGATTAGAGGCCTTCACAAATGTTTGGTGACGATTGCAAATAACAGCCAAGCAGATAGGAATGATGCAATACCCAACAGTTTTGGGGTCAGCTCTTGTACAGGAATAGAGGAACAAGAACATCTGTAAGTATGGTATTAAAAATATCACAGTCCACAGCCAAAACGGCAAGGAGAGCAGTCGTACTTTTAAGGAGTGTGTCCATGTGGTTCCTTCCTGTGGCTCCTTGGGGTGTTGCTGAATGTGCTCCAGTGCTAGTTGGTTGTAAGTCTCATTGATTTCAAAGACATAATAAAAAGCTGCAGCACTTGCTAACAGGTACAGCCCCACACCAATCCAGCCCATCCTCTGGCGGAAGTTCATCATTCTCCATGCTCTGCACCTGAAACAAAAGGTGACAGAAACATTCAGTACAGCTTGGAAAAAGAGGGGACAGATGAACCTTGGTTTTCCTAAGGTAACTTTCTATAACTTTTCACTGCACATTAGTTAAAACAGCACACACGTCAATTTCTGAAAACCTGAGTTTTCTCTACATCACAGAAAATCATTACTCATTAAAACCACTACCCAGCAACAGGTTCATGGCAAGAACATAAGAAGCTCCATCGACAGCCCTAGACAGTTTAGGGCCTGCTGGCTATCGGGACATAGCTGGCTGAAGTCAGGAACTCAGGGAACAAAACAAAAATCATCATTTGGGTAAATTACTTACCTCATCTGCCCTCAATGTCTCTAGACACAGAGTGGGGATAATATGAGATTTTCTATAAATATGTAAAGTTTAGAAGGTTCTTTAACGCCTGCAAGCCAGTAACAGCACTGTGACTGCTTGTCTGTGGTGCAGCAACATCCAGTTGTACTCAGCTCTAGCTGAGTGCCCATCTGTGAATCACAGAAAGGCAGGTTTTCAACCTGAACATGAGGTTCAGGGGCTCAGGTACTTGCACACGTGAAGGTGCTACAGCCGTGTTATTTGCTCCTAACTGCACTCCCACTGTCCCTGGACAGTTGCCACAGGCCTTCCAGAGGAACCTGTGCACACCTGCACTGGTCAATGCCCTGGCACAGAACAAACCAGACACTCACCACCTGGCACTTTTCAGAAAAAGCACAAATTATTGCAGCCCCACAGACAATAGTGGGCTCAATTTTAGCTGCTTCAAACCTCCAGCTGGCTGCATGGGCCTAGGTGACTAGAAACACTCTTCAAACCAGCCACAAACACTCCAGCTGGAGCACCTCCACACAAACAACATCAGCACCTCTTTCCCTCCAAAAAGCCCTTGCAGGGTGCAGGGAGAGCCACTGTTTCTCTGCACCTGATCAAGGGTCTCAAAAAAAAAAAAAGCTTTTTCAGATCTTTGGGCTTTTACCTTTCTTATCTTTTCCTAGAGAGGGGTAAAATCCTCTTTGTAGTACTGTTTTAAGAAAATATATCAGGCCTCTAAAATACCAGGCAGAAATGTTTACTGAAAGATGAATTACGCACAGAAAACAGTAAGAATTCATGGAAGCATTAGACAATTTACTATAAATTATACAAAATCATTACACCATTCTAAATCACCCTTTCTGATCCAGACTAGTTTGCCAGCTTGGTAGGTAATCCTGAAAAAACTTACTTCCTGGTTTTACATAACTGAGGGATATTCTCAATCCTGACCTGACAGAATCTGACCAAGGCAGCCCTGGAGAAATTGTTCTGGCCCTCAGTGTTGCATTCATGGTGGCTAAAAGAGTCAAACATACAGAGACATAAGTACCTGAGAAGGAACAGTAAATACCTGAAAAGGAACAGTAAATACATGAGAAAGCTATTGCAGACCTAAGTAATGGCAACTTCTCGTTCAGCCGATCCTTCTATATAACTCAGCTGCACGTTTCCCTTTATTACCCAGAGTCAGTACGTTTAGCAGGACCGCTGAAAAATTCGTGTAAGGAGCACTTAATCCACGGGGTACAAACTCGAACGCCAGGTCTGCCTTTACCCGCTAAAAAAGCCGCTGGCTGTTTTTTCCAGCAGCTCGGCATATCCGAGCTGGGTCACGAATTGACGCCTTCGAAGAAAATAAACCGTCAGAAGGTGTGTACGTACTGAAAGCANCCTCGGTGGCCGGGGTGGCCTCGCCCAAAATGGCGGCGGCGCCCTGAGGCGGCGCTCGGCTCCTCCACGGAGGGACGTTCCCGAACCGATGGGTTCTGGCGCGGTGGCAGCGTCAGCCCGTCGAGGGGAGTAACAACACAGACTCCTGAGGAAGTTACAGTGGAGACCGAAACAGTCCGGCAAATGGCAAACGTGTGGTCCAATCCCAGTATACGCTTATACATAAACGTGACGTAGTGGATTATTTCTACTAAATTAAATTATTAGGAGGTATTTTATACTTATTATCCCATGGCAACCAGGGTCGCNCAAAAAAAAAAAAAGCTTTTTCAGATCTTTGGGCTTTTACCTTTCTTATCTTTTCCTAGAGAGGGGTAAAATCCTCTTTGTAGTACTGTTTTAAGAAAATATATCAGGCCTCTAAAATACCAGGCAGAAATGTTTACTGAAAGATGAATTACGCACAGAAAACAGTAAGAATTCATGGAAGCATTAGACAATTTACTATAAATTATACAAAATCATTACACCATTCTAAATCACCCTTTCTGATCCAGACTAGTTTGCCAGCTTGGTAGGTAATCCTGAAAAAACTTACTTCCTGGTTTTACATAACTGAGGGATATTCTCAATCCTGACCTGACAGAATCTGACCAAGGCAGCCCTGGAGAAATTGTTCTGGCCCTCAGTGTTGCATTCATGGTGGCTAAAAGAGTCAAACATACAGAGACATAAGTACCTGAGAAGGAACAGTAAATACCTGAAAAGGAACAGTAAATACATGAGAAAGCTATTGCAGACCTAAGTAATGGCAACTTCTCGTTCAGCCGATCCTTCTATATAACTCAGCTGCACGTTTCCCTTTATTACCCAGAGTCAGTACGTTTAGCAGGACCGCTGAAAAATTCGTGTAAGGAGCACTTAATCCACGGGGTACAAACTCGAACGCCAGGTCTGCCTTTACCCGCTAAAAAAGCCGCTGGCTGTTTTTTCCAGCAGCTCGGCATATCCGAGCTGGGTCACGAATTGACGCCTTCGAAGAAAATAAACCGTCAGAAGGTGTGTACGTACTGAAAGCACAAACACTATCAAAACAGCAGCAGATTTAAGAAGGTAAACACCAGCGCGTTTTGATCCTGCCCTTGAGCAGCAGCCAGAAGAGAAGCCTTAGCTCCTGGTTATACAGAAAGAAGATGAGGTAACAGAGTCTTCTCATTGTTATTCTCCGTTTTCAGACCCCGCTGCAACTCGCAGCTTTCGGGCACACCCGCGAAGATCGCGGACCCCTTCAGCCCGCTGGGGCTCTCCTCCCGCGACCGCCCGCACACAGCGCCCCGGGCGGGACGCGCCTCGCCGCCACGAGTCCTTCCCGGCGCCGGCAGCTCCTTACCTTTCTCCGGCGGAGAAGGAGGGAGCGGGAGGGCGGCGGCGGGCGGCCCGCTCCCCTCAGCCCGCACCGCGNTGGATTATTTCTACTAAATTAAATTATTAGGAGGTATTTTATACTTATTATCCCATGGCAACCAGGGTCGCGACCAGATGATCTTTAAGGTCCATATGTTTTTATGATCTACTGGGGAAAAGCTTTTAATGACGCTAAAAGATGCTTTGAATTGACAGCAAAATGATCCGGTCAGGTGTGTGCCATTCACTGACTGCAATGATTTGGGCGAATTTGTGTGTGCAGAACGGGTTTGCCTGAATTCAGTGACGTGAATTCCGTGCCACTTAATGCCAAAACTGCATCGCGTCACATGTGAAGTGAAAATTGTATCTTTAAGACGCGAGAAAACAGAGAAAGCAGCAGTGGCTGCATTTCACTCTCAAGCAGCTGTCGTTAGGAAGGAGGCTAAAAGAGCATTTTAAAAGGAATGCCCAATAAGAAACCAAAGATGCTAAATCAATGACTCTTTTTTGTTTGTTTATGAGTAAATACCTAGGATCTTCTGGCATTTTTCTTGGGGATGCAGTAGGTGCATGTGACACAGTATAAAAGAGCTGCTGCAAAATCAGATCTATGGTGGCTTATCCTGCAGTGTTTGGTGTTTCAGAGAAAAGCGTTCGAAGTTGGTGTTACGGATTATACGCAGGGCAGCTGATAAGGCAATACATGGAGATGGAGATATCAGTAGAGAAAAGCGACACAAGAGTCAGAAATACAAATCCGCTGTCACAGTCGTACTGTTTCGAGGTTTTTAAAAATTGCTGTTATTGCTTCAATGCTCATTCAGCTAAAGGCCTCAAAGTGACACCAGATGGCGCCCGGCACCACAGGCAGGGCCAACCTGAGCAACACCCTGGCTCCCCGGTCAGTTTTTACACTTTACTTCAGTTGAATGAAGATTTCATTATCTTTCCTGGAGTTTAAATAAACCATTAATATAATTTTCATGAAAGATGTCGGTATGAATAGCTACATACAGCTAATTACCCTTGGGACACTTCTCTCAACTAAATGCCATTCTTTCCATTCTTACAGGTGGTAAGGTCCCAGTTGATCTAAAAGTGAATAAAGCTCCTGTGTGGCTGACAGACCTTCCACTCAAGCATGGATAAATTGCATTTTCTTATATTGAGGTTAGAGGTAATGACAGGAAATGAACCTGTTTATTTTAAAATACCACCTAGATGTCCAAGAGAAAGGTTTCAGTATGAATTAATACATGACTATGTGAATGTATGGCTTGGCAGTGGATACATGTGCTAAGTGTAAAGCCTGCATTTGCACTCAGGATTCTGAAGAAAAAGCAGTGAAATATGGAACTTATTCCTACTTAAGAAGCCTGTCTTCTCACTGAATGGTTGGAGTTGGAAAGGGAGGACGGTTTAGGATTTCACCTAAAGCACTTGTAAAGCAAGTAGGTTAAAAGACCCAACCATGGGCTTTCTGTGATAACCATAAACCTGAGATTATGGCTATGAAGAGAAGGATCTAAAAAAAAATTGAAGAGTTGTTGTAACAATCACAAGCTGTCTTTGAAAGCTAAGGCATAACACCAGACAGAGTGATTCGTGGTATTTTTGGGCTAGATCTCAATCTGCATAAATTCAGTGTTATGCTTAATCTCTGCCATAGTATAGGAAGGGACAGAGCAAATAGCTCAAATGAGGATTTGTTGGTTGGTTAGTTTTAGCAGCAGGCCTTTGAGGGGGGAGGGAATTATACCAAATTTAGTAGAACAAGAAGTAACTGTTCTCAGCTTTAGACAAATTCCAGTCACAAGTGCTGGTAATAATAAGGGGAAAGAACTCATAACTCTGTATATTGAAATGAGAACATACACCTGGTAAAACTCAAAAGGGTAATATTCAGCTTGGGAAACCAAAGGAGAAGATAGAAGTCTGCTGAATCCAAAGGAAATAATATTTAACGAACAAAATCAGAGAATTAATCATGAGATTTTGTAGCATTAAAAAAAAAAGTGTTTCACTTAGTTTTGACATCTGATGCATTTTTATATAAATGTTTGGTTTATTTTGAAGGTAAAACAGAAAAGCAGTGGAGCAGGGAGAGCTGGCTGCTCCGTGGAGGGCAGGAGCCAAGCACAACAGCACAGGTGATGGGCCTGAGCCTCCCTGCCCAAGCCCAGTCCCAGAGAGCCTGAGCGAGGCGAGCAGGGCACACCAGGTTCAGCCGTGAGTACAGAGCACCAGGCAAGTAACCAGGCAGGTCCAAGGTCGAGCTGTGAAGGCAGCCCCCAGGCTAGGGGCAGATCCAGTGAGAACTGGGGTCAGACTTAACTCAGCAATTGCCAGTGAAGGTCCATGCTGGTACGAAAAGGCTGAGGTCAAGCTAGGAAGTCAGTCTGTAACTCCAGGTGTGCATAAACATGGCTTTGGCACAGTCATGGCTGAACTGGGGACACCTACTGACACAACACAGGTCAGGCATGGACTGAGAGCACAGGGTTTGGCCAAACTGGGGCTCCTGAGCCCATGGCAGGGATCAGGTGAGGATTGCTGGGGCTATTAAGGGCTGTTAGGGTACTCAGGATTCTGAAAAAAAACATAGGATAAATGAGGGTTGACAAGAGCAATCAGAAAGGTTAGTTGTAATCTTTGAGTCAAACAAAGTTTTCATAAATCAGAAAAGTCTTTCCTAGGCTTTCCTTGGCCAAAATAGAAAAGCAAAAGTAGAATACCTGAGATGACTACAAAACCAAAATTAGTTGGCCTTCCAAATGGAAGGCAGAAGATGAAGGACAGAATGCATCTTGCATCTTTTTGGGTGGATCTTATGTTTATATTTAGCAGAGTTGTAGTAGGTTCTCCCTGACAAGTAATCAAGAAGTGAGAATCTAATAACAGAGACATTTCTGTCAAGATGGCATTTGCCTTCCACTTTGTAGGACACTGATTTTTGATTCATCTAGAACACCACGTTCCTGCATCTCTTTCTTCTGAGTCCTGACTCTAAACCAAACCCTTGGCTAGAGAACTGGGATCTTTACAGACTCCAGATATGTTGGGACTCCAAGGACCAAACTGGCATAAATGAGGAGAACAGGACACGAGCACATATGTTGGTCCTGTGAAGATTACCTAACCTTAAGCAAAGAGATTTAGGTAGGGCTAAGATTCTCAGGAGTGAGGCATGAAGCACAAAGCTCCTTGAAAATGCTCACTTGCTGGTTGTGGAGAAGGACACCTCAGACCCTGGGGGTCTCACATCTCTTCCGTGTACTCCAAAGGTAAGGCACAGAGCAAACTGAAGAACCAGTGCTTTGATTAGAGAAAGAAAACACACATGGAAACCCAAGCCTCACATGACATCTGCCCTCAGCTCCAGCTGGGCAAACTCTCCTTTGTGTTACAAGCAGAGTTAGTGCTGTGTTTATAAAGGAATACAGAAAGGAAAGGGTTTTTTAGTGAATCTGAAGTAACACATGAAAAAACTGAGGATGTACATTGGGAAAAAAGAATGCCTTTTTTTTTTTTTTTTTTTCTCAGAACAATGTTTATAGTACTCATGTGAATTTTTATCAGTGAGTGCTTGAATGCCCAGTGTTTTTGCAGCTTGTAGCAGTTTTATTTATTAGATGTAGTCACAGTGAGTTTCATAGTGGTGTAATAAGTTGTTTGGTCAGTTTCTTATAATTTAGTGTGAGTCAAGAACATTAGTTTACTTCAATTCATATGTTTTATTTTATGTCTTATGAATCTTTAGTTTGTGTTTTAGAACTTTTGTTTCTTCTGAAAATAAGGCTATAATCTTCTGATTCTCTTTTTTCTTGGGTGGTTGTTTGTCTGTAGTGGTGTCTTTCTTTGAACGTTTTTGTTGGAAACACCTGTTTTCTTATAGAGTGTAGCACATTCATTTGAGAGCATGCAAGGAACTTTTCTATGGGATGTAATTTTTATATTTTATTTCTTCCCATTTCAAATTGAAATAGTGTATTTGCTTAGTTTGGCTACATTGACCACATGAAGCAGACCTATTCAGTGAGCTGAATGGTGATCTTTTCCATTCCTGATTTGCTTGGTATTCTTTGAAATTTTGGGACCTTAAATTACCTTAAGCTTTAAATCTCAGTTCCTGAAATTATATTTCTACCATTTGTTTTTTAGCAGCAGCCACATCTGAGTTAAGCTTCAGGCAATCATGTTAGCCAGGTTCTTTGAATACCGTGCATACTTTGTTCTTAATTGTAGAAATATTTATCATCTTTTCAACAAACTTTTTGATATTTACAAATGGAATAGCTATCTCGTTCTCTCAAACATCCACAGTAATGCAGATGCCAAAGGAAGAATTACACTACTGCCCTTTGTCAAAGTGCCTGTAAAGAACTGAGTTCTTCATGAAGAAGGGCCTTGGTATTTTAGAGTGTCTTCACTACACTGGTGCTCCTCCTTCATTGGTTACCACTGAATGGACACCTCATGGCAGCATTGTCTTTGGTAAAACAATTCTGCCAGAAAAGAGATAAAATCATTACTTTTACCTTCTCTTTTTCAGCCAATTACAAAGTGGCTTCAAAGCTGAGCAAGTACTGACAAAACACACTGGAAGGATATGGGTAGAGGTGTCTGGTAACTGACTGTTCCTCTCCGTGGCATTTATTCAAACAGAGGACAAATACAATGTATGCAGAAGCAATGCAGATATTGATCTCACAGCTCCAGTGATGTGACCCAGCCTTGTACTGGCCTTGAAGGAAAGGCAACTTTCCTGCAGAATTTTTGTCAAACCAGTTTACAGTTATAAATTGCATTTCAACAAAACCATTATGCATTACAATTTATTTATTTTAATTAAATCCCCACAAATAATATAAAAAACCACCACAAGTCCACTTCCAAAGCTGCCATTAAACTCCTGAGAATTCTACTTTTCCAGAATTCAATTTAGTTTTCAACTGAAGTCGGCTCATACTGCCAGAAAGGAACAGTTATTGAATTTCCATGCTGAGTTTGTTGCTGTCAACATGTTTGGTCATATAAACAAGTTAACTGAAAAATGACCCATGTTAAAAAGAAAAACAGAGTCCTTCTTCTGTCCATATAGATAGTCCAAGAGAAACATCTGACCATCTCAGAGAGTGACTGCTCCATCCTCACGAGAGGAGCTATTTTTTAAAAAAAAATTCCACTAATTATCTCTCCTTCAGTGGTGCTTATGTGAAGCAAGTCAGTAATACCATAAAATTATTTTAAAGAGTTTTAGTTATTGTCTCTTCTGAGATTCCTATTTTCCAGGGTGTACCTATCTTGCTCTAGACTGTAAACTGTATGCAGAAGGGAGTATCTATATTTAGATTTTCCAGAAACATAACTTTCTTTTATAAACAAATATGCCTTTTCCCAAATTCAAAGGATCCCAACTGTTTTGCATAGACCAGGATGGAGGTTTGGAGGAGGTAGACAGCAAATTGTTTAAGATTTGCAGAATCTAACCTTTCAAAAACAAAGACAAAACCAAAACAACAACAACCACAAAAGAAAGAAAGCAAAAAAGCAAGCAAGCAAGCAAGCAAGCAAGAAAGAAATAAGCCCCCAAAACCCAATCAATCAAAAAACATTTGTGTGTGCCTTTTAGGAACCTCTTCCCTCTGTCCTGTTAGAGCTTAGGCATTACCCATAGTTACTAACATTAAATGTACTGCAAGAGGCCTATTTGTAAGATATCCACCCATATAATGTGAGGGTTGATAGGTTCTTAGTCACAGAAATGTCTGCATTGATTACAGAAAACCAGAACTTGTCTGAGGCAATGGGAAAGCACTGCCAGAGGCAGGCATGACAGAAGTACCTGATGCTTTATCCAAACTCCAGACCTGTAGAGCACCTTGTTACTCACTGAAGTGCTTGATGTCAGCTCAGCTGAGAGGCTGGCGTGGGAGGGGAGGCTTTCCTACAAATGTCATCAATTGGGAGTAAATCTTCATCCTCATCTATAGGGCTCCTGTTGTTGGCCTATTGTTTATCTTAAGTGAAAGATAAGAGTCAGTTCACTGTAGTTGTGAAGCTTTTAAGTACTCACCTAACCTTGTACCTGAATTTGCCTTTTTCTGAAGCCCATGCTGGGGGTCTGTACCAAAAATCAGCACAGAGATCCAGAACAACGTGAACATTTGAACGGAGATGTTAACAGCAGTTGATGGTTACTCTCAAAGGGAAAACTTTAATAATTTATTAGTAAGTAAGTATTTGCATTTCATTTAACAAAATCACATTAAGCAGTATTTGCAAATCTTTAAAGCAAAAGGCATTACATTTTTCCCTTACGGTGCAGAATTTTTAAGCTGCTGCTCTTTGCTATATAAAATGAAATTTCAGTAATGCCTACTGTAATTCTCTGTCGTATAATTCCAAGTGAATATTTAAATGTCTCCAGCTTAGCACATTTATTAATGCATTTCTTGGCATTCTTAAAGAGGGGAAGTGTCCACTTTTCCACACAAATGTATGCTTGGTTTGTCTTTCACCAACAGAATGTAAACATAGTCATCATAACAACATGAAGGTACTGGGAGGGTAAAGAAATAAACTGCTATGAGACTGTAACAAATTTAACTGCATCCAAATCAACACCTTCTCCACATGAAAAAGTATCTGGCCTAAATTAGTGTGTCACTGTAGGTGCATTTCTGCACTGCTTTGTTTAATAGGACTTAGAGCACCTCCATTCTAAAATGATGCCTCTACATAGTGCAGAGCTTGTTTGCCAGGAGTTTATAGTGTTCTGGGTAACTGTTACCAGTTGAAGTGTTTCACCAGTGAATCCAGTGCATAAATGATGATGTTGCAATGGATTGTGATGCAAACTTAAACCTCTGCTGATCTGGGTGTTGAAGCAGAGGTTTCAAGGTTCTTTCATCTTCTATTCTGTCACTCTTTTTTTGCTAGCTAGGAACTGTGATTCTCAGGTTGTTGCACATTTTTTAAGTGCTAGTTCTAAATACTCTGGCAAAAAAGCCCCTGAAGCAGTGGAAAGTCTTTAGCTTGGTAAAATTAGGTGGCCTGATACTTTTCTGGAAGGGGTTCACACAGTGAAAATGCTTAGAGACTTGTTTAGCCAGCACTGCACTGGTGAGTGAGAACAGCTAACACAGGAGGATCAGAAAGAACAGCAGAACAGAAGGTGTAGATAATACTCCCTTCTTTGGAAATCTGCACAAATAAGGCCCCCCAAAACCCACCCAGTAACACAAGAGTTTTGTCACTGTAGAAAAGTCTGTGACAGCTGCAAGTTCTCCTCTCCCCAGCTCTGTGGAGTAATGGTAAACCAGTCTTTTCGGGCTATTGTCATTGATAGCAAGTGGAAATGATTAGCAAGGAAGAGTACAGGTTTGAATTCTCTCCAAAATTGAGTAGGTGAGATCCTTTGACAAGACCCACATGCCTATTATTCTCCCTCACCCCAATCCAGGCTTCATCATCTTCAGATGTCCTACAAATTGTGGTCAATCCTTCTGGCAGCTTCTTTTGTTATTGCAGATTAGCCAGAATCTAACCTGAAACCAGTATCAACTTTACTCTCAAGACATCTGGGCTAACTTCTAATTCTCTGGCTTATAAAACCATTTTCTTGAGAGAACTCTATAGTTCAAGTAGCTGAAAAATTACTTAAGTGCTTAAAACACTTTTATGACAGCTCCTTGGCACATCCTGAGGTGTCCACTGTCTAAATAGTGGCACGAGTGCTTTCCTCTGGTTTAGGGTGTTCCTCACCCTCTCTGATTTCTCCTGGCAGACCTCCATGTGAAAAAGAATCCCACCTCATAGGCTTGGTGCAAATGGAGCAGAAATAACCACTACACAAAGTGCTGAGAGTTCAGGAAGAGCATTCTTCTAACTGTCCTCCATCTGATTTGTTTAGCTTGTTTTCCCAAATAAATAAAAGAGGGAGTGTGTATGTATCTGTATTTATTGCACAATTTCAAAAACAAGTACGTAGACTTCTGGACATTGAGCTTCTATGTGTATTGGGACAGTTGGCACTTGGGTAATGGAAAATGTGTTCTGATGAAGGGAATAGGTACTGTGTTAGCTCAACCCTTACCAAACAATGGGAATCTTCATAGGCACAGGGCAGGACAAACTTTTCATCCATGTGAAAAGCTTTTTTCAGAGGTCACACCACAAAACTGAGGCTCAAGGCAAGCCCTCTTCATCCGTTCAGTCTCTAACAATCCTTCCCCTCTCCGGAAGCTCTGAGAGAAGGGAAAATCCCAAAGGGCAGCATTGGCATTGTATGTTCAGCTCTCAAGGCTGCTCTTGTGCATGTGGTACATTAACATGAAGCACAGAAGTGGCCTGTCCAGAACTACTAGGAATATTTGCTGTGATCCTGTCTATGGAAGTGTCCCTCTTAGCTGTCAGAAAAATGATTGGGAAGCACTACCTGTGCAGGCAGTTCCTGCATAATGACACTATGGGATTATAACAAGTCCTGCATTCAGAGGTGCTCATTGCCTAAGCTTTATTTACAGACTGACAAGCACTGAGTTTGTGAGATAATAAATTTAATAGCACAGTGATACAACAAGTATAATCTATACAACTATAAGTGTCTTACAGGATCTAGGCAATCTGAAATGTCTGAAAGTTTATAATTCTGAATGAGCTATTTCACTTTACAAGCCTTAGTATCCAGTGAATGCTCAGAGTTATAGCCACATTTTGGTCTAGTTATTTTTGTTGATGGTGGTTTGGCATGGGTTTCCCCCCCTTTTTCCTTTTACACTACAGCTGATTAGCTCCTGTTTTCTATAACTTACTTGTCTCCTGAGTTTCCAGTTCTTTTCTACATGACCTTCTTCTTTCAGAATGTAGTAGGAGGCAGAAATGGGATGTTACAGGACAGAGTGTTGGTAATGTGGAGGAGATGTATATGTATAGTTTAATATTTGTATATGAGACTGGTACTTGAGCAAGAAGGGAAAAAAAAGCCTCATCTGGTTATTGAATATGGGGATTAGATAATGTGTTGAAAAGCACTCTGAATGGGAAAAAGCCCAGGATGAGGGATAACTGGTGGAGCAAGACAGGTTATATTCCTGCCTCTAGGAGAGTAGTAAGTAGGAGTTAAGTCAGTGCACCAGTGCTGTGTAAGGATGAAAGATTTGCAGGCACAAGAGGAACAGCACCTGACTCAAAGCAGGGCTTTCCCAACTGTGCCTCTAGATTATCACCCAGGAGCATCTTTAGTGAACTACAGGATAGCTGTGGTATGTCCAAAAGAACTCTTGTCTGTCCAAGGGAAGCTCATTTTGGTTGGGATTGGGGTTGTTTCCAAAAGCTTTTCTACATCTTGTTGATGAAGCTTGAGTTTCCTCTGTGTGTCACTGGCAAAAATGAGATGTGTCCTGCAACATGCTCATATGCTGGGGATACTATCAGATAGATTTGGTTTGTTTGGTGGTTGTTATTTTTTAACACACTGCAGTTAGCTGGCTTTGGAATACTGCTGGCATGGGCTTTGGAAATGCTTTTCTGCATCTATTCTTTTTGCACTTCTAAGACTATACATTGTGGTAGCTTTTGAAAAAGATGGAAATTGATGCCCTTCCCAGAGAGGAAAACCCGTGTCTCCTGGTGGGACTGTGCAAAATCAGCAAGCACAATGGCCTGTGAACTGTAAGTGAACTCTAAGGAAGCATTTAAACAAAACAGGAAAAGGGTCCTCAATCACTGGAGCCATAAGCATGAGAAGAAAGTGTAAGTGATGGTGTGGCTCACACCGGACTTCTATCTTTCCTGTTTTCTCAGTTTTAGCAGTTTGAAAGGTTTAACTGTAGCCCCAAACAACTCATGGAAGTGGAGAACCACTGGAATGGGGACGTGTTCTTTAGGTCACCTTGAATGTGTTCTCAACATGAGAAGCAAAGACAGATGTAAGCCAGCAAAATATGGGACAACAATGGCAGGATTCATACATGTCCAGGTCACTTAATATGACTTCATATTAAGAGTTATGTGTCCATGCCAGTCTGATTTATGTTCATCCTATTAAAAATACCTACACTGCTATTAAAAAATAATAAATTACAGCAATGCAATTTTTTTTGTGGTAAGATGGCTCATTTTGCTGGAAGCATGTTTCTAGAATTGTTATAGGTACTTAAAACTACCTGATTAAAAAAATCACAGCTATAAGCAGAATAACTCTCTTAGCATGAAACTGTAGGTAGAGAAAACCTCAATGCAGCCTAATCCTTACCCAAGTCTCAATCCAAACCTTAATAAACTGTGAGGTCACCCAAATTCTTCAGAGAAAATCTTTCAGGATTTCCTTGCACATAAAGTTTGAATCATTTTAGCTACTCTGAAGCAATCACCTAAGTATATATCTCCATATGCTTGTATTGAAAGAGTTTGCATGAGCATTATTTCCACAAAGCTGATTGCCATAGTAAGAGGCAAGAGAGCTACAGTAATGTACAGCACTGCAGTCTGTGTCCACAATTGGGTTTTGACTAGCAGAAGTTACTCAGTTTGAAAAAATCTGCTCCTACTGACATAATTATACTGGCACAGGACTTTGTCATCTTTTGTCTCAGCCCCATAGGTTTTTTGTGGCTTTAAATTCTTTGTTCACTGATGAAATGCTTTCCTTGGCTTATGAGCTTATACAGAGTCTGTCCCCAACATCTACATGACAAGCAAGCAAACTTGGCAGCCAGACCTTTTCTTACTTTCCTGCAGCATTTACATTCATCAGAGCTCAGGATAGAAAACTTTTTGAGCTGTATATAAAGTAAGATGTACATTCTCATAAAGGTGGTTTCCTTGCAATTTCAAAAGCCCTGTAGTTATCCTGTTTTCATGACTGGAACAGAAGAGCTTGCTGTGCTCTTAGTGTGACAGGTAGCCATCTAAGAGCACTCCTTTGGGGCTGATGTGAGCTCAGGAATCTTTGAATGGCCCTGCATCAGCCCCCACAGGGCTGGTCATCTGCCAGGCATCATTACAGTCTTTTGGAACGTTTTTGAGCCCTTCTAGCTGAATTCCTTCTGATCTCTAAAAGATCAAAAATATCAGTGAGCCTCAGGCAGTACTCATTAATCCTTCTTTTCTTTATAAAATCAGAATAGTGAAGCATAAACTGCAGAAGTTGTCAGGCCAGTGAGGGAGTAGAGGTGAACCACGTCTTCCCCATCCTTGCTGCTGCTGTGAAGTGGGATTGCCACCAAAAGTGGCAGTTTGATGCTTTCTCTTCCTGGCTTCCTTTTTCCAACCTCTTCACTGCCTAGTGCCACTATGAACATGTAGGAAAAAGAATGGTGATCCAGTCTAAGGAATTGGTTTAGGCTAAGACTTAAATACTGTTGTCAGCTTTCTGGGTTTGTTTAAGTCCATCTCAGTTTCTGGCTCTGCTATTCTTTTCTTGCACAGCCACATAAGTGCATGGACTGTTGTGAAGGAGGGTGTGGCAGAAAGTGAGAACAAGTGGCAGTTTTTGGAGGGACTGCAGCTCTGAACAGCAACACCTGATTCAGCTGACTGTACAAGGACTGTCTGATTTCCAGCTGGCAAGGCCTGTCCTGTGCCATCTCCATGGGCACCCAGTCCTTCACAGCAGAGCAGTGGGGCAGCATCAGGCACTTGAGGGGCTCCCTCCTGGGAGCTGTGACTGGAACCCCGCAGTGGCCCTTGGCAAGGGATAGCCGTGGTACGTTTGAATTCAGACATCAGAAATGAGCTTTCACCCCCAGGACTAACCTTCACTGATTTATCATGTAAAAGCTGCTGGCCAAGAGTACATTCAGAAAAGTTTCCAAACAACAGCTGCAGGTATGTGTTTTGCCAGAAATTAGACAAAAAACAACCATAAATTGTAGAAGCTCACCTTCCTCACATGCATCCTCTAGTGAACCACTAGAGTGGAAAGAAGTCCTGTCTGTCCTTTTCATGAATCTTGCAATGATGAATTTGTTGTAGACATAGCAGAGACCTGAGGAAATGGCAGCCCCCCATGCTTCTCACCCATCTCTCTCTGGCTGCCTCACTGGTGATGACAGGTTCCACATGCTGTGCAGCACCTGGACTCCTCTTTGAGTCTCTCTCTCAGGGCCCAGGAGCTGCAGTGCAGCACATGCAGAGTTTTCCTCATGTTCCCTCCTACGTACAACCTCATTCCAGCAGTGCTATGTTAGCACATGATCTGACTTGGTGGTTTGACTGACTGGAGAAAGGGGAGACCTGTTTGGATACAGAAGGTTCAGCCCACCCTCCTGCCCATCCACAGCAGAGTAACAACTATGCTGTAATTATAAAAAATGCCAATAAAAGTAAAAACTCTAAACTGCAGGCAATGTAAATCACTTCAGTACCTTCTTTCCGCTCCTTGCTAAAGATTCTATCGTGACTTCTGCCAGGTGTCGAAAAAATAATTTAAAAAATATTGAGAAAGTATATTTCAATAACTAATTAAGTGGAGATGCCTCATATTATTCTAGAATGAATTTCCATGGAATTTCACTAACTTGTGTCACTTTGCAAGTACCCAGCCTTGTCAGAGCCCCTGTATTTGTTGAAAGGGTTAGAAGACAAGGTGTGAGAGGTTCCAGCTAAACAAGGGAAACCTGCTTTGGCCTGTAGCTGAAGCTAAGATGAAGAGGGAGATAGTTCTGATTGCCAGAGGGCTCAAGATCCTAATCAACCTTCACCCCTTTAATTAGCATGAAGCAGCTCATGAGCTGCAGCTTACAGAGTTGGGCCACAGAAAGTCACAGGAATAGTCAGCTTGCTCCTGATCAGGAATTGCATAAACATTACCCTGGGGCTTCCTGTGGTCACAGGTTTGGCATTGCCTGAACAAGCTCTGCAATGTAAACAGAGGATTGTAATTTATTTAGCAACATTGTACAGCAAGATGCAGTACAGTGGCACACCAGGTGAAATATATTCCCACATCTGCAGTTGTTCAAGGGCTAAGACTCAACAAGTGTAGTTTAATGTGAAGGCATTTACCAGCCTTCTCCTTCCTAAGATTGGATCTTTGATATATGTGATTCCAGGTTGTCTATATTGGAGCAAAGAAAATTCCTCCCTTTTAGTGCATGTACTTCATTTCCACAGGAGCTAGGAATACTCAACACCTCCAAATCCAGCTCTCCTGTGTCTGGAAAAAAGTACATAAACATTTCTGTCTCTGCAGACTGTGTTTTAGATTGGACTGAAGCCATGACATTTCTTAAAGAAAAAAAATCAGAAAGAAATAATTTAGGAAGTTGGCCTCAATAATTTAATATTTCGATACATTCATATTCCATTCTGATACAAATATAAAATTTGAGCCTAATATACTGATGCAAATTTTAATAAAGTCTAAAATAAGTCTAGTGAAATGATAGCTGAAATAAAGCATTGATATTGGCAAAATGGAACTCTTCATAACAAGAAATCCAAGTAAATTTGTTTCAGGATTCTTATATTAATTTGATAATGTTTGATAAAGTCTTGTATTTCTGAGTTACACATTTTTCCAAAATTACCATGCTCCCATAAAATGTTTAAATAACAATGAAACATTCTGCAGCAGGAATCATGCTATCAAAATACATTTACTAATTCTAATTACATTAATTAATAAATGTGAAAAAATGTATGAATATGATTAAGCTAAAAAGCGTTCTGTAAAATAAAGGTTAGAACATATCATTGGCAAATGAGATGGAGGAGAAAAAGAAAGATATTTATTCCTCAAAGCAACCACAAATGGAGAAAAAATACTGTGATACGAATTTTCAAAACCCGTTGGTATGAGCTGTTTGCAGGTGTTTCCATTCCTTGCCTGTTTCCCAGTGTACCCTCGGGTCAAGATGACTGCACTGTTCACGCGAGCAATGACAGGAATGCAAAATGCCTTCGACCAGCTCCCGAAATCAATTCCTGTTCTTAAGGCTTCCACCCTTCTGTCCTAGCCATGGGTACCTGTACCCCTGTCTCTGCTGAAGTTACAGGCCCCGCTTGCTGCGGCGCTGGGAGTCAGCAGACCTCGCCGAGCAGCTCCCGCTGCCCGGGGCGCCAGGGCTGGGGCCCACAAAGCGGCACGGCAGCAGCAGCACCTGCCCGTCCGCCCGGGGCTGCGGGGGCTGCCTCCGGCCCCTCCGCGGGGACATCGCCCTGCCTGCCATCCTGCGGAGACACAGGAAAACCTTCGGGCTGAATCGCTGATCCTCTCCGAGGAAGGGGAAAAACAAAAGCGGGCAAATGACACTTGGCTGTGAGACAGCACGGTAATTCAGACGGAAAGATTCTTCCTCTGAAATGAAGCACACAACAGCTGCCTCAGTGTTTAGGGATGCACAACCCAAAAATTAGAATGTCAGTTCATGCTTGCGTTGCCTGCCTTCTGCCTCCAGCAAAAAAAAGTTAAATAAGAAATAGCTCTTATTGCAAACTGTTTAATCCCTACAGATACTTGGAAATGCTGGAAGGAAGATTCTTGGTTTTGCAGCGAAGACTGATGTTTACTTGGAACCTTTTCCTGTGAAAGAGGCACTGACCAACCGCTCTGAGTAGCCCCAATAGGAATGTAAGGACTGTGTGAAACTGAGCCTCCCTAGGAGCCCCAAATCCCGCGGCGCATCCACATCCACATCCACATCCACATCCACATCCACATCCACATCCACATCCACATCCACATCCACATCCACATCCACATCCACATCCACATCCACATCCACATCCACATCCACATCCACATCCACATCCACATCCACATCCACATCCACATCCACATCCACATCCACATCCACATCCACATCCACATCCACATCCACATCCACATCCACATCCACATCCACATCCACATCCACATCCACATCCACATCCACATCCACATCCACATCCACATCCACATCCACATCCACATCCACATCCACATCCACATCCACATCCACATCCACATCCACATCCACATCCACATCCACATCCACATCCACATCCACATCCACATCCACATCCACATCCACATCCACATCCACATCCACATCCACATCCACATCCACATCCACATCCACATCCACATCCACATCCACATCCACATCCACATCCACATCCACATCCACATCCACATCCACATCCACATCCACATCCACATCCACATCCACATCCACATCCACATCCACATCCACATCCACATCCACATCCACATCCACATCCACATCCNGTGCGTGGCTCCGCGGAGCCGCCTCTGCCCGCCGAGCCCGGGGCCGCAGGGCTCGCAGTGCCCCGGGCTCGCAGTGCCCCGGGCTCGCTGCCGCCGGGCCGGGCTGAAAGCTCCTGCCTGCCGCTCACCTGGGCGCTGCCGGTCGCTCCAGGGAAACGCTGCCCGTGATGGTGCAGCGTCCCGTGGGTGTGCGACGGCCCGGCACAGCCCCGCGTTACTGCCCGCCTGGGAACGTTTCTGCCCCCTGCTTCCCGAGAGGTGTCTGGTATAACCATTGAAATAGGGTAATTTGGGATCTTTGAGGACCTTCTTAGGAAGTCGAGTTATTATTAGAGTCAAATGTCTGGGAATAACTTTCCTTTGAGTTGTGTGAAAACATGTAAAATTAGGGTCTACAAATCCCTGAGTTACCTTGTATTCATTTGGGATGTGAATGAGACATCTGAAGATGGTATAAGTGTGTTTATTTTATGCTGTCCCAAAGGTAAAGATTAGTTTGATAAGCTGTAATTAGACTTTATCTAGCTTAGAGGATAATTTATGCAGCATATTACCCATTTTTATTATTTAATTGGGAGTTTAAACTCCATGTGGGTCCAAGGTCTTGTGGCACGTGCATTACAGCTTCTGATACTGAGTAACAGCTTTTTCTTACTTCATTCTAATAGTAAGTGTATAACAAGGATACTAAATCAGTTTTGAGAATTGAAAAGTATGCTGTAAACTGTACAGAATATATTGTATGAATCCAAAATACTCTTTATTTAAAGCATGTCATTCTGAAAACACCAGTCCCTCTGAAATTTCTGTTGACAGCACTTGCTTCTTTTTGTAGAGATGAAAGAGGTAAAACAGAAAACTGTTTCAAGAAAGTGACAAACTTTTGCATCAGCTTTTGTAATTGGCATTCTCTATGCCCTCTGTCCAACTTCAGCAAAATTTACTAGACTTTTTTGACGTATAGAAAGAGCCACAAGTTCTGGTTTAATGTCCAATTTCATGTGGTTCTCCAAGCAAAATTCTCGCCGATGAATAATGCGAAGTTTTGCTGTTGTGTGAGATTTTAGGTTAGTTTTTGTGATGCTCAAAAATACGCTTTTGCCTCTACTAGGCATACAAAAAACATAATTTTTAGGGCCTTGACGTTTGGTATAAGCTGTTTTTCGTGCCTGGAAACTATACTGAATCTCAGAAAATCCAGTAAAAAATTCTTGGTATATGTACGGTACCTTGTTATATTTAGCAACCTCCAAAACTGACTGTTTCTCCTCCATTGTCCTTGTTTCTCTTTTTGACTAAGTATGTTGCTTCCTTTCTCTCTTCCTTAGAAATTCTTTACACTTGTGTTACATATCATGGATCTACAGTTTCTTGGTGTACTGTACAAACTTATTAATAGTTTTGGGTCATCATGCTGCTGTGAAAATTGACCCCCAAAGTGTCTCTCTTGCTATGCTTTACTAATTTGAAAATTAGGCTACCTCATCCTGTACAGGCTAAGCCCAATTTGAATAACATTTGCAGATACTGAGTAGAGATGGCTGTTCATACATGCTTTGGTACTGTTAAGAGCTGATATCTTGCATGCTCTGTTTTCATTCCTAGTAATTTTTATTGACACCAAAGGGAAGCTGCATTCATTTAGGCAAAGATTTCAAGTTGTTTATGGATAATGTCTACTTGATAACTTGTGTGTTTGTAAGCTTTTTTTGCCATAGAAGAAGTCATGCCAAGCTTAACATACATCTTACTAGAAATCTTGTGTATGGTAGAAAACAAGACAAGCATACTCATTCCTGTACAGTGATTCATGTGTTAGAGTGGACTGTGTGTCTGTCTGTCTACTCTATGTGCTTTATGGTGACTGCTACTTGGAATTTATTTGCCTGTTGCCTAGGGATATACTTTCTGGATGACTACAAAGTTCAGATTTGTTTGTATGGGCTTGTAGTGAAGCAGTTATATAGTTCAGGAAAGTAAGAGGAGCCTCCTAATGAACTCCTGAAGCATGCTGGATTTAAATCAGGGGAATTATTAGGATAAGGTGAATCTTTATTTCTTTACAGTTTGCCAGGGCAGCCACTTGTGCAAAGCACTGACCTCCTGAAGAGGTCATGGAGAGACATTTCAAAATGTGTTCAAAGCATTCTCTGAGAGAGAGACTCTTTAGTGCTGGACTGCTTTCTTAAGTGTGGCTCTAGGTTTTAGGTTAGATTGTCTGAGCTGAAATGAGACATGAGCCTGTGTGAGTGGACCAGCAGCTTTGGGGTGTTGGCAGTCCTGCCTTCAGCTTTCTGCTCCACAGACACTGAGCAGGAACCTTGAATACTTTCTTCATATTTGTATCCATCTTGAAACTTTCTGTATGACTGACAAGGGAGCTGTTCTGCCTGAACACAGTGTCCTGGGACTTTTGCCTAATCTTTTTATCCATAAGAGCATCTTCCCCTTACCAAAGGCTTTTGAGTTCACCTGCACTCCTCACTGTGACAGACTAGGTATGTCCTACCTGAGCTGTATTTTCTTTGTAGAGCCTAACCCTGTAGAGATAAAGGTAGTGCCTATGGTTGTATCTACCTTCACACTTACAAGCCCAGACCAGTGATCCCAAATTGTTGAGTTGCAGCCCAGTGCAGACCTTAATGCTTCTACATCTCCTTGGGGCTTCTGAGCAGAGTGGTGAGCAAAAAGGCTCTGTGTTTTCACAGGCCTGTTGCAGAGAATCAGGGATCCCTGAATAGTGCCTTAAGAGCTGTTGACCTGGAGGATAGAGCACTTGGCCTGTCACCTGGGAAGCCTGGTTTCAAGCCTGTAGCTGATGTCTCTCAAGGGAGACCAAACCTGAGGATGGGCCAAGCTCACTCTGATCCTCTGGCTGAACCTGCCACTGTGTACAGAGAGGAATGAGACTTCACTCCCCAGTGCCAGGTTAGTCTGCTATGTCTGAAGCACCATGGCAGGGGGCATTCCTTTGGGATGAGTTGTGTTCTCAGTTCTGCTCTGTTTCCTGAGGTGGTTTTTGGTTTTGCCCAGCAACTCTTTTTTATACAGCTGCTTCGTAAGCTGACATTGGAGCAAGACTTATGTTCCATTCTGTGCATTGGTACAGTTTCAGTGGTGAGAAGAGAGTTTCTGTCTCAGCCTTGCTGATATGAAGGCATTCCTGTTTGACTTGTGATATAGGGTTGAGCTCTTTTGTGTGGAACAGGGCACTTGGTATATGTTTGTTATACTGTCCATGGATTTATTAGTCAGGCAATTTACTACTATTGCCAAGTTGTCCTGTGCTTTTAGTAAAGCTGCTAGAACACCATGCTTTATGTTGCTCTTGGAATTATCTACATCCCAGCATATATGCTGCAGCTGCAGTTCCCTGGGTGTAGGGTCCTTGTGGGACCGTGCAAATGTCTGGTTGGTGCATCTCAAGTAGACTTGGTGAGCCTTTATGTTCTGCTCCTCTAAGGTGGCACAGTTTCAGAGCTTTAGGTTGCTGTCTGTTGTCAGAATATAGAGTATCTATGCCCTGCTGAAAAGTAAAGGAAGGTTTCTAGGCACTCCTAGCAGAGAATTTAGGAGCCTGTGATGTAAGTGTGTAATGCTGATATTGTCATGTGTCCCTGCTGCTACTGAAAGGAACAGTTCCTCCTTTCTTTTGCCACTTGGTCTCATCCTCTGTCTCAAGATGGGTTTAATGGTTATGCAGTTGGCAAAGAATCTCATTCCAATCAGTTCCATGTTCATCACACTGACCTTGGAATGGCTGCACATGCAGGTGCCTGAGCACTAATACGAGGTTAGGGAAATGGAGATGCCACATTCCATTATAGAGATGGGAGAGCTGTTGTGTGAACGTCAGATGGTGGTAAGGATTCTTGGATGCCCATGTTATCATTTTGTAAAATATGTGTGCTGCCAGGTCTCTGTGGACGTTGTGAATAAAAAGACTCTTGCTTATGCCATGTGAGGAGTGGCATAGATGCATAAAAATGCTTGTATCTACTCAGAAAATGAGTTGTGTGTCTTTGGCACCAGTTAAGATTAGTGAGGTGCAGCCATTTACAAATGTCTCTTTGCTCTGTAAAAGCCTCCATTTCCTGGGTAGTTGTTCTGCTTGTCAGCTGTTACTGTGGTCTCTTCTGGGAGCTCTGGAGATACGAGGCAGTAAGGTCATGGCGATATGAATAAGTTATAGTGATGTGAAGTGAAATACGCTTCATCCAAGAGAAGATAATTTAAAGTCACCCAATTCTAAATGATAAACTACTTCTCAGGTATTTTGGACAAAAGCACTCACATGTGCAGCTTGTAAGTTTGCATGGTAATGTGGTAGCTTCTCTGTGTAGCTGTATACATAAAATGTCAGAATTTCTGCTTAATGGCATGTAGAAAACAAATAGAAAAGGAGTTGAAGAGTTGCCTGAAGATGTAATTCATGACATAATAAATCCCACATTTTGACTGATAGAAGATCTCTGCTGTACACCCTAATGGTCAGATTATTTATGGTAAGATTTTACTCTGCTGTGGGTTTTTTTATTTGTTGGTTTTTTTTTTTTGTTGTTGGTTTTTTTTTCATAAAACAGGATGAGCATCTAGGAGGAAGAAGTTCTCAGGAAATGATAGGCATGCTGAGAAACTCAGATTCTGCCCACAAAAGGCAATGGAAGCAGCCTGATTGAGTTATGCCTTCTAGGAAAGCCCAGTTGTCTTGATTTTTAGTGAGCAAGCCACATTGTTGTCTTCCCTCCTTGTGAGATCATCCATGACAAACTGGTAGCATCCCCTGACATGCAGGCAGCTGAGTTGCCTTGGTCCAGGTTGGATTCCTGGCTGCTGTGCACTGGTGAAGACTCTTTCAAAACTTGAGGCTGTGTTCTTGAATTGTGACCTGCATCAGTTCAGCAGACCTGGGGTTTAGCACAGAACTTTGGGTATGTTGGGTATCCAACAGAGCACCTGCCACCTGTGCTGAAGACCATGTTGTTATGACAGGTCACTCTGGTGTGTTGCTTTGTTGGTTTTTTTTTCATTGGGTTATGATGAAGCTATTTTGAGGCTGATACCAGGTCGATCTGCTGAACATAGCAACCAATGATTTTTTTTTTCCTACCAAAATATTAGTATGCCTAATTTAAATTTCTGTGTAGCTTGAACTTGTTTGGGTTTTTTTTCACCGATTCTTCAATTTCTGTACATTTAATTTTTGTAATGTAGTTAAGTCTTATTTTAGTACATGAGAAATCACATTATCTAGTAATCTGCCATAAAATGAGCAGTTGTCAGTGCTGTAGATCTGTATGGTTCTCTTTTTCTCTTCTAAACTTTACTTGTGATCCCTTGTGTGCCGTGGACTGTGCACAAGAACCTAAACATGAGTTTTAAGACAGATTTAAGAATAATGCTGGTTAGAGGGTATTAAATTAATCTGTTTCTTTATATAGAAGGCATGAAGTATATTAAATATTTTTTTCCAGGAAGAACTCAGGGGATTTTCTTTAACCCAAATTCCCCACAAAAAACCCTAAATACTACTTTTGTTAAATATCTAGCTTGTGCCAGTTAGCTTTTACAGCCTTAAAAGCCATAAAAAGAAAATGTATGTGTGTTGATCAATAGCTCCCATTGTTGGTTGTGCTAGTCTGAAATACTATATCATGAGAAGTAACTGGGGGCCAGATGGGTGGGTAAGTTTTTTAACATCAGTTCTTAACAAAGACAACTGGCCTAATGGTAGAAATTATACTAAGCCCTGAAAAAGTGTTGAAGGTAGTAGCAAAGATGGGTGTATTTCTTGGAGGAGAAGCTCACTCTATTTCTGGATTCCTGCTCCTTCTTTCTGTAATGTGTAGAGACTTTACATCTCAGAAGAACTGGATATGTGTGCATTTTCTTAATCTCTGAGAGCACCTACTGACAGGCATTCTTCTCACACAAAGCCTACGGTGTTATGCTTGCAGAACCATTTCATGGGAACACAGCACAGCTGCTGGACAACAGAAGTGATTGTAACAATCACCCTTTCATAGCAACTCAGTTCTGTGGTCTAGCAATCATTTACCTCAGGTTCAGGAAGTTTGCCTCTTCCTTGTGGCACATCCCTTTACCACAACCTGTTGGAACTGATATGCAGCAAGGAACAATAATAAGCCTGGTCAGGTGGCAGCTTTTCCAAGAAAGATCTGCATTCTTTTGCAGCTCACAGGCTGAATACAAATTGACAGTGTTGCAAAAAAAAGGCCCCAAAACCCCAAGCGAATGTCATCTTGGGGTGTGTAAGTTGGAACAGAGCCTGCAAGGCACATGAAGTAATGCTTCCATTCTGCACAGCACTGATAATGCTGCTGCTGCCACAGCCTCACCTACTGCCTTTGGTCTGGGGCACAGTGTTTCAAGGAAGAGGTAGATCAGCTGATAAGTGCCCTAAAGGGAGCAGTGAGAAGAATTGAAGGTGTGTTGTACTGTGCTATTCAGCGTAGGGAAGAGATGGATCTTGACTGTTGTAGGAAAGGAAGAAAAAACAGCACATGCTCCCCTCTCTTCTGCCAAGCATATTCCCCAGTTCTATTATAGGGAGAAGAAGAAGTAGTGGCCTACAACTGTGCCAAGGAGGGATGATAGGTAAGTGAAAGAGACACTGTAATTGTCTAGGTAGGCAGTGGAATTTTTTCTCTACAACCACCTTGGACAAATATGCTGGGAATGATACAGGCCTGTGGTGCTGTTTCAGGGCAGAGATGTTGACCTCTCCTGAGGTCAGTGCTGTCCCTGGTTTTGGTTCAATCTGTAATAGTGCAGAAGGTACCTGAGAAACCGTTTTTAGTGTGCATTAAGTAACTTGAAATCCCTTTACTAATTCAGGAGTCATGACTTTGGAAGTCTAAGCACCCAGTCTAAATGTGTGCACATCTCTTGAATGTAGAGGCTCAGTGTGAGTGGGGTGTCAGAGATGACAGGAAGTGTTTCCTCTGTCTTAATGTGCTGCACCTGGGAACTGATAGCATATCTCCTGCTATTGACCAGATAATGTGCTATTCATCTCCACAGTTGACACTTTTTGATGAGATGACATTTTTGAACATGTTCCAAAGAAAGAAGGAAGCAGTGCATGTGAAACACACTAAAATAAGTGTGATAATAGATAAAATAAGCACCTGGGCTGGTCACATCTGTGGCACAGTGTTGTGGAACAAACCCTCTCTTGTCTGGTTATCTTCCGTTTTCTCATTTGTGAGTTCAGTGTTCAGTCCTTGAAACAATGGCTGGTTTTGTACTGATGGAATTTAACTCTGCTCAGAAGGAGTTATGTGCTTTATATGATCAAGAAGGAAGCTGCTGATACTTCCATATTGTCCAAATACTATGGAAATGCTAGTTAGTATTCTCTCTGCACAGGGAAATCCTGTCTGGAGGACAACCATTGCTCTTTAGGAATGGCTTTCAAAATGACTGAGTTTCACTGAGGGAGGTCTCCTTTATTTCCAAGCAGAAATACTTACTTGTAGTTCTTTCCTCCCTGTTCAGTTCTTGGGCTAATTTGACTGGGCTGTGATTGCCACTCATATAAAATAATTCCTGTGAATTGGGAACCAAAGCAGAAGTCTGCTCTTTCCCACAGCCAGGGTACTACCTATGCAGGCAGCGGGGTGTATGCACATTGAGAGGTTGCTCTGAGGGCTCTCGAGGCTCTGATCTGTAGAGAAAATTATGTTTCCAGATCTAATGGCACTTTTAGGAAAGTAATTGGCAGAGCCAGGCATAGAACTTGGAAGCAGGTTCAGTTCACATTGAGCTGTTTAATATTCTCCCCTCTGATACCAGTTAGGGAAGATTTGTAATATGTCTTGTCTTGTAACATACTGCTGAGTCAATTTTGCTTGCTTGGAAGAATTTGAAGTTGGTCCTTGCTCCTCAGAAACAGGCTTATTTTTGCTCATCATCATATTCCTCACAGACTTTACTTCCCCTTTGTCAACAAGGCCTCTTTGGTTCTTTCCCTTTATAACTCTCCGGTTCTGCATGTCCAGTCTGGGTCCCAAGGCACTGCCTTGTGAAACTGAATTCTCCAGGATGCCGCTGGCAAAGGAGGAAAAATAAGTGAATGAGACATATCTCTAGTAAAATACAAAATACTAAATCTTGAGCTGTGAAGCCATGATGCTGCTGCCTGTGGTTCTGAAGCCCCATGGTTGTCTCATCAGACTACACCACGAACATTCACGGATATTGAGTGTCCCACGTCAGAGAGCAGTAATGAGCTAAAAATCAGTGTTTCAAGAGACCTGGTTTGAGTTGAATGTTTTGGCCATAAGCAACATAGATGTCCTTTTCTGAAATCTCTGTGTTTTAACGTGCTGGTGATTCTTTGTACTTTCTGTAATTTCTCCCTGATGTTAGGTATGGATAAATACGTGTAACACTGCAATGTGTTTTGTTACAGCATGAAGAAATAGTTCAGAGGATTCTCTGGAAACAAGGCCCTTGGCACTATGTGTTGGAGTGCTTAGTAATGACTCTTGCTGCCTAACCTTGATAAGTTATCTTCACGTTGGGGTTGGGGCAACTGGTTAATAGCTGATAGAACACGTGATGTCTGGGGTGATTAATGGTGCTGGAAGGAAATGATATCATAAATGTTCACTTATGAAATGACATGCCTGGCCCATTGGCAGCCACAGTGCTGCAGTCCTTTCTCACTGCCATTCTGAAATGATTTTTGTGGTTAAAAGAATTGGTGGGATGACCAGGCTTATTCCTTGTGACCCTACTTTCCCTACAAGGATGAGAAGTGTCATCATTTGTATTGGTGGGCTGTGAAATGCTGCCTGCCTCAGCCATATGGTATGTCTTAGTGAGCCCAGCAGTGACCACTTAAACTCAATGTGTGTTTCAAGAAGAAACTCTGTTATTTCCTTGTATTTAAAAAACAAGCCACAGAGATGAATGTAAATACAGAACACTGTTGTTCTTTAGCTCTATCTGCAATCTCGTCTCAGTTTTGGGGAGTTTACAGGCTGAGGATCCCGCCCCCTCTGCTTGCTGTCAGTGGAGTCTGGTAGCAGTGCAGATGGAATGAGCTCTCCTTGCTGCCATTTGAAGGGTGAGAGGCTGGCAGGGGTAATGGTGAGGTAACTTCCACACAAGTTCATCAGTATGTTTTGCTTTGTACCAGAGGCTGTAATGGGTTGGAGCTGTTTGGGGTGACAGGCCAGCTGAAGAGTGTGAGGACAGCCAAACAGACCTGAACCCAGCCAGCCAGGACCTGAGGGGATGGTTATAGGAAATGCTTAGAGAAAGTATGAGGCACAGAGCAAATGTGTTCACCTTCCCCTTGGCAGACCCTCTTGCATTCTGTCAGTCAGTTGTAGAGACTTTGGTGGCAGCAGTTGTGTCCATGGTACCACATTTCATAGCCACGGATGGATCTGCTCCTTCTAATGCATTTTTGAACTCACTTTCATTTCTGCCATCACAGGAACATAGGGAGGTGTTGGTTGGCACTTCTCTAGTTTGGTTGTGAGTAAAAATAAGCAAATACAAAGTTGTGTTTGCTGTGTTGTAAATTTTTTTTTTGTTGGGGTTTTAGGGTGTGTTTTGGGATTTTTTTAAGCCTGTAATGGAATAGGTATTACTTATTTTTAAGTGTATATATAGGTATTCATTTTACAAAAACACCCTGGCTCTTGACTAATTAAAAAATTGGTCAAGATATCTTGAAAAGTTCAGAAGTCAAAAGTTCTTTCCCCCCCAAAAAAAACCACTTTCCCGCTAAAAATAAAAAAGCTTCTAGAAGAGGGAGGGAGGAGGAACTAAGAGTTTGGTACAATTTAGAAGCCATCTTCTAACTTAATCTGGTGCGTGGTAATCTGTGACTTGAAACCAACAGTGGAGGGCTTTGTGGAACCTAAAAGCCCCTTGTAACTGAAGAGAGAAGAGTGTCCAGTTCCTCCTTTGCTGCCTGGTGAGGTTAACACAGCAGAGAGGCACTCTCAGAAAGTGAAGCACTGTATTAGCACTGCAATGATAACAGAAGCCCTGTCTTTTCTGGCATTTATGCCAAATGTGCAATTCATTTTTTAATAGAATCTGCACCTGACTTTTGTCTTATATTAAGAGCATTGAGTTTTTCTGGTCTTCCTAGTTTTCCTTCAGTTAACATTGCCTTTCTCTGATTTCAAGTATGATTTTAAGGGTTGCTTCAACTCTGCATTCTTTCACCTTGTTGTCTAAAATAGATTTTCCTTGCCAGTCAGTCTTTAAGCATAGATGTGCATGCACTCAGCCCAGCCTCATGGTTTCAGAGTTACTGTGCTGCCTGCAACAGGTATAATGTGTCGAGTCATGATGTTTCCAGCATGTGTGGCTTTAACATAAGTGTCCTCTGAGATAGTCAGGGTAAACTCTGTTATCAGAGACTCTGTACAAGGCACCCTGGCATGATAGAGCTGTGTGTGAAGCTCAGCATTCAGATACACTTGCAAGTTGGAGGGGTGGGAAGAGAAGGATAGAGGGAGCTTGTTCTGAGGTTGCCTGTGGTGCTGCTCTTGTTTTGTCGACAAAGAGGGAGCTTAATTCACTGGAGCTGTCAATCTGGTAGTTTTCAAGCATTGAAAGAAAACTCCTGTAAAACTGTGTGTAAGAGGGAGAAAAGGGAAAAAGAAACTAAGCAAGACTACTATTTTGATGAAAGATTGATGATATAAAAATCCCCCCACAATTGTAGTTGCTGACCTTCACACTGTATCTAGTAGAAAAGGGGAAAGCCTAAGAGTAAAAGGGAAGTATTATTGCTGGCATATTGAGTTGGAGCACTGTGTGCTGGGGAAAAAAGTACATGATGATAGAATTGAACAGCACCCTTTGTCCCTCGGTAGACGTTTTCTTTTTCAAAACTGCCACCTTTTAAAGCTTGTTTTATCTGTGGAGAAAACCAGTTTGTGCTACACCTTTGCTTGTTCCTGGTTGCATGAACTGCAAGTGGGAACTGAGGCTATAGGAGGAAAAAAGGATCTATTTGCAAGCAAACAAGTACTGGATGGGGTTGTATTTTTTCACTTTCTGGCTTGATATTTTGGTGTAACCTTTCCTTCTGCTTCAAGAAATAGGTCAAAGTCCAGGGACTTTGTCCAGCTTGAAGTGAATTTTGCTAAGAGTTGGTCTTTTTTTGATGTTTTTCCTGAACCGAAATTTTAACACACTTTGAATAGACAGTACAGCCTTGCTACTAGATAGGGGATTGAAACTCCATTCTGTTTCTCTTTCTAATGCTATTTTAGGCCCTCAGTTTGGCCTCAGTGGGAGGATGTGTGCTTCAAATTTTGGTTTTTGGTTTTTTTTTTCTATGACTCAGTAGACTGAAAAACCTTTGATCATAGGCATCCACCAGTCTAAATGTTTTGTGAGGGGGCTAAGTTTCAAGAACTCTCTAGCTAGTTTCCTTTCTGATTCCTTTGTTAGTGGAATGTGACTAGCTTTACTCTTTATGTATGCTATAAGGCATTGATCTTCATTACTTTTGTTGCTTACTAGTGATGGATTACCCATTTTCAACCAGCATTGCACCTCAAGGTAGAGCATTCTTGTGGATCAGAATTTACTTTTTTCAGTAAAAATTGTGGCTCTTGCTATTGTCTGGTCTAAATGTAATTTAAAGGTTCTCTTACATATTTTTAAGTATCTCACATGTTATCATTACTTCTGGGTATTGTAATCAAACCACATGAATCTTTAGCATATAGCTCATGTCTCCCTGAGAAGGCTCTGGAGAGGAGAGAAGACTTTGCTTGATTGATGCTGGTCAGCTGCTGTGTTTTAATTGTGACTGTTTCTAAGAGTCTGGTGGGATGTAAGTGCTCATTTGAGTCAAGTAAGAGTGGAGCCCACAATGGCACTGTGAGGAGTGAGAAGTGATTGAATGAGAAAGGCATAGGGTCATTGGGGAGTTCTATCTTTTTCTCCAAGTAAAATAAGCTCAAGTGCACAGCAGAGAATTACAGTTGCACCAGACCATTGCTTCCAGGTGTGCTGTGCTGACCACCAGCTCTTGTAGTAAGTCTTTCCTCATTTTTATGCTGCTTGTTCAGTGGTTTCCTGATCAGTGAAGGGCTGCATCTTGGCTCACAATAGGTATTGTTTGGGTGGGGGTTGGCACAATATTTTTGTGCTGTGATTTGATCCCTGATTTGTATTGAATAAACTATTAAAATATTATGCTTAATCCCTTTCCTTTTTGGCAGGTTTTACTTTAGTGTTTTTGCAGTAGTAATGAAACTTTGTAGCTCTGCTTGCAAGAGAATCACCGAAGAAAAACAGTACTTTGGGATGTTTCTTTTGTGTCTTTGGCTATAGAACAGAAAGAACAGCCAGAGGCAGAGTAGATTAGACCTTCAGTCTGACAGACTGTGTCTGTTCATGTGTTAACAAATAACTTCCCCGATTTTCCCCGGTTCCTACTTCTCCTGTTTGTCATTGTGAAAAAGGTCTGTAGAAACAGATATTGGAAAGTTTCTTCAAACAGGGAATGTCTCTGAAATCACAGAACATAGTTAGAACATTTACTACAGCTAATGTGTGTTTTTAAAGTCACTTTGGTACCAGTAGACTGTGGAAAAGCATGGTTCTTCCCTGCCCCCTGCCCCAAATTACTCTGACTGCAATTGGGAGACCTTAATTAAAATGCTTGGTTCGTAGCTTGGGTGAGACTTTGGAAACAAAGTAATTTATTCTGAGACAGCTTTACCAAAGATTTCTTCTGGTGCAAAGCTGTTTCCTGATGTGTAAGATCAAGATTTCTAAAATCTTGTTCCTTAGACAAATTAGATGGGGGACAAGTTCTTTGTACAAGTGCTTGTTCCCGAAAAAGTAATCCTTGCATATGAATTAGGCTGAGATTCAGAAAAGCTCCTTTTTAAAGTGTTGAGTTTGACCTTGGTGGAGACTGATCATGTTCACAGATCTTGGCCTAATCCAGCTCCCTCTGAAGCTATTAGGAATCTCTGTAGTTGGATTCCTTGGGAACTGGATATTCTGAACTGGTGTTCGGATTTTTTTTTTTTTTTTTTTGAAAGCCTGAGAGACTTGGAATGGAATGGAAGTTGAATTTTTTCATGTTGGCACAAGTTTGATGGTGAACCTGGATCACACATGGATTTCTTTCACTGGCTTGTTGTACCATAGCTACTGACAGCAGGCACTTAAAAGATGTTGTGGCTTGGTAACAGCAATGGATGGCCAGAATAAAATATGTAGGTAGTAATTAAAACATGCAACCATGATGCCATTTGAAAGTATTCTTAATGCCTGCTTGGCCCAAAGAAGTAGCTGGTAGTGTAATTTGAAGTTTGTTTTTGTAGGACCAAGTATAGTATTTGAGTTTCCTGTTACTTGTTAGTGCTGTTGTCACCTTTTCTTATGTTGACTGATATGTGGGTGTGAAAGCTCCCTGGCAGAATAGACTTTTAGCACACTTACTGCTGGTAGTGAAACCTGAAACACAAATGTTTGTTTCTGAGAAATGTGCATGGTCCATGTGAAATCTCTGGGTTCCCTCTTCCTTTAACCTGAAGTAGATTGGCAGTCATTTAGGGCTGATCCAGGCAGAATGGAGCAGCCTAACAGTGCTGTTAATATTACAGTGAAAGAATTGTGTTGGAGAATAGTTTTGGTTTAATATTTTTTGGACTTTGAAACAGTGATGTCTGTGTGGGGCTGTTTTCAGCAGCTGCTTTGGCTTTGAGAGGATAACTGTTGGAGCCTTCTGTAAGAACAGGGATGAAGGTTCTCTTTCAGTAAAATTTGACCTCCTTTTGATGAAATAAAAACTATTAAAAGGTTAAATTTTTCTCATTCTTTGTATATCTTTGAAATTTTTCCTTGTTTTTTTTCCTCCTCTCCAACACTTCAGGAAAGTAAATTATTTATTTTAAATGCCTGTTGTCGGTGTTGGATGCCTACAGGAACTCCAAGGTATTTCTGCAAGGCCAATTCCCAAAAAACCTGAGAGATGGATATTTCCTTCTGTACTGTAAATGTGTGGTTTGACTATGAGGAGCTTTTGAAGCATGTTGCCCAGACAGCTTAGAAATATAGGCAGTGTTAGGTGTATTTAGATGAGCTGAGAACAATTGAAATGTGTTTAAATCTTGGTGTCTTCTATGTAGGGTGTTGTACAGGGAATTTCCAAATCAAGGAATACTCTCCTATCCAAGAGACTGAAGACCCTTGAATCAGACATGGGCCTGGCAGCCAAAACAGGGTTGGCTTTTGGCTCAGTAGTAGGCTTCACTTCAACTTAAGTAAATTAGTGAATTTTCTAATATACTTCTTCTGCCTGCCTGAAATAATACAAACCTGTCAGGATGCTGTTCAGTGGCTGAACATTGCAGGCACATTGCTCATAGATCATTGGATCTCAAAGAAGAGCCAATGTGTCTATTACTTCATCTTATTTGTCAGCGGCTCTTGATTCCCATTTAGCTATTCCAAAATACAGTTCAAAATTAAAATTAAAGTTGTTAAAATTTGTCTCCTTCTCATTAGTGATTTCTATAAGGAAATATCATTGGACCTAGTTATAGAGGATGCCAAGATGTTTTCACAGTTTTAATTAATTCAACTGCTGTTCTCTTTCAGACTTGTTTGGCTTATGAATGTTTTCAGTTCATATGCAGAGTAAGTTACTCAGTTTTTGCCAAACTAAGATTCCATCTTCTTGCATTGACTTTCCTAACTTGGTAACTTTAATTTGTAGTGAAAATAAAACTGTGGTTTGAAAAGCAAAGAGGAGAGGAGGAGTCAGGAGGCTGTGTACCAATCCAGTGCAGAAGAGACAGTGATAGTGATAAGCATTGTTTTCTTGCTTACATTTTTCTATACTTCTTGTGTGGCTGCCTGAGTTCCAAGAAGGCACTTGTAATTCTGTAGAGCAAGTAGTTGCCATTTTCCAAGTGCACATGAAACCTGCACAGGAAAATGAAAACTCTGGAAGCTACAAATAAATTTGAGCTTGAACATAAACCTGATGAGGCTAATGGGAAGGTTTACCTAACACAGGAGATTTGGAAAAAAAAAATCCCCCAAAGTAGGAGTCTTGTATTCTTCTTATAGCAGCTTATCTATGAAGGTGCTATATAACTTACTCATCTAGCTGTGAACTAAAAAAAAAAGGGAGGGGGGGAGAAAAAGAGAAATAATGACTTCTCAGAAGTGATTCATTTTCTTTCACATCTGTATATTGTGTACTGGGACTGGCTCTTCAGGAAGTCTGCACTCCTCTGTGTTTATTCTACACAGTTTTACTTGTATTAAACATCTGAAAGGCTCAAATGATTGGCTGGTTGAGGGTTGTATCAGCCATGGTAACAGCTTGGTTTTGTCATGCTTATTTAAAAATTGAAAGATCAGGTATGGTCTGCAGCCTTTTTTTCTAAAAGAAGCTGCTATTCACCGTTGTACCAAGAAACTATTTTTTTCCCCTTCTAAATGAGGCCTGGATCTCCTAGGAGATTTGAAGACTGCATAGTTATTTTCTGAAATATAGGATCATTTGATGCATCTTCTGAAATGATGTTTGAGAAATAGCACCATACCTCTTTCCAGTGACCAGCAAACAGCACATAGCAGTGTTTCAGTCTTCCCTTACAGGTGGAGATGCAGCTGTGTGAACCTCTGACCTCAGGTCCCATCCTAACAGTGAAAATGGAGCAGTGTAATCTAAACACTCCCAAGTGGAAAAAAAGGGGCAGTTAATTTGCTTTAGAAGAGGGTCGGTATTTTAAGGTGAGCTCTTGTATGTCAGTTGTCTCATTGACAGGACTGACAACAGTATGTCTGCAGAACACAATGTGTTCAGTTAATCTCTGAGTATGTGAAGGTTTCAAAGAGTGCTCTCATGGGAAAGAATAAAATGCCAAAGCAGAATGAAACCTTTCTAGACTACAAGGCCCTGTGCCTCCTCTCCTGGCTGCTTTTCAAATGGACAGCTGTGAGCCATATCTAGGAAAGAAGATGGATATGGTGATCAGAGGGGCTGCCTGCTGTGATGCTCTGAGCTGGTCTCAGCACTCTTTGTGATCCAATACAAGGGTCATACATGTACTTAAGCTGGGATGCTGTTTCTAATTCTTCTGAAGGAAGTTCATTTTGTTGAGTTGTCCTGGTGTGAAACTACTTTCTTTATACCATGATTTTGTGGGTTATTTGTGGACATGTGCTGGCTTTTGAAACCACATGTTTGCATCAGGGAAAGGAGATCCTTACTGTGTGTGTTCTTATTTTATACTCGGACTGGCAGTGTGCCATAGATTTCCCATGCTGTTGATCTGTTGGAGAGTGCAGTTCTGGTCTTTCTCCCTTGCTTCTCTAAGGTATGATGGTTTTTTGTCATTTGTGGGGTTTTTGTGGGGTTTTGTTTGGTTGGGTTTTTTTGGTTGGGTTTTTTTTGTTGGTTTTTTTTTTTTTTTCAAAGAGGAGGTTTAAATGTGGTCTTTTTCTTTTTGACTTTGTAAATACTTCAGAAGAATTTCTGTATAGTCCCATTTGTATTGAAGAAATTATGTTAAGCAAAGCTGTGACTGAGTGCCAGGGGAGGTTTAAGTTAGGCATTAAGAATAAATTCTTCACAGAAGGGTTGATTAGATACTTTTCTGAGCATGTTCATCATCCCTGGAGGTGTTTGGAATTGACAGCATAAGCATGCCCTGCCTACTTACACTACTAGAAAGGTGCAAGACCAGTGATGTTTGGCTTGGTGCCATTAAATTACAGCACAAGAACTGTATGGCTGTAGGTAAATAGAGACATTAGATCTTGAGCAAGCCTACTGTCAAGGCAGTGGTAAACTTTTAGGAAGAAGTTAAAAGAAACTTGCTCTTTGGTATTATATTCCCTCTCGTGTATGAGCAAAAGGAGAAATTTAGTGGCAAGTGTAGCACACAAGTTATCTGTGGAATCTTGGGTAAGCAGTTTACTGTAAGATAGGATGCAAGACTTTGTGGGTTAGTGCCTTTGTTATAGTGGCATATTTTACAGAGAATTACTTGAAAAAGAGAAATATTCCTGCTTTTAACAATATTAAAATTCCGTTTTGTTTTCACATAAGGGCTTATTCATTCTTTCTCTGTTCATAGCCTTAAATGGCCAAAAATGCAGTTTTACTGCATTTTCTTTCATTTCCTAATTGTTTGTCTGTAGGCTTTTGTTCTCACTAGTGATTTGAGTCGAGAACTTAATTTTCACAAGGGAAGGTCTTCTGTAAAATGTCTAGGTGTGACTTTACTAGGAGATTTCTAGGGAGAACACTGCAATGTGAAAAGAGTAAAATCATAATTAAATGATCTTTTACCTTTCCGATGTCACTTCTGACTGAATATGCTGAAGACAGACAGGGACATAAATGAAGCTGTAATGTACCTCTGTAAGCAGGGTCTGTGGTTTAAGTGCCCTGGAGCATTTGGCTGCTGTTGTAAACTCCATTGGAAATTAGTAATTGGAACTGTAGGTATTATGTCTGACCAATATGTAGGTCAGTGCTTTTGTTGGTTCAAAAAATATGCACTTTAGTACTTCACACTGGAATTAGTCTTCCCTTGAAGCCAGGCCTTGAGAGAGGGTCCTGCTGCAAAATCAAGGCTGGCTGTGGTGCTGTTGGACTGCCCTGGTGGGCTGTTGTCAGCTGTGCTGGCTGGTCTGCAGCCTTCCAGGTCTGAGGGATTTGGGGATGTTTGGCTGGTGTCTGCCCTGGGGCAATGGTGTGGAGACATGCAGGACAGGCTGGAGGAAGATTTTTTTTATGCAACTTGGGTGTTGATGCCAGAATTCACATGGAGGGAAAAATGCAGGTGTTTAAATTATTCTTGTAAAAATATAAATAACCTGTAAATTTAAAAAAATTTATCTGGAAACGAGAGAAATAATTAGGGGTGATGTTTCATTGAGATGTGGGGGAGAAGTCCAAATAATGTGACAATTTAGAGTCTCTTAAAGGCAGCTTTTGCAAGGTTTTGACTCTCATTTTATAACCATCATGACATTATTATTGTCAAGTGGGATGCTTTTGAAGAGGAATGTTTTTGCTAAATTGGATTAGCTTCTGCCCTTAATTAAGGTGATGCCTGTGTATTTGGCACCCTGGACTGTGTGCTGACCAAGCACAAAACCCTGCCAGTCCATCTAGGCAGATAATACCCACCCAGCACAAGAGTGAAATCAGCAAGGCTGAGCAACTGCGTGCAGGGGGGTTACGTAAAGCTGGGTGTGGAGCAGCCTCCTTCGCTATGAAACACAGCTGACTGCAGGGATCTGATGTGCAAAGAGCTGTGAAAACATGCTGCCAGGGAAAAAGACTTCTTGGGATAAGAAATCTTGCTGTTGCAGATAGATGTGCTAGTGGAGTGTAAAAGCACACACTTGTTCAAGGATTTCCTTTTGTCCTCACAAACAAGAATTCATGAAAATATTCTGAGCACATTCTTTTATTTACTAAGAGATTGAGAGGTAAATGTGTACATTTGCAAATTTTAGTAGTATAATATAGTTCAGTCATTTTAATTAACTGTTACTTGATAACTTAAGTAACAGCAAATGGGATGAACATAAGTCACATTACTTATACTTCCAAGATCTAAGACAATCAGAATTTTTGACATAATTTGAGGCTTTTTGACATAATTTTTGACATCATTTGAAGCTATTTAATGCAGGTTTTTCTTACGTGTAATGATTCTTCAAGTTCTTATACATATTTTGAAATTACAGCAATTTAAAATTTGTAACAAGTCCTTTTCCCTTGTGTTGATTGTATCTCCAATTAACCTGTGATGCAATTCTGGCAGTATCTTTGAGCTGATCCTGTATATAACACTCTGTCAAATGTGAAAGCCCCAAAGAGAGAACATGGAGTGCAGCAGTGTGCATCCAATAATGAGCAATGTGGAAATCAGTCTGAAACAGCAGAGGAGTCGGCAGCTTCTCCTTGCCTTGTGTTGTGCAGTCACCCATAGGCTTGAAATCCCAGTGCAGGGTACAACAGCATCTCCACAGTGCTTATCACCTGTGTCTACAAACAAAAGAGGTGAGCAAGAGAAAATGACTATGCTTGTCCAAGGGAGATTTGTTCTGTGATCATGTGTAATCAAACATGTAATCAACATTTAATCAAACATTTAATAAACTACTTGTATTTTTCCTTCTAATTGGATGCTGCCAATTACTGGGATTGAAGAGTGAGTTTCAGGGCGTAGAGGAACAAATATAACCCAGAGGAAAACAACTGGCTGCTACTGTGCCTTTGTGTGACTGCCTCTCCAGATCCCTCTCAAAAGCTGGATCAGCTGTTTATATGTCCACCTCCTTAGTGATAGGGACAATGGTAATTTGGTAGATTAGAATAGAAATGCAGCTTTTCCTTTTCCTGTGAGAGGAATTTAGGTTATCTTTTAAAGTCATCCGCATGTTGTGATCACAGCAGTCTTGTAATGGGGAGGGGCAGGTACCAGAGAATCTAGATAAGTCCATAAAGGGAGGCAAATGTAAAAGATGCAGCTGAACTGTTGGTCTAAGGCTTTCTTTTTGAGAGGGAGAAGTAGAATATGAGTAACAGAGCTCAGGGATGAGGTAGGATTTAGCTTCTTGGGGCAGCTTCTAGAAAATCTGAGGAGGCCCAAGAAATTGTCTGGCTCTCCCAGTTATGTGGTGTAGCAGACCTCCCAGCAGATCTGAATCTGGGCTAAGCAGAGTCTGGTTAGAAAATGCAATAGCATTTGGGGGGTTGTATATCAGCTCCTGCATGCCCTGGCCAAATTTGGGAAAGTTGTCATCACAAAACACATGTGTTCAGTCACTGTTGAAAATGATGGGTGTAACAGCTGCTGTCTAGGCTAAGTCAAGAAAAAAAAAGCAAGGCCAGGATTAATTTTGTGTGTTTGTGTGTACCCCAGTGTCAGTGTGAGAGAGAGGAGCAGCAGCATGTGCTGTGGAAGGTCAGGGGTGTGGGAGACAGCAAGGCATGTGCTGTGGGTATTGGCTTCAAGGCAGAGCTCTGATGGAACCTCTGGGCAAAAGTCACACTTGCAGAAAGGCTGAAGCTGATCAGAAAAAGAGTGTTTGGTTCACAGAGATGGGATGCTCTAAATTTCTTGCAAGCAAACAGGATTTGCATTGAATTTCTGTCTTTGTCATTCACTTCACCTTTCAGACAGATGTGTGTTTTTCTAACAGCTTGGATAGAAAGCAGGCAGGATTTGTGTTTTATGATTTATCAGAGGGTTGGGTTTTTTCTTGTACTGCACTGTTAACAACCCACTGAAGCAAACAAGAAAATGGGTGTTCTGGCAAACCTATACATAGGCTGCTGCTTAAAGCAAGAACCCTATGAACTGGAAGAAATAGGGGAAATTTAATCTAAGAGCAAACTTCAGTGTAATGTAGAGCAGATAAATGCCTGATAAAATAGATATATTTGTAGCACATACATAGATGTGCTTCTCTGAAGTGGTCTAATCACCATGATGGAATTTTCACCAGCTGGAGTGGAGATTTCTTGAAGATACTGTTTTGTTCTTTTCAGGCACAGGAACTATGGTAAACAAGGGAGACTTTTCATCTCACTGTCTAATCTCTGGTCCAACTTCAAGTTTGTACTTTTTGACCTTGGCTGATCCTATGCATAACAATCTTATGCCTATCCCTGTTCAAAGCTTTTGGTGTATTTCTATGAATCTTTATTGTCTATATTGCCTTGATATTAAGAGGTTGGCAGTGGTACCTTGTTCGATATGTTGGATTTCCAACTCCTTAAACTGCAGCAAACTCTGTTTTCTTACCTGAACTTTTTTTCTCAGGGTGTGCGTGTTGAGGGTTTTTAAAATTTATTCTTTTTGATCCCCACCCTAATTTTCACATCAGCTATTAAAATTATTCTGTATGCTTTATAATAAAAAATATTTATTAACTTGTTGTCTCTTCATTTAGATACTTTTTATTGTAAGGACCACACTCAAATATTGCATGTTGCAGAAATGTAATTTAATTTCCAGGATTGTGTGTAGTTTGTGTAGATGACCACAAATATTCATTGCAGCACTGTCAAATGCCCTATCCTATTGCTTCTCAGGGAAGTTGGCCACATGTCAATACATGGAATATTTTCAAACAATATGATCATTACTTGTTGGAAGCCAAGCCTTCATTTTATTGTGAACCTGTCTAATGAGGCTTCCAAATAAAGTAAAATCTTCTTTTTTGATCGATGTTGATGTAAAATTGAGCAGAAGAATAAGTTACAGTGGAGGAAAATTCCCATTATTGGTATTGGCATCTGCATCTGTTCAAATGGAGAAAAGCAATCCAATTCACATTTCTTTAATTTGTACTGTGTATTTTCTGCTGAACATCTTTTTTTGTCTCAGAGTACCAGACTTCAGAAGTGCACTTTTCATATTCCAAGTGCTTGTCTCTTTTCCACTGCTGTGATTCATATAGTGTTTGGGGAAGCTGCATAGTGAAATAAAGGTGAAATCTAGTTTCAGATGATACTGAACTGCTTTTAACCAGCTTTTTATTTGGGTCTTGACCAGCCAGTCCTCTTTAAAATAACAGCTGTATTCATAAGTGCCTCAAAATAAAGGCTGAAGCTCGAAATGCATCTCAAAGGAACAAACAAAACAGCAGCTGATTGGATGAGTTATGTGAGCCTGAACTGATGCAGAGTTTGAAGGGAAAAGCTTTCTAGGAATGTCTGGGAATGCTAAACCTTTGTATGGATGTCCTTTTAACCTGAATATCTGTGCCAGTGCATTTATCTGGCTACAGTATCTTCCCTGCATAGGCTCCTGTTATTGGTTATGTCTCTGACTCTATGGTTGACTCCAGTTCCATAGAGGAAAATTTGTTCCTTGCATATGCAAGCAGTGGTCACTTGGTGAGTGTAAAAGACAAGAAATCACAAGGTTTCCCCAAGGTGATGAAACTTAAGGGAGGCTTGGTGTCTGACTTGTACCGTGCCAAAACACAGTCACTTATGGAGAGGAAAACAGGAGTTGCAATCAGGCTTCTTTAACGAGCAGACATACTTACTTTCTCTTGTTTGTGTAATGAAGTTTTGCACAAAGAAAAAAGCCTCAGACACCTATATATCTTACTTGAAGCCTGGCTGGAGATGAATAAACTCATTTTTGCATGGCAAGTTGCTGAACTTAAATACGTCTGTAATTTCTGCCAAAAAAAATGCCCAATCTCTTTTAGAGATCCAAGAAATGAAAAGAAATTTACATATTGCACATTTCTCATGCATGTCTCAGTGGGTGTCTGGCCTCTGTAAAAACTCCCAAAAGGTTTATTTAAGGCTGTTTGCCAAAGTCTTGGAAAGTTGCAGAGGATATACAGCCTTTGGTATCAGAGCTAGTAGATTAAAAGCCATTCCTAGATGAAAGCTGGGGTTGCAGACATGTCTTTCTCTCTTGGCTTTGGCAGAGTGGAGGTGTGCATTTGTTTTCCTTTTGTGGCATGCAGGAGATCTGCAGAACCTGCAGTACCAGCCTGAGGCCCAGCAGAGCCTCATCTCACTGGCCATACTGAACTGGTGGTCTTTGTGCAGTGAAGATGAGAGCAGCTGAAGCTTCTTCTCAGAACATCAAGGCACATCTCCAGTTTAGAGACAAAGATGTCATGTGAGACAGTGTCAAATACTTTGCACAAGTCCAGGTCGATGGCATCAGTTGCTCTTCCTTTAGCCACCAAATTTGGCAAGCACAATTTGCTAGCCAATTGCCTTTGCCAATTGCCTCTGTATTTTCTGAGTGTCTTAGTAAAGTTTCTAGGAGGATCTGTTCCATGACCTTGCTGGGAAGCCCCCTGTGAGAATCAGGGGCTGTGAATTGAGGCTGTTCCTGTCTGTCTACACAGGGCCTCATCTGCTTGGTCTCCCTGGGCAGGTGGGCTGTGTCAGACAGCACTGCAGTGTCACCTGTCCTGCCCTCCCTTCAGTCCTGGCCCGTAAGCTCTCAGCGTGCTCCTCATCCATTCCCAGGCAGACCTCCTTGCACTCCAGCTGGTCACTGGCATATAAAGGGTGACTCCCTTGCCTGTCCTTCCTATAGAGCTGGTATCCTCCATTCCAACTCTCCAGTCATAGGAACCATCCCACCATGTTCATGTGTTTCTAGAAGCCTCTAATAGCTTCTGCAGTGAGGATTTTTTAATGTATAAAGATGAATGCTGTGTCTGTCCCTGGAAGGGATATTGTCTTCTGCCTTGTGATTCTGCTGCCTCTTCTCAGGTCTCTTTGAGTCATCCCTGGTGTCTCGTGACCTTAGAAAGACTTTTGAAGGGGATGGGTCATGTGTTTGCTTTCTGCATATTAAGGGTCATAATAACTTTGGGGTGACTGGGGTCATGGGGAGACAAAGGGAACTGGGAGCAGAGAGGACGTGCGTGCTTTTTGCAGCGCTTAAGGAAGCAAGCAGTTTATTGAAGCCAAAGGATGATGCTAGAGCAATTTAGTCTGCAAATTTGAAGGACTCTGACCTTTGGGAAATTAATGCCTTGTAATAGAAGATACAGTTCCAAAACAGCTTGGTTTGAAGCTGGATTTTAATAAGGTTATAAAGAGATCACGTGGTGTGGCTGCTTGCCATGGCTGGGAACTGGATCTGATAATGTCTGGTGGGGTAAGCCTATGGCTAAAGGCTGAACCCTGCCCAATTGCTTATAATTGTCAGCAGGTACTAAATACGTCTCTGAATGTCTGGTAGGGTGAATAACTCATTGCCTTTAATAATTTTTCTGTGCAGCTGTTAATCATTCCTTCTTCCCACTGACGATTTTTCAGGGCTTTTTTTCTCAAAACACTGTGGTTAAAGGTTTTCTGTTCTTGCTGGGAAAGTAGCAAGTAGAGGCTCCCAGAACCTGGGGTCACTAGTTCCAAGAAAAGAGTCTGGCAGAGCTCAGCAGCACTGATCCATCTTAAATGCCTAGTTTAAAAAGAAAACAGATTCTTTTGAGTTTGTATTTACTGGCTTTATGGTTTTTATAATTTGGAATACGCAGATTTTATTTCCACACTAACTGGGTTTTTTAGTGCTGAAATTAGTAGCCATGTAATGAATGTATCATTAAACAGACTGAAACTTTGTTGTAATATTTAGTGACGAAAGGAGTTTGTTTCCTTTAGTTACTACTTGCAGTGCCGATTTTCTTTCTTTGATGATTTTTTCCTCCCTTCTGCTTGAATGTCTGAAGCATTGATGTTGGATGCTTCATTTTGTCATTACTCTTTCAGGCTAAGGGGTTAGTGGGTTTCCAGCTCTATTTTTGCTGTGAAATGCAGGTGAATGTTTGTGTGTTGTAGTGGGAATTCATGGCACTGCAGGCGAATACCAGAGTGATGCTGCTCCTGCTCTACCAAGATCCTCTCTTATTTTCTAGTCCCTTTCAGTCCTCACTTTGTTCTGATACAGCACTCCTAAGAAGCATTTTTATGGCTGTTAATGGGATGATATAATGCTTTGAAGATGTGGAGAACATGAGATGGTTCTACCAAATGTCCTGTGTGAATGGTGTGGTGGTGTGAAATTCACTTATGGTGTTGTAGCATCTGCTGTATGAGGGTTCCTATTGCTCAGGCCATTCCCTGATTATACAAACAAGGAAGAAATGCACAAATGTGACTGCCTTTCTGTGGGTTTTTATCCTCCTTGAAAGGTCTTCCGTGTCAGCCCAAAGTCTTGGGGTTTTTTTCAGACCACCTAAAGAGCACTTAGTTTGAAGTGAGATGTTTTCTCCCTGTACTACATTATCTGTACCTACCAGAATATAAAGGTGCACTCTATTTCCATTCTTCTTTGGATCTATGATGATTGAGAGACTGAGGAAATTGAGAACTCCCTCCCCCAAATGCCTACTTTTGATCCATTTCAGACATAAAACTTTCCAGAATACAGATTAGTGGGGAAAAGCTTGCTAAAAGGTAAGTGTAGTTGGATATAAATTGGTAAAAATAACTGATTAATTGCCTGCTTGATAATCTATGTGCAAAAACCAAACCACAAAAGGTCCCCCTGTTACAGCTGAGTCTTGCCATGTTTCAGATGCCCTCAGGTAACTTCCCTGTGCACTGATGGCTGTGAGGTGGAGCCCCAGGACAGTGAGCACCCCAATATTGGAGTTGCTGCTTGGTTGCTTCCCTGATAGACAATAAGGTGGAGTCCATCAGTGATGAAAAATAATAAAAGCAAGGATTGTCACAGACATTTAATAAAAAAAATGCAGAGTATTCTGTTGGTAGAAAAGCTAAGGCAATTGAACTGAGCTTGCCTTTATGCCAGGAGGGGAAATGGGCTGTCCACAAGGTTGTGGCTCGCCAGTATTAGCTGGTTTTCAGTGTGGTGGAAAGTTTTAGTGGCTGCAGGTTTTTGCTCTGACGCATTAATATTTATAAGCTCCCTTTGATGCTAGTGTATTGCTTCTCTGTGAAAGTGGGTTTTTTTTTGTATTAAAGCAATACATTATTATTATTATTAGCTACTTCTTTACATGGGAAATTTTCAAAAGGAAACCTTCTCACGTCTGAGAAAATTAACTTCTCTGCATGTATGATAGAAAGATTGCCTTTTACTTTTGAAATAGTAAATTCCATTTGGTGTTTTTCAATCTGTCATTCAAACCATACAGCAAAACCTGTTTGCTTAATTTAACCATGACTATGATATACAACCTGATAGTAATTTTTTCTCTTTTAACTGTCATTCACCATGATGTTCAGGTCCTAGATACTGTGGGGAATTAGTCCAAACTGTTTCTTTGAATGTTAAAAAAACCCAACCCCAGAAGCCAGCTGTTCTACATAGTTTGAGCCTGTGGTAAAACATCAATTTCAAGACACCGATTAATGTGCTTTTAGTAACTTGATATTGAATTCTTCTTTAAATCCATACATCATTCCAACTTCAACATGAAGTCAACTAGCATGGTAATTATTTTAACTGCTATTGCATACAGGGAGGCTTGCATTATCCAGTAAAGTCGTTCACTGGTTTCAGGTATAGAACTAATAAGTTGAAATAAGCTTTTGGGTTTTATTTGGTATTGCAGGCTAATTCAGCAGTTACTTAAATGTTTCTGGTTTTCCTGTAAGTGTTGCAATGTGTAGATGATCTTTGGAATTAAATGTATTTTAAAATGAGCAACCTCTGGGAATGTAGTTTAGAACTGACCATTTTTCAAATGTCTATTCGAGGAAAGCAGACAGATACAGTCTCTTTGGCACAGCTGAGTTGCCTCTTTGGAGGCAGAAGGGAAATACAGCTAATAATGATCTTTCTTTTCTGCTCAGAAAGGAAGATTTGTCAGAAGACAGCTAGGCCAGCTGGGAATGGGAGCCTTTCCCCTGCTAGGCAGTGGCTCACTTTGAAAGTGCATTGGAAGCAAGGGGGTCATGGACAGCACCATGAGGGACACAAGAGTAGTGGTCAGTACACCAAGTGAAATAGTCATCCCATCCTGTCCTGTCAATCATGCCCTGCCTGTCCTCTGCTAAAGAAACAGCCCAAAAGAATGTACACCAGAGTTGTAGGATGTATTTTTCTTACTGGCTTTTTAAAGCACAGTAGGAAGAAGTGGTAGCTGGTCCATGGCTCTGTCAGATTTTAAGCACAGTTCCTTCAGCAACTGTCTTGTCTCCATTGTGTGTCCTGCACTCACAGCCCCTTGCTGGGGAATTGTGGCCCAGAGTCTGTTTCATTCTCTGTATTTACTCTTTTTTGTGGAAGTCCTAGAGTTTCTTGTGCATAGGATCAGCTTTCTTTCTGTGCCTGACCCTAAGCCCTTTCCCAGGTGACGTAAGGCAGTTTGTATGGTTAGGTGGTATTGCATGCTTGGTTGCATAAGGGATGTCTTGCTGCCCTGAGCTGTGACCTGCCTGGCTGAAAAGCTTGGAGTCTCTGGCTTAGGAAATCTTCTGGGCTGAGAGTCAGCTCATAACAAAACTGAGGTGCGCAGTTGCTTGACATCATGGTTGTTTGGATACTTCTTGTTTTTAAAATAACATATTTTCAAATAATGGTATTTTGGTAGACGATTTTTTTCCCAAATTAAATAGTCCTCAAAATATGCATGCTTCTATGGTTTCCTGTCCCCTGGGTTTAAGTAGAAAAAGTTCTCATATATCAGGTAACAAAAAGGACATCCTGCTCCCCTCTGAAAAGGGGAAGACCAGCCTACCAGCCAGCCTTGGTAATTGCTTCCTTCTTCCTGTACCTTTTTAAGCATATCTGGCATCCTACCTAAGAGCAGGCACCCCTTCTCTCACCATGTGCTGTCCTGGCTTCTTCCCTTCTGCTGGGACAGTGCAGTTGGTTTCAGTAAGTCTCACAAAATTTGCAAAGTTCTTTTTAGAAGGAGATTTCAGAAACCATTTGGACTGATTCTTTCTCAAATGGGTTTGGCACCCAGCTTGCAAATATTTATCTAGCTCAAAGTAGAATAAAGCTTATTCAGTGTGTATGCAGGCATGACAAGAAATGCAGCCTTTGCCATCAGCCACTGTTCTTCCAGGGGCTCTGGTGCAGTTTTATCTGAAGCCTGGTGTATTTTCATGGTAGTTCTGATTTGTTCTGTTTACTTCAGGGCAGACACAGCAAAAATGTTTGATTATTTTAAGTTTTAGCTTATAATACTTGGAATGTTTCTGAGTAGTCTGTTGCCCTAATTTACAAAACAGCATTCCCCACCTAATTTTTCATATTTTTCTTGCTTAGCTCTGTGAAAATCATGGTTTCAACAATTTGGCTATTAACTCTTTCTCTACATGATTCATATTTTCTTCTCACCACAGAGTTGGAATGCATCTGGCCAGCCTCAGGTGATGATGTACATTAATACTTCCCACACCATAAGAGTATATTAATCACCTACCAATTACAACTGCTGTTGTCTGCAAGAGGGCTTTGAAATTCTTTGCAAGAGGTGCCTGGTTTCATTTTCTTTTTTATTTCCTTGCTGAGCTCTCACAACAAGCTCTCTCCTGTGTCTGTGCATTGAATGCTGCTTCTAGGCCAGAGAGACTCCAGACTGGTAAAGTGGAAGAGGGGGCAGTTTTTGTCATAGATGCTGATTGATTGCCTGTCCCTTTGGGCATCTTTGTAATGGCCTCCTGAAAGAAAGACCTACTGTATTGGGGGGAAAACTGGAGGAGCCATTGTGTATTCAGCAGTGTGCAGCATTTGTGACTATGGACAACAACACAGATGCTCTTAGATAGAAAGCATTGAGGACAGAGTTAGGCAGTCCTGTTCTATGACCTCCCCAAAAAAAGAGGCTTTGATTTTCACACAGAGGGCTAGTGGGAACAAGGAAGAAGATTCTAGTCTTGTGCTTGCTGAGACTTTTCATTTTTAAGTTAAATTTCCTAGGTCTTCAAAGTGAGTAGAAGATTCTAACTTACTTAAATGGCCTGCATGTATTGGGAGGAGGGCATGGAGCAGGAGTGGCTGGGCTTCGTGCCAGGGATTCAGTTCTGCTCTCAAGACTAGTGCAGAAATGGTTTGTTTTGCTTGATAACTTGTCAAAGGCAGTGACTGAGCATTGTCCAAATGCATGTACCTGAATCTCAATTCTCATACCAGCAGAGTAGACAACTGTCTCTACACATCTGCAAAAATTTGCTCTACCAATTGCAGTTCTCAGCATTGTGGTGTGTAATTCTTAGGCCTCTCCAGTCTCTCATTCCTGGCGATTCAGGATCACTGGAATGATTCTCTGTATGGCCAGAGGCTTTCTGATAAACCCAAAGTATTTGAACTGTGCTCTTGAAGGAATCAGACTGACTGCAAGTCTTTGAACTGTCCAGGATAGCATCCTGTGTACCAAGATGATGGGGGTAAAATAAGGCTGTAAATAAGAGGATAAATGGCTGCAAGATGCTGTGTTGATTCTCCCTGACATTTATACTTGTATCCTTGGTTCAAAATAAAAGATCTGTCAAGCATGCAGAATGTGCTGTGGTGCAATTTGCACACTCTGAGGGAAGATGAGAAATGAAGAGCAAATTAGATCTAATTAAAATTGCAATGCTCCCTCCCTAATATCAACCCCTTCCTACCTGTGCCCACCTGACAGCCCTATCAGTCCCAGCAGTGCAGCTGCTTAGTATTCATCTTGGGTTACTTCTGGGGCCATGATTCAGAATCCACCAAAGTGCTTCCTAGACAGGGAGTGAAACTGAACAAGTGCTTTCCTGAATTTGAATCAGGTTATTAGTGGAGATTTTTATTGTTTGCATTCTAGTATGAAGCAGTGTTTTTCCATTAGTTTTTGTTTTTACATTTTCCCCACATTTCCAACACTAACCTTTCCTTTTGTTTTTCTTCCTTTTTTTCAGGAAAAGAGGCGTCGAAGTAGTACAGGTGAGTAAAGCTCTATTTTCTTGTAAAGAAGGCTAACTAATTTAAATGCTCTCATTTGGATGCCAATATGACCTGAGCTTAATGATTTTTCTTTCCATTCAGTTCTCTATAATAGATACTGCTTTTGGAAAGATAGGATTTCCCTTTTAAGAAGCATGTGTTGAGTCCACATGCAGTCCAGCTTAATAGTGCCCTAGTGAAAGTGGGAATGCAGTTAGGCTTTTCTTGTGTCTGTCAATTAATAAGATCTGTTAGTTGATTAGGTGATGTTACTCTTTTAATTGCATTCACAGGCAGTCAAGCTTAACAGAAACAGGATCTGCCCTTTGAAAAAAAGGCTATGGCAGAAGGAATGTTCTTGTAACCCAGTGAGCAATAAAATGATACTAAAGTACCTTCACATTGTGACCCATCTACTGATAAGTTCAGGTGTTGGCTGCATTTGTTCTTTCCCAGGTCTGAATGGTCATATTTCACACAAGATGTTACTTACAGGATGGTGTCAGCTTGTGAAAGGAATTATGTTACATGTCAGCTGTAATGTAGAGAACTGTAAGCCCTAAAAGATGAAGGGGAAGCATGCTTTTTCTTTCTAGGGTATTTCGTGTGTTTAGAAGAGCTGTGTGTCATAGGTTTCAGTCTTGCTGACACTTACCTGGTGCTTGTTTTGAACTCTGAAGTGGTCCTCACTTAGTAAAGCAGAGATGAAACTGCCTCAATAGAGGCAACAGAGGAGAGAGGAAGAAAATGGTCTGTCAGCCACAGGTTATTAAGATTGCTCTTAAATCTATGTGAAAGGTGCTTCTCAACACTAGCAGGGAGCAAGAGAAAAGCACTTAACAAAAAATAAATTGAAAAATCAGGCCATGTTATATTAAAGAATCCATTGTCAGAAAAGACTAAAAATTCTCATTGCTAAAATGGAGAGTGTGTCTTTCAGTTATGAGTGATTGTCTGAGAACTGCATTGTGTTAGAAGGACAAAGGGCATATACTTTACTGGCTGTATTCAACCTTTCACCACTACAGCGTCATCTTCCTTACCTGTACCTCCTATTGCTCAGAGCTAAGGGACAGCTTCTTTCCTCAATTGTGGTAATGGTGTTACCAGAGTGATAAAAACAAACCAGCATTTGCAAAGCTCAGCTTGATCAGGAGCACAGGAAGAAAGCTAGCCCCTTTTTGTGTCACTGTCTAGGGGACATTATTATTTTATTAATACCCCAGTATTTTATTAATACCCCCAATGCCTGCATTTGTTATATGTGCTTTGCACCTGCACTGTACATTTAAGCAGCAAGGAGCCCATATAAGACAAATTGATCCATTAGTTGAGCAGAGAGCAGACTCCATTTTACCTCATGGATTAAATTTGCTGTCCTTCCACGGGTTGTCTCTTAGTCTGATGTTTTTGTAGCTTAATGGCTAGTTATCAGATAGACACAAAATTATTGGAAAGTATTTATTTATTGTAAGAGCATTTTGGGAAACATTTGGACAGAACCAGAAGGACTTTGTCCCCATAAAAATGCTCTGTAGTCTCATAATTTAAGGTCTCAAATCAACAGTGCAGTTGAGATGTCAGACTAATCTGTACTGGGAATTTGTGCCCCAAAGGCAGACCTCAATCACATATATGCCAATGGATGTGCTTCAGCTGGTAGGGAATGTATCAGAAAGGGGTTCTTTCTTCATCCCTTATTGTTAGAAACCTTTACTTGAAGTACCTTGCATGATCTGGTCCCCTAGACCTGCTTCTAGGTGAAGGATTGTCTTGGTGTCCATCTGGTGCACAAGGTTTATTTGACAGAGGGAATATTCTCTTCCTGTGTCAAACAGCAACATTTCTTTGATTTGCTTCCTCTTCTCCTCCTTTAAAGAACCTGTCCTGTTAGAGAGAAACCAGCTCTTAGATCTGACAGTAAGCAAGTAAATCAAAACCCAAGATACACAGGATGTTTGCCTAATTTCTTCTTCACATAAATTCAGAATTTTTCTGAATGTAGACTTGCTTTCCAGTAATAAATAGTGAGTTGGAAGGTAAGGTTCAGTTACTGGCTTCTAGAGAGCAAAGCAAGAGGGACTGGTATGTCCTGACTGACTTCTGTAAACAGACATCAGATTATTTTTTTCCAAAGATGTTTCACAGGAGCAAGAAAAAATTGTCTACTACTAAAGGGAAGTCTTGGAAGTCTTCAAATAAGCACCTGTGTGACTTTTGTTTCCTTCCTGCAGGGAGGATTTAGGATAGTCCTCTCTTCTTTGGCTAGACAGATTAAATTCTTTTATTTTGCTTTCTTAGAGCTAATTGTGCTGTTCAGTGAGCTGCTGATAGACAGCAATTAACATTTTGTGACTTGTGTTCAGGTTTTGTGTTTTGTCTTCTCTCAGACTTCCACTTTCAGCAAAAAGAGTGGTTCCAGCTTTCTATTTTTATGGAATGGGGAAACATGCACATCCTCCAAAGAGAAATAAAGCAAGAACAGCACTGGCACTGGGGTGCTAAGCAGTCATTCTCCTTTATCCAGCAGTAAGACCTTAACTAAAGCATCACATTGAAAACAAACAGAAAACTTCTCAACTTGTGTGATGATAAACGATTGAGGTTTTTTGGAATTACTGATTAATTTCTAACATAATAAGAATTCCCTGTGAACTCAAGGTACAAGAGCTGAAATGTGCAACATTATATAGTACAAGTGGGTAACATCCATCAAGCTAGCTAGCTTAGAAGATGGTACAGTACATTAATTAAATAAAAAGCTTTCAAGGTTATGAACTTTCCAAAGATAGTATGAGTCTGAGCCTGCACCCAAACGTTTGGGAGCCTGAATAGGATTAGCTCATTTCTGTTTTTCCAGTGGGCATGGCAGAACGTTGAGTAGCAGCATCCTTAATATGTGGCAATGTTTTGGATCTAGATTTGCTTTCTGCAATTTAAATCCAAGTCAGTGGGGCAGCTGCAAACTGGTGTTATATTACAAGGAAAAAAAAACAAAAAAGGAATTTACAGGCTTTTCAAGATGGACTCTTAACAGAATACTGTACTGTATCTCTCACCTTATTATGGGCATTTGCTTATTTTTTTTAAGCAGAGATCACTCCAGTATCAGGGTGCTTTTTGAATTAGAGTGCTTACTCATTTGTACCCCGTAAGGTAAGGAAGCACTATTGTTCCAGGTTTGCAGGAGGAAGGCCTGAAGGATATGTCCCATTTCCCTCAGAACCTGCTGCAGTACCAGCCCCAGTGCTGTTGGGATCTGTCTGCAAACCTGTGTCACAGGAATTTCAGCTGCAGCTGTCCCAAAGGGGTGTGGGGCCACTAGTTTGTGCTGTTGTGTGGGTAGGAAAGCAAGAGCAATTAAAGGTGGACAGCAGGGCTGGGGTTGCTGGCTCTCTTCCAGTGAAAGGCAGCACCAATTCAGCTGCATTTAATGCTGAGGCTGCATTTAAAGCATTCTGGATGGCGTGCTCTTGGGTTCCTGTGGCAGTTACATACCTTCTCCTTTCTTACCGGCTCTCCCCCCCTCCACAGCTGCCTGCTCAGCTGGCGTGGCTCGAGCTGGTGGCCAGAGAAGGGTAGAGATGCCCTGAACAGGTGACAGACATGACCAAAGCCCATCTGCCATGGCCTGCAGGCAGTTGCTAGGCAGGCAGCAGCTGGCAGGGCTGAGGCAGAGCAGCTCTTGTGCTGGCATCGGGATGACTTGCTAGAAAATGCTTAAACTGAAGCATTTCTTAATAAATTCTTTCATCATTCTTTCAAGGGGAAGACTGCCTACGAAGCTATGCAGTGGATGGCTGATGAGGTGTTTGTTATTAAAAAAAGCTATTTTCTGTAATGGAATCTAGCAAATGAGGAGTTTATATGGTGTCTTAAAAGTAAAGCTGTTTCTGATCTTGTTCAGTTTCCAGCTCTCCATCACCCAAATTAGTGGAGGGAAAAAATTAAGATTGAAAATGGTCAGTTCTTTAGCTAGAGAAGTAGCCAGTTTCATATGGCTTTGTATGCTGGCAAGGGAGAGAAAGAACATCTACCTTGTTTTTCAGGAAAAATCTGTTGGCTTAGTTTGAAGAATGTAAGGGTGAAAACATGTGCACTGAAGTGGAAATCATCACAAGTACCTCTGATAGAGACATGCATTTATTTTTGTTTCACAAGCTATGCAAAACCAGAATAATTAGCTGCAGCCCTTTGGCTTCTGACAAATTGCCAGTTCGGTTTTTGTGTGACAAAGTTTGGAGCCTTCATGTTTCTTGTGACTTCAAAGCTGTTTCAAGCACTTCACCAAACTTTCCTAGAGCTCTTGCTCACATTTTTTAATTCTAAAATAGTGAAGATTTCCTTTTTCTGGTGGGTGTTTTAGGTTCAAATGAACACTAATGCTCTTTTATCTTAGAAAGATGTTCTAGTCAGTTGGCTATAAAAGTGGGATTAGTCATATTTCAAACCACACGTTTTTTAATAGCAGTGGGATATGAAGGAGAACATGTTTTCTGATGTGGAACAGCTGATTGTAGTAGTTACAATGGTCTCAGTTGCTGTCTTGTTTTACCTTTTCCCCCCAACTCTCTGGGAACTGAGATATTTGAAATCTTACTTTGGAAAAGAAAACTGTCCTTTGAGACATGGGTTTTCTTGAAGCCTGCAAAGGAGAATTCAGGATGCCCTCCACACTTTTTAGTTCTTCAATCAAAGTGAAATACTAATTACAATGGTTTCTACTATTTGTTGCCAGAGAACTGTTGTTTTTTAGAAATGAGAAGAGGTTTATTTTCACATGAAGTATTAATGGAATAAGCTTGAAACAGCAGTGTTCTAACCAAGAAAAGGAGCTTGTAAAATATATATTTGATAGCATACACAGAAAGATGTGACTGGAAAGCTTCCAAAGCAAGCAAGGTTGTTGAGATGTTGGAGAGTTGGCTCTCTAGGGCTGGGAGAAGAAAGTTTATTTTTACATGCATGCCAGACCCTCAGTAAAGTGCATGTTTTCCTGAGAATGGCAGCCTGCTTTGCCTTCAGTGCATTTTTGGAAATGATGCTATAGAGGCCCTCCAGCCCTTCCCAGTCTGGACTGTGTTAGGTACTTTGCTTGTGTTTGAAGGAGGGGGACCACTGGTTAAAATCTTGGAAAGATCCTGATACTTCTTAGTGTCATTGCTACAAAGGGTGTGCTAAGCACACAAAATAGGGTCTTCCAAAAAAAGTGCATTAATCTCAGTTTCAAACCCAGAAAGTGCAGGAGTGTGGAAGAACAAATCCCAGGCAGAACCCTCCCTCTGGTCCTTCTCAGTAGAGATCCTTCTGTGTGAGACCTTCTTGGTAGCTGAGAAGCAGCATTGCCCAGCAGGAATGGAGCACAGGTTCCAGTGTAGGGACAGAGGACTTTGGCATGATGCTTTATATTGCATCAGCACACTGGTCACTTAGGTACAGCATGGGCCTTTCTGGTCCACTGGGGAAGAAGAATAAATACACATCTGTTTGGGCAGGGAAGGAAGGCAAAACTGTGGAACAATTTCACTGTGTGGATTAAGCAGATTAAATAAACAATAAACACTTATTCTTAAAAATTAGACAGGGTAAGCCAAACAAATAATTGCATTTAGATTTATTTTCACTTTTAATGAGTGAGAGAGAACCATGAAGAAATTCTAGTGTGTCAGAGAGAGTCTCTTAGTGACTGGTTTGACTGCTTTCTTTTGATGGTGAATCGCAGTAGCCTCAGAGATGTGGGTTCTGCAGTCAGTTGCAGACAGCACCTGTGTGAGTGAAAACATTACTAAGATTTAGAAATCTGTAACTAATGTGTCAGGTTAGAGCTTGTACTGTTTTGGCCTATGGAGCCAGCTGTGCCCAGCCCCTTTGTCTTCTTCCCACTCCTTGGTAAGTAGTGATGAGGCAGTGATTCTTAACAGTGCTAAAGGCTGGGAGTTGGGAAGTCCTGAGTGAAAAAACAGTCCCTGTGGGACCTCTGCCAAAGATTTTGGTGGCTGTAATGGGACTGAAATTGCAGTGGGGAGTTGCCTTGCTTTGTCACTTACTGCAGGCACCTGAGGCAGGTCCGTTAGAAATCCTGCCTGTTTCCTAAGGAAGGTGATATTCCACATAGGGAAATGCCATTTAAGTTACTTTCGGATATCTAAGTGGGTGGATTTAGAGACAAATGAGTGTGTGAAGGAAAATGGGGCTGTTATTTTCTGAAGATTGCTGTATAATATTCTTCCTGTCATTAGCATACAGCTTCCTAGATACTTCTGTGAACTGCATAACTTCATAAATACCTCATTAAGAAACAGTATGGATAAAAATAAGACCCTCAAAGAAATGCTGGGTTGTAAAACTTTTTATTTGCCTCTTTTTGGAGCATGCAGTCCCAGTCTTTGCACAAATCGACAATTAGACAGTGCTTTTATGAATCATGATTATTGCAGTGGTGTCTATTGGCCAACAAAGACTTGGCTTTGAGTCTGCATTAAACAATAGAATTATTTGTCTCACTGGATGCAGGTGTTGTGATATGGTATCAAAACAGGCACATGGAGTGTGTTCAGAGGCATGTGACTCAGGAAATGCCTTATTTTGAAAGCAACCTGTCTCATTTGCAGTTTTGCTGAAACTGCAAAGTCAGTGTTGAAGTACAAATATGCATGTAGCTCTTTTGACCTTTTCTGAAGCTTTGTCTTGGAGTAGGAAGGATGGGGAGTTAATATGATACCATGACAAGGGTGACTGTATCTCTGACCCTGTCCTCTCCCAGATGAATGCCCTGTGCTTTGTGTGTTTTGGGGGTGAAATCGTGCAGCTCTCTGCTCTGTCAGAGTTGCAAGCTTGTTCCTGTCACAGCAGTCGTAACCTTGTCTTCAGCCCTGGGGTTTAGTTCCACAGAGATGTTTTTTAGGAGCAATGACTCATGTATCCACCATAGCTCAGATTGGTTGCTTCCAACAGAAGCTTTATAGAGAGAATATCATCAGAACAGTGAAGGAGGCTATTTGTATGGGTGTCTTCCTCAGTGAGGGTGCTGGGAGGTCTGAACTGCAGAAGACAGTGGAGCTTGAGGAGTCTTTTCAGTGTATGTTGACTCTTCTTTCTCCAGCTTCTGCAAGACTTACTTACTCCTTTGATCTGTGGCCTGAGATAATTGTATCTGGAAATATTGCATGCTTGTTTGCTCTTCTGGCACTTCACAATTAAAGGAGATAAACATATTCATGTTGCAAGAGTGAATGGTTCCAATAAAACCTGGTGCTTAAAGACGTTAAGCCCTAAAGTTTCTTAGGTTTTCCTGTATTTGGTCTTTAGCCTTAAGCTAGAGAAACTCCTCATGCATGTACTTAAGCCTCTAAATAAAACAGAGCACGATCAAATACAGCAAAGACTGGAAATGTTTTCCTGAGCTTCCTTGCCTTCATGGAAATATAGCAGAAGACAGAAGAGTGGCTTCAACGTAGAATAGCTGAACTTCTGCCCCTATCCCATCCCCTTTTTTTTCTCTCCAAGAGGCACTGTGTTTTAAGGGTGATGTCTTTTGCTAGAATAAGTATTTATTTTTCACTTTACCTGCATTTCTGATGAAAGCAATACGCTTGGTTTTAATTTTAATTTCTTTCTGCAGAAGTGTAGACCTCCTTGCTGTATGTCTAAACGTTGACAGATCAGACAGAAAGGGTTTCTGCATATGCCTTTGGTTGTTATTTTGCAATACCTCTAATATTGATCTTTTGATGGAAAACACTTCTGGACTTTTTGACAGTTTATTCTTAATCACCAACAATTTTTTTGTTATTTACTGCTAATGGTAATTTTGTGCTGGTACCAAAAGCAGTGCAATTAATAACATGGGACTGAAATTGTTGAATCTAGGATTTCACTTTGAGGAAGACAGGAGATTACCAGGAGAAATTTAGATGATTATAAGCATAGTTTCTCCAAAGTGAGGTAGAAGTGGTTTATCTCAGCTGTGTGTTTCTTTAGCATAAGGTCACAGAGCTGTAGTGTGCTAATTTAAATTTTTTATTTTTTATTTTTCAACCCTTTTCCCTCATATGGCTTGTCACAAAGGAGACTGCTGCTGCAGCTTTCTAGATGACAATACAGTGGTTCTCTAGTGGCTATACCAGGAGCAAGGGTGGGTAACCACAATAAATGGATTGAAATAGTCATCGAATACCTAAGGGCATTGATCTGCCCTAAACTATCCCTTCATAAGTGATAGAAGTAGACCCTCCTTTTGGAAAGCTGTTTTCAAAGAGAGGGTTGAGGGCAAGAGTTAACTTTATTCCTACAGACCAGGGGGAGTCTGGAGAGAAGCTTTCTCCAGCAGGTTCCTGTGAATCTCTCTGTTGCTCTGTTTCTTCAGGGAAGAAACTTATTTTAAAGAGAGTGTGCTACTGACATAGTAATGAATCTGTGTAAATCTCAAAGCCAGAGGAGCCACAAAAGCCATACAGCTTTGTGCAGTTCTGTGAGGCAGCTTTGTTCATGGTAGTCACAGTTTGTGCTCTTCTGCTTCTCCTCCAGCTCACCTGGCCACAGAGCAGGGTGATTTTGTTCCCAGGAGGCTCCGTATCCAGGTGTGCTTTCTGTGACTCAACTCTGCATTAAAAGCACAGCAAACCTAAGCCTGATTTCAGTGGGCAGATTTGTCATTGAAATGGTGATACCATAGTACATTTTACTTTAATGGTTCTTTTCTTACATTAAGGCTATTTTTGTCAAAAGGAGTCAAAATAATTACTTGTTGCCCATATTACAGGTGAATAGAAGCCTGTCAAGAGAACTTGTCTGCTATGCTTTTGGTTCAAGTTTGCTTGTCAGCTTGTAGGATCCTAAGGCAATGCTGTCAGGTAACCAGTCAATAAGGTATCTCACATTTCAGTCATGATTTAAAGAAAAAAAATCAAATTGAGGGTGGTGCTGCTTTGAAAACTGGCAGAGCTTACAGGTGGGAGAGCAGAAATTACACCTATGTACAAAACCATAAAATGCTTCTGTCATTGCTGAGCTTACATTACACTTTTTTGGTTGCTATTTTAGGATCCATGATAGTTCAGTGTCTTACCACAATTCACTGATCAATTTTTCAACCTGAGCTTCCTTCAGTAAATTATAGTTGCCTCATTTAATTTCCCAGTTGGCGTGCTTCCCTGAAAAAGTTTGTGTCTAATTTAAAGTTGTTATACCTGTTAACTTATATGTAGTGGCCTTGTTTGAGTGTGTGTTTTCAGGTGAGCATTCAGTAGTTAGTGAAGGCCTTTTTTAAAACAAAACTATTCCTGCTCCTGGTACCTTGCCAAAGTGCAAAGAAGTTATTTACAGTGTTTTGACAGAATCATCCCAGGATGGGATGGAAAAGATGCCATTGGGACTGAGCTAATACTGTAAAAGACTGAAGCGTAAGGAAAACAACTGTTGTAGAGGAATTTTTGGCTGACTTTGCAATCTGAGAAGCTTTTTAGCTTTGTTTTTGTCATGAATTGTTGATTGGAGCTAAGAGCTTCCTTTACTCAAAGTCTAAGTGCATCTGAAATTGTTTTCTTGTACAAGAAGCTTTGTTGCCCAGCTGCAGTATCCTGTAACCTCAGCAGCACAGCCAGTGTTAAATTGTTCATCGCCTTACTGATGGCAAGATTAGGGAACAGGCTAACTGCTTTCTGTAGAGAATTTATGTTGATTGCAGAGGTCATTTGTACTTTAGGTTAGCTTGGAAAATGTTCTTTCCTGTGACCTAGATGAGCTTACTTTGTAATACCCTTTCCTTTATGATAACAGCCTTTAAGTGGCTGAAAAAAGAACTGCAGCTATGAAGAGGGAAACAGAACTTTGTCTTTTTAAGTACAAAGCAGTTTGAAACTGTGTCAAAGCAGATTACATGTTCATGAGCATGTTGTGATGACTTACATACCATGCAAGACTTAATAGCTGGTTATCAGTGAACTAAGTGACTAAAAAGGAGGTAGAGATAGCTCTTGTTCCCTGCTGGTGACAGATCCTTCCCCTGGTCCCTGCTCCTGATAGTTTTTCACTTCTGAGCCAAAAAGGGTAGGTTAGAATTGATGGTCCTCCATTGGCCAGAGGACCTTTTTTCCTGCCAGTAAAGGGCCATGTCCTCACACTGGTTTCAGTTCCTGTTGAGTGAGGAAACTATACCCTGGTGGTTGATCCTGTCTAACAGATGTGTTGAATGCTCAAGTTCTCTGCTTTCTTTTGATAAATGCTGTAATTGCTTTTCTTCAAAGTAGCCTGCTGGGTCTCTTCTTGGCTTCTTCAGCCTACTTGTACAATTAAATCAATGCATTTCTACTTTTTCTGTGCTTCCAAAAATCTGAATATTTTCGAGGGAGCCTGTAGAAGTGGATGCACACAAAAACTGTGTTGGCTCTGTGAGCACTATGGGCCACATAGGTGTGATTGTGCTGTGCCTGAGCAGGTACAGCACCCTCAGGGACCAGGACAGTGCTGCTGTTTGTGCTGAAGCATGTTCAGTCTATACAGTACGGTCCAGACCTTGCATTGCCTTTTAAAGGTCTGTTGGTGTAATGTCTTTTTGCTAGTTTAGTGCAGTCAGCTCTTTGTACAGCAGCTCAGTGGATTATATTTACTTCTGTATTAGTAGAGAGTAGGTTTGACTTCAAAACAGTGCAAGGAAGGAAAGAGGCTAGTGAGGTACCCTGATGGTCAGTGGGTATTTGGTGTAGTGGAAACTTAGAAAGCAAGTGGAATTGCATTTCCCAGCTGTCTCTTCAACTTCTTCTCTTCCTTGTCCTTTCTTCTGAAGTGGCAAAGTACTGACTTAGACACAAGAAAGGTTTAAATGATGCTTTCAACAAGTCTGTTTTCACACACTCCTGGCTTTGCTTACTGTGTGTGCACTGCCAACCACCATGTACCCTTGAGTGCAAGGAGGACCTCTCCAGGCAGGAAGAAGAGGGAGTGCCTTACCCAATTGTAGCCCCAGTGAAACACCAGCTAGAAGCACTAGTGTTGCAGGTGAAGAGCATGTTGCTCAGTTTGGAGTGACTAAGTTCAAACCAAAGGCAGGCATGGGCAACCCACTGTCCTTGAACCACACGGGACTTGAAAGTTGTTCTTACGTGGTGGCTAAGCTGTGGTCACATCCCAGAAACTGTGGTAGTCCTGAGCCAGTGGAGATTATTTTCAGGTGTCCTGTACTTTCTTAGCAGCTGCTAAAGGGGTCTGTTGGTGTTTTTACAGCTCATGGCTCTGTGACACTTTTGATGTGTTCTTTTCAAATCAATGAATCTGCTTTTGCCTTTTCCCTAAATCTGAATATACCCAGTTTTGGAGGACTGTTTTTATAACTACTGTCCAAGACTCTCCTGGAGTGGGTACAGCCTAAATCTGCTTACATCAGAAGTGATTTTGAAGTAAGGCTATGCTGTCTTTTTGTTTAAGGAATCACAGTGCAAATGCAGCATAATCGTCTATGAAAAATAATCTGTCAGTGGAAATGCTGTCTTGATGGTCTGTTTTGTTACTGACCAGATATGTCAGTCTGTAGCCAAGTTTTGGTCCAGTAATACCATCAAGTTAATGTTTAAAAGAAGAGTTGACAGAGTTTATTTCATCTTCAGTAGAGAGAAGTACTAACCATAGTTGTTGATGATTGGGAATTTTAATTCCTTACAAATTTTCTTAGGATTGATGTGCTGCAACTTTATTTATTGAATCTCTCAGGATTGTTTATGATTTTGTCTCAAGAACTTGGTGTGTTTGCAGAGGATCACTTAGCAACAGTCTATGGCACAGTGACATGCTCATGCTAGTACGATGAAGCATAAAACAATGAGGAAACACCCAGAAACAGCAAGTAAATAGAAATTTAAAGCAAAACAAAGTGGCTCACTTATTGAACAATTCCACATTGCTTGGAGGGGCATGCTTGTAAAATTCTTTACTTACATGTTTGTAATCTTTATCCAGTGATACTCTGTGTAGATGTTCATATTCATGGGACACATCTGTTATCATGGAGTGTCTCCTGAGTATTCAGAATAGAAGCAACTATTTGATATTGAAACAACTCATGCTTTAATCTGTTAAGTCTTCTTAATTAGTGGTCCACCAAGTAACAGCTAAGGAATAAAAGTTCTCTGGAAGAGTCTGGGATCTAGACTGCTATTCCAACTTTACAGCTTTGTGCAGTCTTTGTACAGCTCTAAGATCTTCTGCTTCTCATAATCAATATTTCTTTTTCTGTGGTGGGGTTTTCTTTTCTTGTTTAGGTTTGGGGTTCTCTTAAATCAAGAGGAATTGCAAGTTCAGATGTGAATGTTGCTTACTTTAATATCCATTGCTTCAAGCATTTGTCTTTTCTCGTATTTCAAAAGCATTTGACCAAGAATAAATGTGTAAAAGATAAAGTTCTCTACAACCTAATTCTAAAACTGAAGACTGTGGATGTGTTTATTAAGGCTTACAGTAAAAACATTGATGCTGCTTTTCTATGTGTTGTAGTTTGGGGAGTAGATGCTCAAAAGAGAGCCATGGCATGTCTACCAAAACATTCAAGTCACTTAATCTCCATGTTGAAAGCATGAATTTGTGTCAAGGATACATACCACTTGCTGGTCAGTGGTTTGCATTTTATCCCTTGTTTCACAGGCTTTTACTGACTGGCTCATTTTTTTAAGCTCTTCATATGGAACTTCCTTTTGAGATGAATGATTCTGCTGTTAACATAAGCAGGTTAAACCTGAACTACAGAGCTTTTGAAGAGTAAATTTCAAACTTCAGACCACTCTTTGCACCAGCTCTGCATCTTTCTTTGTTCCCCTTCACAAACATCTGTGCTGTGGTGTTCAGAACAGGCTGTACTGAAGGACCTGTGCTTGGAGCCTGTCCTGTGCTTGTACTTGAAGTTGTCTGGAGGCAAGCCAACTCCTCATTTTAAGGTTGCAAAATTGTGCTAGCATATCAGAGGACTGGCTTTGTTCTCCATGATGAGCCCTGTGCCACATCAGTGAGGTTAAGCAGCACTGCCAGTAGAGCCAAGGTCTGTCTGCTCTGGCTGTGGAAAGAAGAGGCAAACTCTGCATGTCTCTGCCTGTAGGTGACCACAGACCTACCCAACATGTGTTAATCTATCCAAGTACAGCACTGGAATGACTCTTTCTGTAGAGAGAGCACTGGTGATGAGAAGCCTCCTGCTTTGTGGTGAGCTGTTAGGATGGTTCTCTCCAAACTGCTCGTCTGCCTTCTGCTCCGTGCTAGCTGTGTACCAGCTTACACTGCTGTGTTTGTCACACTTTGTTCCCGGCCCTGGGACAGGCAGAAGCGTGCCTTGCCACTGGGGCGTGGCTGCAGCACATCCTGGGCTGTAAGCTATGGTGCTAACTCTTAGCTGGAGGTGGCAGCCTCAGTGTTTGAGCACTTGCTGTTGTGTCCTGCAGCCAACCTCAGTGAGGTGTCCTGCCTCCTGGACCACTGCTGAATGCTGAATTACAGCCTGACTCTATTTGTAATCTTCTGAAAGACAAACATGGCAGAACTAAAGCTGCCAACATGAGTTTTTTCAAATGTTCCTTTAGATTTTGAAGGGTGATTTTTTTTTTTTAATGGCCTAGAAGGTTTAGTGGGAACACGAAATTTGCAGTACTACAGTGGAACTGAGGAGCTCTAGTAAGGAGAAATAATCATTAAAAGATATTACTAGGTATCAAATTAGCTTCACAGTTAGTAAAAACTGTTTAAAGTCACGATTTTATTATTTTCACGAAGTTAAGTATTCCCTCAGGTTGTCAGTTATGATGGAGGTCACGGTGAGGGGTAGTCCTGTGGCTTGGGCCATAGGGCAGGTCAGATAACTGACCATACTGGTCCTTCTTATATCTGAAGTCTGAGGTAGGTTGCTAAGTAATGAGCTGCTTTTCCGAGGTGCTGAGCAGCTGCTGTTGAGGTTCCTGCAAACCCCAAATGCTCTAGCTGTCTCCTGAGGGTGTAAATAGGAATGCAGCAGCCCACTCTGCACAGTGTGTGTGAATCTCAGCCCATCTGTCCACCCGTCCTCCATACAATCCTAGCGGAAAGTTTTTTTCTGAATGAATTCCATTATCGAATGCTGGCAGATTTTCTGACCATCTTTACTGTTAAACTGCTTGTATTTGTGTTGTTCTAGACCTCCTCTATTACTTGGTGGTGCAAATGTGCATGAGTGACTTGTACTTTTGGGGAGGCAGAGCCTCTCAGTCTGTGTGCTGAAGCTAAAGCATTGGTGTCCTTCACTCTGCGAACATTCATAGAATTTGCTGTATTTTTTTTTAGCTATTTTTGAGGGACTTTCCTAACTTCAGAGCAAAATAAAATACAGTGCAATAGCCTGTGTTATGCTTTGCAAAATAGCGTGATTTTTCTATTTGTGTTTCTCATGGCTCTCTTTTAAAAAATACTGTATTGTGAATTACTATAAGAATTCAACTCTATGATCCTTGTGGGTCCCTTCTAATTCAGGATATTCTGTGACGTCATGATACTTACTGGCAGTGAAGTAGAAGAAATCTAAAATTACAGGCTTTTAATTTTTTATTTCCTAGAAAATAAGCTTTACAGAATGAGGAATTTCTGTTAATGTTTCAGTGATTACACCTTTATTCCTTTGCAGTTAATGAGATACCACCATATGCAAAGGAACATGCATACTCCATAGGCATGCTAGGTATGTGGTAGAGAAAGAAGGCTTATAATACTAATTTCAGGAGGAAAACCTTTTTTTTTTTAATGAGATAATGTCAGTATTCAGTGAGAGATTTTGGTTCTGTGGGAACTGGTCAAATATAGCAGACATAAATATAGAAGGCAAGTAGCACGGCAACTTGGAGAGCCTCTGCCCCTATAAAATAAAAAAAACAAACACCAGCAGCTTATTGCTGCATTTTTAGTATGCTTTTTTGAAAGAGTCTGAAGGGGTGAGGATGTGAGACTGCTCTCTTCAACAGTGTAGAGAGACTTCATAAAAACCTTTTCTGTACTCTGGTACATGCTGTGGTCCAAGGAGGTGGCTCTGTGGAGTGGGAGTGCTCCTGGGGTATAGCTGGGAATGTGAGGTTGCAGGCGTAGCCTTTGTAGGTAGCATCTTTTCCACCTGGACTGGGTAATCTGCTAAAGAGCATGAAATTTGTAGTTCTGTTGCTAATCTGGACTAAAGTCAATCCCAGTGTGTCCTCCTTTCCTAATTTTCCTAGGAAGATTCGTGCTAACACAAGTGTGGGCCTGTGACTCAGCCACGCCTCCCATTCCATTTAAAAATACCATGTGTTTTAGATAGAGCAGTCCCAGACCTGATTTTTAAGATACCACCCATTTTCTCCAGAACTCAGGACAACCTTCAGATTCTGAAATAGCAGACTAATGTAATGAGCTTGAAATGTCTAAAAAAAGGAAAAACTGCAAAAGAAAAGTTTTATTACCAAGAAAATGAAGGTCAACCTTCCTGCAAGCACAGGATGAAGAGGGAAAACTTTATACTCTTAGTAAAAATAATTACCTTGCTGTTGCTTCCTAAAGTGAAATCTAACCAAATAAAAAATCCCCAACAGAGTAAGTGAAATAAACTGTTACTCTATTGGTGTCACCTTTATAGTAGGTAGTTATCTTATGTCTAACTGCCTTGTGTCATTCTGAGATATAAATATAAGTGATGAAATGCACTTTATTGGATGGGCTGGAAATTAATTGCTGTTAGGTCTTATTTTTTTCTCATCATGTTTCCCATAGAAGGAGACAGCTTGAAAGGCACCCATTTTTCTTGAGCTATTTTTATTACTTAAAAGTTACTTGAAGCACTTACTTGAGGCATTTATTTTCAGCAGAGAAGAAAACAGCTGAATTCTCCTGTGTATATTCTTAGTTTCTGCTGCAAGGTGAATTCTGCTGCAAAGCCCACTGCCATGGTGGTGATACAGCTGGACTGCAGTGCCTTGCCTCCCTCCACCAATGCCAGCTGTGTGAACCTATGTTTTGTTGGTTTTAACCATAAAACCAGTTCCTGCTATATATTACCAGGATAAATTCAGTGATACTTAGCATGTTTCAGCTACTTTTCCATTTTGCTTTCGTCTACAGGCAATAAAATACTTAAAATGGAAATCGCCATTGTTAGCAGGAAACCCAAAGGTGAGACTGCCCCCAGCATGGTACTCATTGCCAGTGCACCCTGGAGATGAGTTGGCCAGTTTTTGTACTTTCTGGGGTCATCCTGGGTTGCCTAAAGGGAGGAGGGGGAAGAAAGATGATAGATTGCAGTGAGAAAGGATGACAAGCCTTGAAGTCTTATTGTCAGTTACTCATGGCAGTAATAAATATGACATGGCATCCCTTCTGTGACTTACCTTTGTTTCTTGGAGCATCTTTACTACTTGTAGATACTCAATGTTGAAACACCTGAGTCAGGATGTGCTATGGAAGTGCATATTCTGTTATCCTTGCTGCCTGGCTTCTGCTGAGCCCAGGTTGCCTCTGAAAGCTCTTATCAGACAGTAAATAAAATCAGGTTTGTTTGCAAAGGGAGTTTCCTAATTGCACTGGTAAATAGTTTGGTGTTGAAGTGCACATAGTGGAGAGACTATGAACTTGCCAAATTTCGAAAACTCTCACTTCTTTAAGTTTCTTGGAGAAAAGAGAGGCTGTTGTCCCTTTGTCAAATGAGCTGGACTTTTAAATATGCAGGTTGTTGATAGTCAATGCAAGGAAGTGCCTGGAACCACAGAGCTCATTGCAGCACCCAGCACTTCCCAAAATACTCTTACATTGGTATGTCTCTGCAAATAGCTGCAGGTCACAGCTATTAAACCTGTGGTTACTCAGCCCCTACTGCTACAGGATACTTAATGGGCTGAACTCTAGCTATGATAGGTCTTTTTGTATTATTAGTGGTATTCAGATGTATTGCTGTCTACTGCATCGTGAATGCCACAGAGCTGAGCTGTGTGAGAGCTTGTTAAACCTCAGAATAAATTTATTTGGAAAGCTCTAGTTAAAGCTTGAATAGCACATGTCTGTAGCAAGCAATATATGAATATTCAAAACACTAACCCTGCAAGCCTGCCTTGGTTAAGGACATTGCAAATATCCGTGGTCTCTACAGAGTGGAGAGGCCAGTCATTTTCAAAAGCAGGAGGCAATTTTCTTGGCCTTAGTTTCACATTTTGCAGGCTGGCAGGGTCTCGAGCTGAGAGGCAGCACAAGGATCAAAGCTGGGCAGGCTCAGAACCAGTGCTGCCTTACAGAAAGGGGCAGGTCCAGTCCCCCTGCACAGTGATTGTGTCATGCTTTGCTGGGAGCAAAAGTGCTGTGACAAAGAAAGGATTCCATTCTAGAAAGTTCTGTGTAATGATTTTCTGGTTGGGTGGAGGGGAGGGGAGGCTCTGTGTATGTGGAAATACCTCTGCTGTTTCTCTGAAGTGAAGGATTACTGCTTATGTTTTGTCTGTTGTTTGGTGTAAGTTTTTTCATAAAGCTTCAACCAACTGGACTTTCACCAGTTCCCATGGGAGATTGCTCCATGGTCTAACACATTTGTGTGCCAGCAAGTCTTTCTGGTAATCAGCCCATACATTTCTTTCTTGTCACTCTGTCAGTCCTAGTTAAGCCATTTTGTATGGTGCTCATCTTAGGTATTATTTCTCTTCTAGGGCAAATCACCTTTCAGATGATGATACTGTTTTACCTTACCACCTGTTTGTCATGGCTGAAAGTAGGGTTGCTTCACAGCTACCTGGCTTCAGCAGTTCAAGAGCTGTAAATCCACACCCTTTATCTTGTGGTAACTTGTTTGCTTGGATGTAACCTAAGAATTTCAAACTAACTGCCTAGGAAATTTAGGTACCTAAAGGTCACAGCTGAGACCTGGAAACCTGAATCCTTCTGTTCTCTTGGATATCTATGTTTCACCTTCTTAGTGGAAATCAAGCCCTTTTGCTGGTTTTTTTTTGGCTGGTCACGATGTTTCTTCCAGCATTGTACTGCTCTTTTTCCTGTCAGCTTTGAAAGGTGCAGAAAAGAAATTGCTTCCAATCCATGCATTTTGCAAGGATATCATATATTGACTTAATGGTGTTTGGAAAGGTCTATGGTTTGCTTTATGTAAAGCTTGATGTCATACAATTGAAGTTTGTTCTCCTTTTTCTCCCTCCCTCCCTCCCTCCCATTTGCACTTGAGAAAACTCTCCCGGTTTAGGTCCCACACCCTGCAGCAGACAGGTTTCCTGTACTGCTGGTCTGGTCCTTTCTGCATTGTATTACCACAAAGGTGTATTTCTGAGGCACCTACACTTCTGCTTTTCACTCAGTTTATTCATATTGAGGCAGCCATGTGAGGAGTGAACTTGGGTAAGAAATGCAGTGGTGTTTATCGTCTTACAGACCATGTGGCATTGTGAAGAATCTTCTGTTTTGATTCTAGTCTTATACTTTTCCCCAAAAGGTGATTTTGATGTGGAACAGGCTTGCAGGTAGTATTGTAATTTTAATTTTAAAGCATGTTTTGCCAGTAAACAAATAAATAAATGAGTACATAAATACCAACTGCTTGCTGGCTTTCTGCTTCCTTTCCCTGCTATTTTATGAAGCACTTGAGAAATTTTGTGCCACTCAGAAGTTTCCATTGTGCTGTGTATAACAATCCTCCAAAATGTGAGGAGTGCTTCAAAGGGTTCCCACTCACTCTTATAAAAGTACTCTATTTGTGCAAAATTTCCCTTGATTCAAGATCTATCTATGCCAGGGTTTCCTTTCAGTATTTCAGGCTGATTCAGGTGAAGCTTTTTGCATGTTGATTCATTTTTATTCTCGAGTGAATTTGGCAAAACTATGTTAGTGGTTTTTTGCGTATCTTTAATTTTCCCTGCTTCTCCTAAAGAACAGTTAGTCCTTTCTGAAGAGGTTCTCAAAGAGCATTCATCTAACTTGTCATCTTTTATTCTTATGTATTGCACTGCTCCTGGGAGTAATCCTCCAGTTGTAGCGTGGTGCTGTTTATCCCCCCCAGTGGCATCCCCAGCTGCTGCTTGCCTCTGGCAAAGAAGACAAATGGTTATTGTGTTCTGGAGCCATGCCAGGTCTTCTGTGTCTCCACTTGGTCAGTATTGTTATGTTTTATTTAGGAGCTAGCAGTGTTTGAATAACACTGATTTATTTTGAGCCTTTCCTTCTCCATCCCTCCACACTTCCCTCCCTCTCATTAATTTTTTGTTTAGACACCTGGGCTTAGTAAAGGGAGACAGCCCAGCCTGATGAGCTCCTTAGTAACCTGAGAAAATACACTTTGAGCTTAAGGTTTTATAATAAGGAGGAAAATGAGGAAAATATTTAGTTTTTCATACAAATTGTGGAGATTATTGTTGTCTTTTGTTAAATTGCCTGGCTCAGAAGAGAAATGTTACCAATTTTGGGTAAATTGTTACGCTCAAATTTCACTGAGAAGAATGTGAATAAGCAACTCAGCCAGACTTTTATATATGCCTGTCTGTATTTGTTGCAGAGTAAACACTCCCTCATCAAAATCTAATGACTTCTCTGTTTTTATTCTCTACCCTTAACCTGTGTCTGCAATGCTCATTTTCTTTGATGATTTAAACAAAATTTCAGCCATGATCTCTCTATTACTGTTCTGAACAGCAGGTGACTTTACAGGACTGATCCTCTGCTGAAGGTTGGTTATCCCACACACATACTGGTATAACCCCCTTCCTTGAAAAGTCTGAAGGGCTTCATAGAATCATACAATGGTTTGGGTTGGAAGGGACCTTGAAGATCATCTTGTTCCAATCCCCCTGTCATAGGCAGGAACACCTTCCGCTAGACCAGGTTGCTCAGAGCTCCATCCAGCCTGGCCTTCAACACTTCCAGGGATGAGGCATCCATAACCTCACTGAGCAACCTCTTCCAGTGCCTCACCACCCTCACAGTGAAAAATTTCTTCCTAACATCTAATCTAAACCTGCCCTCTTTCAGTTTGAAGCCATTCCCTTTGGTCCTGTCACTCCATGCCTATAAAACAAATCCCTCTTCATCTCCCTTGTAGCCCCCCTTTATATTCTGGAGGGCTTCATGAGTAGCTCTCCCTTACAGTGAGTGTGTTCCTATCTTCTCCTCAGCCAGGCCTCATTTAGCAGTCATACCCATAAGTAATGACATGGCATAGCTAAGAGTGATTAGCAGACAGTCCACTAATTTTCTCAGGGAATTGGGAATGTATCTTGGTCATCTTCTTAGCTGTACATTAGGGAAATTGTTTCTGTGCCAGTGTTGAAAAGGGCATGTTCTCTCAGCGTGTTTTAAATGATTCTTGAAGGATGTGAAAAGCTTGGAACAGCTGAAATAAGTAAAGGGGAAAAAATGGAATGGGGGAAAAAATGTAATGTCAAAATTCAAGATCCACTGATAGTGAAATGACTTTCCTTCTTCTAAATTGCACAACTGAAAATGTCACATTGTATTAATATGTTAAATGTAGCTACAACTTTTCTCTCTCCATGTCTTCATCTTACAAGGATGTCTGCTTATGCATATGTAGAGATGGGAAAGGGATTTTAAAAAGGCCATGGACATTCACCTGAACAACAGAAGTGCCTGGTCTATGCCTTCCAGATGTTCTAAAATCTATTATTCATGTCTAATTTTAACTCTATCACATGATTTTAAATCTGAGTTTAGCAGCAGCTTGAGCTCAAATCTCAAAGATACTTTGTAAACCACTATCTTGGTTTACCCAGGTGGTAAACCCCAGCTGGCTGCTAAGCCCCCAGCCAGTCCATGCTCACTCAGGTGGGCTCAGATCTCCCAGGTGTGTCCCCTCCCAGCCTCTTGCCCACCTCTATCCATGGACTGCAGGGGCAGCTTCAGAGGCAGAGGTGGCCTGAGCAGCATGCAAGCCCTGTTCAGAAATAACTGCACATGGGTGTGTTATCAACACTGGTTTTGTCACCAATTGAAAACACTGGTGCCATACAGGCTGCTGCTCTGAAGAAAATTAACTCTATCCCTGCCAAACCCAGTACATCTAGTGACTGTCCTAAAGAGTCTTGTTCAGAGATTGGTTCTTGTTCTCTTGTGAAAGAAGGAATATTTGGTAGCTCAAGAAACTTTGTCACAGAGAAGCAGCTCCACAGCCTTCAGCATGCCTTGGGAGCTGGTCAAAGCTCACAGTATTGCCCTGAAATTGGGAAGTAGTAACAGACTCTGCTCCTGGCTGGTTGCCAAGTGGAATAAAGAAGCTGTGCTAAACATGGTACAGTATCAAGCTGCAGGATCCTTGACTTTGGCTGATGTTGCAGAGACCTGAAAAGCTCAAGGAGTTGAGATATGATAAAAGAACCTGGATGTCAGTTCTGCTTGTAAGGCTCACAGCTGCTGTAGCTTCATAAGCATGTCTCTGATGTCCCAATCCAGTTTTTAAAGACAGAGTAAAATGGGCTAATAATAAAAATGTGTGATGGAGGAAATAACTTGAAAGGGCTTAAGTGACCTCCTGGATGGTGAGCTTCCAGGTAAGAGCACAGCAGGCACTCCAGCTTAAAGGAAGTCAGTCTGCTAAAGCTTATTAAGGTAATGCTGGTAGTAAAGGGACAGAAACCAAGCCTTCTCAAGGTGAGTCTGATGCCTTGGAGGACAGTATTTTAGTTAAAGCATTGCAGTTCCAGCTATAATCCTTGTATTTTTCTTCTGAAAAGCTGCTGTGAAGGATTAAAAATCCTTGAATGTCAGCACTGTTGGGCACTCCCCAGGGCCTACATCCAGGACCAAACTGGTCCCATAGCTGTGGGAAGCTGGTATGGAGGATGCCTCTATTGTTTTTCAATCTTCGTGTTTGTCTGAGGACTTGGCTTAGAGTTCAGCACTTCAGGGCATGTATGCAGACCTTGCAGTGCTTCCTGTTTGCCAACAGTTATGCTTTCAGTGCAGTGTAGCTCTTGTAGGCATTAGACACTGCATGTGGCTGCAGTTGTGCACCAGGCACCAGGAAGGTTTATCTCTGGTTTTACATAAAGATCACTGCCCTTCCCCACATCACCTCCTCAACACCCTGCCTCTTGTTTCCATGCAAATAGGGAGAAATAGGAGAAATAATGGTAAGCTCTGTGGGCTGCTGGCAGGGACTGGTGGCCTTGACTGAACTGACAGGAACTGACTGGAGAGGAGGGAGATGCCAGTTCAGCAGTCATCCTCAGCTGCCAGGGATGGAGGGAAATAAAGGAGGCTTGTAGAGAGATGCAAAGTGGAGAGGGAAGTCAGAAATACTTTTTAATGTCTCTGGTAAGGTGAGAATTGGGAATTGGACAGCTCTGGATCACCTGCCTTCTGCTGGGGGTCTACTGCTGAAGGCATCTGTACTCACATTGCAATGCAGCTTAAGGGAAGCAGCCTTTGGAAATTGCCTTACCAGCTTCTGCTGGGAAAGAGTTTTTTCACTCTGCTGTGATGTGCAGGGTGAACTTAATCTGCAGGAACTCTTTTGGCCAGTTGTCTCAGAGTTTTTAAGTCAGTTTTTCAGTTCCAGTGGGTTGAGCAAGTACAGTAAGTCAGGTGATACAAAAGGGGAAAATTCTACTCTATTTTTCAGCATGGTCCATTAAAATCCTCATTAAATGTAAGTTTTCCATGAAGATGTATGAAGATGATTCTTACATGAGTGATGCCATGAATTAAAATGGAAATGTTTGCATCTTTTGTTTTCAATAAGGAAGAGGGTTTCATTTGGAAATACAGATTTATCCTGAAAGTTTCAAATGTGTTTGTGCCCAAGAGGTTTAAAGATATTTTGCGTAGGCTAACAGTGAAGACCAAACACTCAGGAGGCATGTGGAAGGGATTTTGTCAGCAAACATTTTTGGCCATTTTTGCCAACTGGATGTGGAAACTTCTTGGTATAAAAACTGTGCCAGCAATGATATGTGATTTCAGTTTTTCCTGCTCAGAGAACTTGAAGCTGACTGGTTATGGTGAGGTGCTTGGCAAGGGAAAGAGTTTGTGTTCATGTCATAGTTTTAAGGACTAATGTCAGGAGTACTTCTAATTATCAAGTGATGTCACTAAAATGCAATGTAGTGGTTTCAAGCTCCCTTTTCACCCTGAAATGTAGGCTTTTAAGTACTTCAGTGGTGACAAATGACTACAGGGAAATGTGCAAAAGCTCAACAGAAGTTTTTGGTTTCAGAAGATGGCTCAGAATGGCAGTGTGGTGGTTTCTTCTCAGCCATGTCCTAAGTGAAAGTTACCTTGTTAGAAGCAAAGGGGAGGAAGAATATGTGTATGTATATCTTCTCCAGCAAGGGCTCTTGGAAAGGCAGGAATATCTATGTAAAAGAAAATAGACAAATAGACAAATGTGTTTACCATATATAAATACGTATATTATGCTTTTATGTGTGAACAACTTTCTTAGTGGTCAAGGCTCTAAGTTCAGCTGAGATGCCTCTGTGCTCAGCTGGTCTCTGTACATGTTGTTCTGCCCTCAGAAGTTCAGTGTCCTTGCTCAAAGCTGTATAGCCATGTTTAGGGGCAGTGTCACACCCATACTCTCACTTCTCTAAATCTAGGTGAGGTCAAGCTGGTAGATGGGGTCAAATAGACCTTTGCAGAAAAGGCAGGAGATTTCTGAGCATTTGGCCATTTTAGAACTTTATGTCACTCCAGAAAAGCAGGAATTGGAAAAAGGGATGTGAAATCTAGCAGTGACAGAGCTGTGTATAAGTTTATGGCAAGCTTTTCTGAAGTGGAAACAGCAGGATGCAAGAAAATGCTAAGGCACTGGTTGGACTTTTGAAGTGGGCTGTGGAAGTTGGCTTTGTTGGGTGGAAGAGAAGTGGGAGAGAATAAGCATGAGAATTTTGCAGATGGACAGGGGAGGACTTCCCTCTGATCCAAAAGAAGGCCCATGTGGTGAGAAAAACAAGGAGTCTGGAAGGTCTGGATTGCAAGAAGGAGAGAGTTTGAGAGAATTGATGATGACTTCTAAATAGCAGGCCCAGTAGTTTGGTGTTCATGTTCACAGAGCCTAATGTAAGAGGGGAGCTCAAAGAGCTCGCTGGGACAGGAGCAAAAGCAGAGGTTGAGTAAGTGCCAGAGGCAGAAAAGCAGAAACTAGAATTGTGAACTTGAGGTCCAGTTACAGTGAGAAACACAGCTGAGGGGAGGAAGGCCAAAGTGTCAAACTGAGGCTGCTGAGAATGTCTGCTGGAGTGGGGGCTTGGACCAGCCCTCCCTGGGAGTTGACAGAATGGGTTTTGCCCAGGTGAAAGCAGCGGAGAAGTGGTGCCATGGTGAAATTGGGAAAGAGTTTGGAGCTACTCCCATGCAAAAGATCAGAGAAGGAAAGAGAGAGCAAATGAAGCATCATCTGTGCTGATGCAGTGAGAGAGTGTCTTGACAGACATCTGAGTTACAGTCAAGACCAGTGCCTTGAAATCAGAGCTCAGGGAGAGAGTGCGTGCAAACAGGGTTTGAAAACTAGGTTATAGCATGAAACCTTCTAGGAGTGTGTCTGGCACTCTCTGTCCTGTGGTTATAAGCTGCACAGACAGGATTTTCCCACTCTAGCTGTGCCCTTGTACTTAACTACTTTACCCCCTTCCCATCTTTGCCTGTTAAAAAGTGTAGGAATAGTGAAGATGGAATTTGGTGTCTATGGAAGGCATATCAACAATTATAGACTCCATTTTCCTAGGATGTTTTACCTATTGCTGTGACAGGAAGGCTTGGGATTCCTGTAAACAGAGTTGAGTGAGGAACAAGAAATGCAATTTTAGCTGTTCTTTTTCTAGCTCATTTAATTTCCTCAGTATTCCCTGTCTTCCCTGAATAGGAAGTCATCTTCCTCTTCAAACAGTAAAAAGGAAAAGAAAATGAGTAGTGAGGGGTGGGTTATATCATTTTAAAGCCTCAACAGTCAGATGGTAGGCTTGTGAGACAAAACCTGAAACTATCATTGACCAATTAGAATGAAGTTTTGACCTACTTTTGTGTCCCTGATATTCCTGTAAATTGGCCCAGCCATCTCAGCGAGACAAAGTATCTGCAGGGTCCTTGCAGAAGTCCAGCCTGGCCTGGCTGCCTTGGCAGGGCCAGAGCTACAGCTTCCTTCTCCATCTGCTGAGGGTGGCTTGTCAGTCAAGTGCATGAGGGAGAACACCAGAGCTAGGGAATGTGCCAGACTTGATTTACAGGTCAATGACAAAGTGCTGCTTTGCCTGCTTCTTCCTGAGTGGTGTTTCTGATTGTCTTTTTTTAATCTTGCCTCTGTGCTGCTCACTTAGTGCTCTGTTTATAAAGTGGAATGCAAGTTTGAATAATCTGAAACCTGAGATTCTTCTGTTTGATCTCCATTGCTGTACCTCCTAGTTCTTTTGTTAGTCTGAGAATATTTAGAGAACTCCAGGAACATAGGTGTTCCTGAGTAGCAGATTTCAGTTTATGCTGTACACCCAGAATGTCCATTTATAGCATCAAATCAGTCAGTATTCCAGTGCAGCAACAGTATTTATGATTAAGGTAAGCTATTTCTTGCCAGAAAGTGGTTAACACTCTAAGAATCTGCATTAGGCCAAATGTTCCTATTCATAGTTTATAAAGATCCATGGCCATGGAATGTATGGAAGGGATTTTCTAGGTTCTTGAGCCTGTAACTTAAAAAGTTTAGTTGAATTCTTAAGCCTTTTTTTCATTTTGATTTTCTACTTCTGGTCATGGATGCCCTAACTTGGTGAAGCTGTTCCACAGAGCTCACAGTAGTGCCTTTTTCAGTAGTTTAACTCTTAAAAACCTCAGGTAAAATACCCTGATCCTGGTGAAACTGAGTTTATTTTTGTCATGTCATCATCATTTTCATTTTGTATTTAGTCAGTGTTGTTCTATTTCTGATTCTCCCCTCTGCACAATACTTCTAAGTGGTGGAGCCACTTATACTGTGTAGATGTTCAGGTCTATCAGTAATCTACTTACTGTGCTAAGACCACTAATGAAGATATTAAGTAAAATGGTCACAAAACCAGTGCCTGAGGAATGCCACTAGCACAGCCTCTCTGGTTTGCCACTGGTGCTTTCAGCATGCAAGCCACTGTCAGCTTCTCTTTTATTTAACTCTTCATTCACCTTCCTGTACTTCTGACTGCCTGCATGCTTTACTGAGAAAGGGGAAAAAAAAAAAAAGAAAGAAAATGCTTTGCTGCATTTTCTCCATCTAGAGAATCAGTGCTCATACAGCCAATTAGGTGGGTCTGGTCTGTCTTTTTGAGATTCATGTCACTTTTTACTACATTTTTTATTTATGCCTGAAGATCTGATTATTTTTCAGCATCTTCAAATGTGCTGAAATGCTTTTATACTGCTAGGTCAGATGAATAGTAAGTAGCCATCATCTTTCCCTCCCTTTCCCTGACATAGTTGCCTCTTTTTTTTTTTTTCCCCTATCCTTTGGAAGCACTGTATAAAGTATACAGTTATTCAGAACTCTGGAATCACCATCCTCTGATCTCCTATGTGATGTTTCGTTTAATTGTATTTTGTTTTCTAGAGATGGAGGAGGGAGGGGTGCTTTTTGAGATTTGTCTTTTTTTAAAGTATCCAGTTATGGGAGAAACACAGTTTCCCTTCACCTCAGCACATTAAACTGAAGAGTCATCTGACATCTGTGCCACTCCACTAGGCTCCTTCTGATCAAGCATAATTTCAGGTGTGGTTCCTCTTATTCTAGAACATGAAATTAAGACAGGATTTGAAATATCAAGGTGTTTATTCATTTCTCTCTGACTGCAGAAAGAAGCCTGAAATAAATGTAGTTATTGTCTCCTGTGTATCTCACTCTGTGAGTTCTGGCTTTGGCTGCTGGTACCCATTGATGTATCTCTACCCATCTCTGTTCACCAACTTGCCAGCCTCTTTATTCTTGTTGAAAGCTGAAGCCAAACATTTGTGTAAAATTTGTGGCTATTTCTGTGTTATCTTTAATATTAACCCTACACTTGTTACACAGAGATCCCAATTCTTCTTCTATTTTAAGTATTCCCAAAATACGTTTCACTCTTTGGCATGCTGGCAAAAAGTGCTAAGCATCCTTTATAATCAAATCCTGGAGCTTTTCACAACTGAGCAGTCTTTACTAATCACTTTATATATTTGCCATCCTGAAGTCATAAATCTGCTTGAATTGTACACCATTTTATCCTTTAATTTAAACTAACACAGTTTGATGTAGTATTCTTTGTATTACTAAATTTTAATGTTAGTTTTCCTGCTTCAGAATCACTGGGCTATAACCTCAGAAGGATTGTCAGATGATCTCAGCACAGCAAAAGCAAGACCTTTTCTCATTCTTGTTAAAAAGAAATTTTACTTAAAATGTTCTGCTTTGGCCCCTGGTCTCCATATGTGTCGGGCAGGTGTTGCATTGGAAGACTGGAATGGAATGGGAAAAAATGTCTGATGTGTGGCTGAGTCATGGACCACTTGTGAAGCCTTTATCAGACATGGCTGAAAGCAAAAAGCAAATCTGGTTTGCAGTTGTTGCAAAACAAACTGTTGGCCATTAACTATCGATCACTACGTCTGTGCCAGGGTATTTGCTGATGCAATGAGTCAGACCCACTGAGACTCCACTTGGAGCCTTGCCTGTGTCCCAGCCACCTTCTCCTGACTTCACTTCCTGCTCCTTTCTAGGAGTGCAGCACCAGTGAGGGATGATTGTAATCTCCCCCTATGCCCTTCTTCTTCTGTTTGAGAAATGATGAGCTGTTTCACCTTTGCAGCTGTGTTCATTTCAAATGCTTTTAAATTCACCCTTGGAAGGGATGGTTTAATCACTTTGTCTCACTGGGAGCAGTGGTTTCAAGCTGAAGTAATGCTCTGTAATTGAAAGGCAACTTCATTCTTCCATAAATAATAGTTGCTGGAACAGAATGGAAGGGAATGCCACAGTCTCTTCAATCTCTTCATGATCTCTCTTCTGATTTCTGCTCATGCAGCATAGGGATATGGTATAGATCAGCCTAAGCATGTCCTTTTCTATGTTTAAGAGCAACCTTACTCATTTTTATTTTCCCTTTAGGCTAAGTCTTCTAAAGCTTTTGTGTTCCTTCCCTGTCTTATTCCAGTGTATTTCTCCCTCCTCCTCTATCCTTTGCAGTTGCAACAAGCATTAATAGCTATCCAGTGTTTGTGAGCAGCACTGTAAAAATGTATTTGGATGAAGGAAGATTTTTTTTTAAAGAGAAGTATGTTTCAATTTTGGTTTATTTTTCAAACAGGATTAGTTCAGACAGGAGGTGAATAAAGAGCATAAAAACTTTCTACTCAGAGAGCTATTGCTCCCTCCACATGTATTTAAATTTCCTGGTACACAATAAAGACCACCTAAATTCAGCAAAGTGATGAGCAGACTGGTTTAAATGCACTTTGGGTGCTACCTACATTTGCTTACAACGTGTCATCATCCAGAGTCTCTTGAGAAAGGGAAATGCACCCAGAAACACAGCTCTCTGGGGGCTAGTAGCTAACAGAAGTGGGTTCTGGCAGCCTGGCTGTGCCAGATGGGAAGCTTTGTTGAAGGGAGAATTACAGCAGAGACATAGGAGAGACATTGGCAATTTCATGGGAAGTACAGCTGCACACACAGGAGCTCTGACTGCTCTTGATGTTTGACAGGTGCTGCTGAAGAATTATCCAAAAGCTGAGCCTGAGCTGTGTGGTGTAAGTCCAGAGCTGAGCTTTGTCAGCCCCTAGGATAAAGGGTAGTAGCCAGGCTTTCTGGGGGATGTTTCTTATGTATCAGCTTTTCTACTTATCTAATCCCAGGATCAAAGGGAAGGAAGTTGAGCAGTCCATGTTTGTGTGTCCTTAAGAGAAACTTCCAGAATATGCTTCCTTCATCTTAACATTCTCTATATTCAGTAGTTATTAAAAAACTAAAAGTATTTGTAGTACTGTAAGGTCTTGATGTTTTGGTTCTGTATATGGTGATATAATTAAGGGTTGACAATGTTAAAGGAGTAAAGTTCACCACTCTCATGCCCCTCCCTCTTCTTACCCAGGCTGTACTGGCTGTAGTACTGCAGTATTTCTGTATTCTGGATTAGCTGGAGTGTTCTCCATGGATAGCATCTCCATTGCACTCCTCCTCTGCTGTGTGCTTTCCTACAGGGTTGATTGAGCTGTCACTTCAATAACTGGGCTACAGCTGACCCAGCTCGCTCAAAATTCCACTAAAATTCTGCTGTGTAAAGTCTAAAGAAAAGAAGGGTTTCTGGGTCTGATTTGCCCATTCCAGAAGTGAGCTAGAGGTTTTGTGAACCACTTAGTAATTTTCCCATACTTTCCACTGCTGAGATCTCCTCTATAGCCTTTTAATGTGGTGCACTGAACATTGCCTTTTTGACAGTTCCAGGAAGTGAAGCAAGGCAGGTTATGCTGAATGCTCATTCTCCTGTGTTCTTGTTTTTCTATAAGTTGTTTTCATTCTTTGGGGCACTAATCCTCCCATGTCACACATTTTCTGTTCAACTTTTCTCCTCTGCTAATCTGTGGATTTGTTCTGCTGCCCTTCTTAATCCACAGGAGCCTTGGTGACCTCAGGAGACACCCTTGGCAAGAAGCTTTTCTGGATTTGGGTAACATTGATTATTTCTCCTGCATTGCTGAAAATCAGCAATTGCCTTTCAAACCACCCCTGAATAAGATTGAGCTGCTTAACCACTTGCCTACCAAAACCTGCTCACTGCAGTCCACTTCTAATGGGACATGAGCTCTCAGTTTAATATCATGCTCAGAAATAGCTGTTCCCACATCTTGGCAAGTTCTGGAAAGAACTTTCTGCAGCTGCCAAAGTATTGTACAGGAGATAAACCAAGCTGTTAAACTTGAATTGCTAGAATTTATTTTTGTATGAGTGTTGTGTGGCTGTAAGTTCTAAAACAAAGTTCCAGTAACAATGCTCCAGTGCTGGGTAAAATACAAAATCTGAAAATTGTTTCTGTGAAGAACTTTAGCCGTAGCCCAAACAAGAGATTTCTTGTCTTGTTTTTAAAGAAGTGAAGAGGCAAAACTTAGTGCTAACAAGAGGATGATGCTCAGTGGAAATACATATACCAGGGTCAGAGGAGTAAGGAGAGCAGTGAGGGGAGCAGTGGGAGAGGTTTGAGTAACTGGGATGCAGTAATTTATCCAGTGTTACCGCACAGGCAAGAGCAGTGCTGGCTCACTCTGCTTTTGTGGGAGGTCCTGGGGGATTGTGTTACCTGGGGACAAGTCTCGAATGTACAAGGACCAGTCAGTTTGTGTAGTAGTCAGGGAAGTGATCCATAAATGGTGTCTGTGTATGTTAGTATATGTAGTGTAAAAAACCCCTATGAGCTTCCTTTTCCTTCATTTTATCTAGAATACAGCTAGAAGTGAGAACTTCCCAGATGTTTCAGACATCATACCAAACTTTCAGGGGAGCAGCTGTGTGCAACTCCCAAAAATGTGCAAAGTGCTCACACATAGTCTCTGGCAACTTGTGCCCAGCAGAATGCAAAGTAAACACAAGAATGCAAGAAAACACAAAGAAACCATCTGTTAAAGCCAGAATCTTCTCCTCTGCTGTTAAAGTTTCAGTGTCTGGGAAAATGGGAACCCAGCACAGCTTCATAGGCTATGTTATGCTGCTCCTCACCTTTAGGCATGTCTTGGTGCCTAGGATGTCACTGATACTTGCCTGAGATTCTGCATGGCATATCACAGTGGGGGACTTGCTTTCCTTCTCCTTTGGTGGTTCTATTAAACTAAGCTGGGCAGAACAAATAACCTCTGGTGTCCTGCAGGGGTCTGCAGCTCTTAGGTCAGTCTTTAACTTCAGTGTGTGGCTGTTCCCGAGGCTGCTGCGATGCCCTCTCCTCTCGTCAGTGAGAGGGGGGAGTTCTCACCACAGCGGATTTCCTGTCTCAGATTGCCACTGCTGCAACAGGATGTGCAGGTTAATGCAGTGCTGGGGAAGGGGGGTGTGGAGAGACAAACCAGCACCTCTTGGTGTATTTTTTGCTCTTTCTTTACAGCCTTTGATGGTCAGATCCCTGTTTGCCCTTTGCAATGGGACAGAGCTGGTGTTTGTTGCCTAGGGGAGTTCATGTTCTCTTTTGGTATCCTTTGGCCCCATTAGCAGCAGCAAGTGCTGAATACTTCTGCACTATCTGGGTGTGATGAAAGCCCAGATAACTTTCTCTCTCAGAGAGATGAGAAGAAAGTCTCTTAAATACACAAATTTTTATTTAGTTACAATACATGGATATTTTAGGAACTATGAGGAGCCTGTGTACCACTGAAAATGCCGAGTAGCATGAAGTCTTTCCTGTAAGGAAATGTTTAGTGATATATACTTTGTTACCTTCCATGGGCTTTGGCAGAGAGTCACTTGGTTGGTGTTGTGCTGCACAGACCTGACAGCTGCTTTTGTGAGTGTGTAGTCCTGGTGGAGGGATAGGACAGGAGTGCGCTGCTGCTGAAGGGTTTAATTTGTGAATTAAATGTGCTGGTTTTACTTGTTCATATGGATTTCTCTTGGTTGTGCCAAGAGCAGTCAGGCTTCTGTGCCATTCTCTTCTGTTGCTCTTACACATATGGATGGACATGCACAACTGTTTCCCGGATTTCTGTCAGGAAACTTTCCCACTTTCTTTCAAAAGCAAGCACATTCTCTCCTGTAATTAGAATATCATCTGTATTTTTGTTTACTTTTTTACAGTAAGGTGAAACAGTGAACTTGACAGTATTGATTTTTGCTGCTTCCCTTTCCTATTTTTAGATGCTTTCTTTGAGCTTTTCAGGAGAGAACAGTGTCCACCAATAGATCAGCTGTGAGGGTTCAGCTTTGTAAAGACTTGGCTTTCTCATCTGGAGTTTGTGACTTTTTTATGTTGTGACTTGTATTGATGCATAGCACAGGTAAACACTGGGGAGAGGTTTGGGAGAAGAATTTGAAAAGCTTTATTTTACAAGCCTTTTGATATAAATGTATGTGATGAAAATACAGGGTACAAAATAGCCCCAGGAGTGGAAGATGGGGACTAAAATCCTGAGAGTTTTAATGCAGTGCAGTTTTGGAAGCTGAATTAAGATTGAAATAAACACCACGTGTCTTGGGACCAGTACAGCCTTAAGTGAGTGTCTAAGTAGCAGAATACAATAGATTCATGTAGAAAATTCAGTCTCAGTGTACAGTCTCAGGAGTCAAGGAGCAAAGAAGCCCGGTCAGGCTGAAGTTGTATTCCAGCTCACAGGGAGGAGAGTGGTTAGATTACCACAAAGGGACTTTTACACTGTGATTTGGGAAACGTGTAGCAGAGCACTGACAGGTCCCTACCAGAAAGTTGAATAGATTCTTTCCCTTTTGTGGCATTTTATTAAGTTTTGTAGCACTTGAGTTAATGTCTGATAATTGGGTGCTTTCTGGCTGGTGAGAAGGCTTAGATTTCTGATTTGCCTTCTGCCTTCATTTATCTCCTTCAGCTGAAAGTTTCATGAACATTTTCCACCTGCAGCATGACAGGCTGCTGTGAAGGCACGTGCACTCCTGTTCTGCTGCTCCTAGCAGCACATCAGATAAAAACATAGCAAGAACTTAGAGCAGCATCCTGGTGACTGGAGTTTGTTAGTGGATTGGAGAATGGGAGTAAAATATTTGAAGAATAGCTGTATGAGTCTTTATTTTTAATGAAAATATAATAAGAGAAAAGTGAGGATAAATAGAAATGTAGACTCTACATTCCTCAGGGATATAGCAGTGGACATTACTCTCTTTGGTTCAGATAAAAGAACAGGTTGGTATTAAAACTTCATTTCATGTGAATGCTAATCCAAGAACTATTTTGGAAGAAGAGCTTAAAAAAAAAAAAATCAAAATCACAAATCAGGCAGATTCTGAAATACAGCTGATTACACCATGGACTGGAAACACTGAATAAAACAAAAAAAACACAACTATTTTTAATCGTTATTATAAATTATATTTCTTTTTCCTAAATCCAATGTTTGGCTTGGTTTTTTTCCCCTGAGTGAACAAATCCAGATTTTCTCCACTTGGACATAGTTTTATTTTTAAACACAGCTTCCAGAAATGCATTTGTGTGGGATTGCAGTTGGGACCAGTGGAGAGCCATGGCACTGTGCCAGGCACTCGCCCTGTCCCTGCAATACAGATGGATTGCCAGGGTTCTGGAGAAAAACAACCCCAAAACTTTAAACAAATTATGCTTAATGGAAATAAACATTTTTTGCCCTTCTCTATAATGATTTGGATAATGTGCTGGCTGTGTGTTTCTGGAGGACAGAGGAAGGGGGAAGGGGAAAGGAGGGCCGAGACGGAGCTCTGCGTGCCTGTAACTTGCTCTCCAGTGGATTCTCTGGGAAGCCTGTGGGAGAGACTGTCATTTCTAAGCCTGGAGCATTTTATAACTTTCAGCCCATCCTTCTATTAAAAGGTGGGCAGGCTGGCTGCAGCCAGCTATGATAAGAGCATTTATCATACTGGTTGCTTTCTTCCATATATGGATTTGAAAGACCAGGAAAGGCATACAGAACCATATAATCATATAGATTGGAAAAGACCTTTAAAATCAAGTCCAGCTTTTAACCCAGCACTGCCAAGCCCACCAATAAACCACATCCCCAAGTGCCACATCTACAAGTCTTTTACATACCTCTGAGGATGGTGACTCCACCACTTCCCAGGGCAACCTGTTCTAAGATTGACTTCTTTCAGTGAAAAATTTTTTCCTAATATTCAATCTAAATCTCCCCTCGTGCAGTTTTAGGATATTTCCCCTTGTCTTATCACTTGTTACTTGGGATAAGAGACCAACTCCCACCTGGCTACAGCCTCCTTTCAGGTGGTTGTAAAGAGGGATATGGTCCCTCCTCAGCCTCCTTTCCTCCAGGGTAAACCCCCCCAGTTCCCTCAGCCACTCCTCCTCAGAACCATGTTCCAGACACTTCCCCAGCTCCATTGCCCTTCTCTGGACTCACTGCAGCCCCTCAGTGTCCTTCTTGTCATGAGGAGCCCAGAACTGAACACAGCATTCGAGGTGTGGCCTCACCAGTGCTGGGTACAGAGGGACAATCCCTGCCCTGGTCCTGTGGCCACACCATTGCTGACACAGACCAGGAAGCCTTTGGCCTTCTTGGCCACCTGGGCACTGCTGGCTCATGTCCAGCTGCTGTCAAATGGCACCTCCAGGTCCTTTTCCACCAGGCAGCTTTCCAGCCACTCTGCCCCAGCCTGTTGCACTGTGTGGGGTTGTTGTGAGTGACCCCAGTGCAGGACCTGACACCTGACTTTTCTTGACCTCATACAGTTGGTCTTGGCCCATGGATCCAGCCTGTCCAGATCCTCCTGCGGAGCCTTCCTGTCCTCCAGCAGATCAATGCTCCCACCCAGCTTGATTTAAATTGCAAATTGACTGAGGGTTCACTTGATGCCCTTGTCCAGATCATTGATAAAGACATTGAGCAGCACTTGCCCCAGTACTGAGCCCTGGTGAATGCCAGGTGTGACCAGTTGCCAACTGGATTTAAGTTCCTTCACCACCACTCTCTGGGCCTGGCCATCCAGACAGTTTTTTACAGCGAGACAGTGCACCTGTCCATGTCACATATATGCCTTGTATATTTACTGTGTACAACTTTGATACTCTCTTTTATATCATGCACCTGAGTTTTGCTGGGTTTTGGTGGTAAGTGACAATGCCATGAAACCAATACCTGGTTGGATTTGGTTTTGTAACATAAAGAAGGGCAAGCAGAGTATTCTGCAGGCTATAGCTTACCTCTCAAAAGAAAAGGCACCATAGATGTCTCTCTGGTTTTTCAAGCTGGTGCTGATAAATCTTTTCTCTCACTTCTGTTGCTATGGTGTTAGTTCTTTGCAATAACAAACCTTTGGGTGATCATGTCAAATGCAGAGATCATTTGGAGAGAGAGATGCTGAAAGGGAAGGGAAGTAGGAGGGCTCAAATTCCAGCTGATGGCAAACAATGAATCAGTGTTTGTCACAGCAGAGGGCCATCAGAAATTTTGTACTTTGCTTTCACTGACTTCTTTTTGGGTCTGATACTCCACTTGAAAAGGCTTCTTTTTACCTTCTCAAATCTTTTTTTTTCTTTCTACTTTTATTTTTTTTCTTCGTGCATAAAAGGAAGGTGGATCTCTTCCAAATTCCACACAGCCCAGGAATATTTGCTTTCTGCAGCATGGCTCTAAGCACAGAGAACTTATTCTTGCAAATGGTTTGATCCTCCAATCCACAAAATACTGGATGAAATTTTGAAGGTTTTTGTGGCTGAAATGTACCTGCTGTCCTTGTTGAGGCAATTGAAGTGGTCATGGAACTTCCTTCCACAGAAGCTGTTTTATCATGCTGTCATTTCTCACATTGCTTTTCTGGTGAAGGGGAAGCAAAACACTGTTAGGGGGGAGCCTTTTTAATGCTTTGCAGCGTGCAAAGTAGGTGCATTTGGTTTCGTTCTCAAAACATGCCCGTTGCATTTAGCTGGCACAACGGTTGTGAAGGAGTTATCTTGCCCAGATGTCTTATGCTTGTGGAAAACACTGCTGGAAATGCCTGGATTTGCCTTGAAGGCTTACTTCTATTCTTGGGTCAAGGCTGAAAGGGAGGACTGTTTTCTTGTTTTCTGAATGTTTCTGTGCAGATCGAGCTGAAAGTTCAGGAAGAATGTAGAGGGGTAACAAATCTCGAGTACTTACTTGCTTCTTACTGCTTTTCAAACTGCAAGTCCTGAAAATGGATTAGTTCAGAATTTTGTACCTTGGCAACTGGGAACTTTCTGACCTAGTTAAATGGACCCTTTGTTTTGCTGTTTCCTTCCAGATGTGACGGGCAGATGGAAAAAAATCAGAAGCAGCAGTGTGGTCATCTGAGATTTCTTTTAAGGATATTAACTGATTTTTCTGGAACTTGGTTGAAGAAGTTAATTATCTCCTTCCATGTCCTTTAGCCAAGCTGTAGTTCACTTCATTTTGCCTTTGTTTTGCACATACTTAGTCTGTCCCTTAGCCTTTGTGCTGCACTACTTGTGAAGGTGGAAAATATGTCAGGACAGCCAGACCTTCTGTGGACTCTCTCACCTGGTCACACTTACCCATCCCTGAGCATCCACACCAAGCCTGTCCTGTCGGTCTCTTGGCTTGTAGGGAGTGGCTGCCTCCTGTGAGCAGTGCCTCTGTTTGTCTCCTGGGAAGAGAGACACATACTGTGTTTTCCAGTTGTGTAGGAATCTGCATAAGGACTTCAAAGGGTCCCAACCCATAACTGTCAGTAGGAGCATATAGTAATGGGCAAGCAAAGGTGCTCTCTGAGGGAGGAACTGGCAGTCTTTCAATTTGCTTTTGTGCCATAAGTAACTTCAGTTATTCTGCTCAGGGAAGCCTGGCCCAGATAAGAGTGCCTACACAAGAAAAGCAATTTATCTCCCTGGGTCAGTTACATTAGCAACTAGCAAATTAATATAAGACTGATAGATCTCTGCTGGTTTAGTTTTATTGGTTTTATCCTGTCTTGTCTTTACCTTCTTTAAGGCACTCATTCCTTAATTTAAAGCAGGGCCATTTCTGTAGGGTAGGAATATTTAGTAGGACAAAACTCAAGCTGATGAGACAGCAAACAGCAGCAGCAGCAGCAGCCTCGTCAGCCCAGTACTCCTCTCCCTCCTGTGCCTCTCACACCCTTCTTTACCAGAATTGAATAAAAAGAAGACAGCAATAGAAAGGATCATGCAGGTAAAATCAGATGCTAAGTTCATTTTAGTGAGCACACATCCATCTTTCCTCTCAAAGATGTTCCTGGTTTGGTGTTTCCAAGGTTAAGTTGCCATTAATGCAGTAGGTCTCACAACTGGTTGAATTAAATCTCACAGTTTTTGCTCTGAGTAGCCTGGTGTATTGGCTAAAACATGAGCCAGTTCTGGCACTTACACTGAGCTAATGTTAAATCTGGTAAAGAGCTTCATGGAATCATTAAGTTTTGTGAGCATCTTAGGGGTCTGCAATACATCATCTTCATCACAGCACATTTGGCATTAAATTTAGACTAAGTTTCTTAGGGCTTTACCCAGTCAGGTGTTAAAAATCTTGAAGAATGGAGATCCTGCTACCTCTGTGGCACTCTGCTGTAATCAGACTACCTGTGTGGTAGATTTTTTTTCCTGATTTAGTTGGAATCTCCGTAGTTTTGATTTATATCCTGATAAATACAAGTCCTCACAATAACACTGGCCACCTCTCTTAGGATTCTTGCATGCATCCCATCCAAGTCCAGTAGGCTTCTTTGCATTAATATTTCATCAAGAGAAACTTCCTCAATACTCTTCCAGTGCAGGTCATTCCTCTGCTCCTGAACTCTGTTTTGGTACTAGGACCAAGCCCTCTAACACACTGCCATCATTTTCATGCCTTCCTGTGCTGTCTGGAGCAGACTTGCTGCACACCCCACCCCAAATCTTTGTCTCCTACCGAGCAGACTGCCAAAGTCTGCTATTGGGTGTTGTCTGGGAGCTGCACCCCTCCTTACCAGCTAAATAGCTGTCACAGTAGCAGATTAATTTCCACAGATCCTGAGTCACTTGCTTTTATGTTTCCTTTATTCCTGTCCTGGGTGCTGTTTTGTGCAATCCCAGTGGGCGAAGGGCACAGCAGACCTTCCTTTTACTAGTGGTGTTAATCTTTGTTGGCTCATTCCTTTTGCATGTATGTGAGTGTACCAGGAAACTGTGAACATACCAGGAGGCTGAGCTGAAGAGGCAAATGTTGGTTTAGGGTGGGGAGGCAGAGGAGGATGTCTGGATGGAGGGTATTTGCTGGTGACTTCACTGCTTTTTCATGGAATTAGAGCTACACTGCTGAGAAATAAGTGTCTGAGTAAAGTCTTCTAATATTCAGTGAAGTGTAAATTCTCAGGATAACATACCAAAACAAAGGCACTATGTAAAGTAAATGCCTTCTGTGTGGCAGCAACGCCTTGGATGGTGACAGGGACAAGAGCTTGCATCCCCCATATATTAATAAAATGTTTCACTGTGGTTTCTTCAGCTTGACCTCACCAAACCCATTGAAGATCAAGGACCTTTGGATGTGATCATACATAAACTGACTGATGTAATCCTTGAAGCAGACCAGAATGACAGCCAGTCACTGGAGTTGGTTAACAGGTTCCAGGTAAGTGGTTCTTTTTGCATTTCAAGCAGGAGAATGATTTTGGTACAGCAAATTCAGTCTGATTACTGTGCAGTTTGCAGGGGTTTGATGAAAAGAGTTGTCTGGCACATTGCTGCCTTGCTACTGATAGCCCTGCAAAAATAGTTTTGTCAGTTTAAAATGGGCTTGCACCTTAGGAAGGTTTTGTTTTGTATCAGTAAGGTTAGTTAGGACTGGTTTCACACCACATGTTGTTTCGTAATTTCAAGAGTATTAGTGCTGCTTACAAAGAGGAACAGGTGTTTACAGAGCACTTCATGTGCATCTCTCCATGACAGAAACCACCGAATTAATTTGGCCCAGTTCGGTCTGCAACATCAAAGTTACTGTGAGTGACTCTGTCCTCTAGTGCTGGAAATCCTGTTACATTGACCTTTTGCCCTCAAGTCTACATTGAAGGTCAGAAATATTGAGGATATAGCAGTACAGAGAACTGTTTTCCCAAAGAAAATGAGTCTTCAAAACTCATACATTAGAAAAAGATTCTCTCCCCATGCCTCCCAAACTTTTCTATTTTGGAAGGTAGAGGATGAGATAGAGGGCAGGGCCCTGAGCAGGCATCTGAATGATACCCTCTCTCCAATAAGGTAAGGCCTTAAGCTTTGCTTCTGCAGGAGACTTGAGTTGTGCTGCATCACTGGCATGCAGGAGGCTTCCACTGTCATAGAACATATATCCAGGAACCAGCAGTGCAGAGCACAGGCCTTTCTGTGTGGAATTACATGCCAAAATGTGTTTTTAGATTACACTCTCGTGTAGTTTCATATCCAGGGCAGAAACTATCTGGAAATTGCTGCCTATCTCCATCTGTCCTGTGTTATTTTTAAGGTATTGAAAATCATTAGAAATTAAGAGAAGCATATTCCCTAAGAAAAAGAAATTGTAAGAATACTTTTGTATAAAGCTTATTTTGGGTTTTTAAAACTAAAATCGATGACTAACCTAGAAAATGGAAAATGACCCCTTGCAAGAAAGCTGTTTGTGTGAGTGTGGTGTTATATAAGCACTGTGGTATTTCTGGCACCTACACACAAGTGGAAATAATGTGGTTCCCTTATTGTTGATTAAGTTGACTGAAAAAGTTCTGATGATCTTAACCAGACCAAACAGTGTAAAATTCATTATGCTTTTTTCCTGCTATTGAATATAAATGTGACAGCAAGATGATACCTGGCAGCAGTCTCCCTACTGGCTCCATAAAGCAGTCTTCCAGGAAGCTGAGAGCAAGGGATCCTTGACCACAGGAGGAGGAGTGATCTGCCAGACTACTTTTATGGCCTCTTTAAGAATGCCTTTTTTCCAGATCTGTGTTATAGAGGCCTTGACCATCTAATCTGCAAAGAGCTAAGGAGGAAACTGGCTTCATATTTACATGACTCTGTGTCCCTGCTTTCTGGAGCCTGTGATGAGCCCTTGTAGGGTCTGGCAGAGAGTGCTGATAGAACAGGAAGCCATTTGGCATGTCATTTTATGACTGTTTTCAATTGCCTTGGAAAAAAACATTACAGGAGAATGAAAATGGTATGGAGGAGTTGCCTGTTGACAGTGGGACTTTTAGCTCCAGAAGACCTTTAGGGCTGAGCTTTCTGAGATCTTTGTGCTTGTTGGATGGGGTATGGACTACAGTTTCTTGGGAGAATATTGGTGGGTGCAAACTGTTCTCCTCTGCACTGAAAATCAGTAATGAGTGCCTGGTGATCTCATCCAAAGCCAAAACAAAGACTGCATGCAGCACCTAGTGTAGTGCATGAGAGAAAAGTGGAGAAATATTTCTATTTGCTTTTTAGGACATGTAAATCCTTATTTTGGGGATGATGATTATTTGTAGAGATGATGGTCAGTCTCCCTTCCTACCCCCTGTAACACAGGGCTGGACTGATTGAACACAGGTAATTGGTTAACTGGAAAAATTGGTTATAGACCACGGTGGGTCCTTCTTGACCAGAGGTACATGGAGGGAAGTCAGGTGAAGAGGCAGAGTCCCCAGGGTACCTTTCACTTACTGGTGCTACAGTTCCTGCCCTCTTGGTAAGAAAGAAAACCAACTACCCCAGTTCCTGCCTTCTAGACAAAGTATATGACTTTGAAAACTGAGCGTGTTTTGGCTCATGTAAGGCACTGGGGAATTTTTGTTATGCTTTCATTAGAGCAAAATGCTCTCTGAGCAGCTGCCTGTCATAGCCATACAGAGGCTTGAGTAGCTTCATTCATTGCAGCTTCATATTGCATTCAAAATGATGGACTGAGTGATGGAAAATCAATAGGGTTATTAATTTGTCTCTCAGAGCTTTTTCTCAACAGGTTCTCTTTGCATTAGCCTACTTAAAAGACAGATCAGATGCAGATTTTATGCTTCAGTCTTTTGCTATCAGCTTGATGAAAATTCAAAATGTTTCCTCTCCTGCTGCCCTTCAACTCTTGAGTCTCCCACTCTGAAGTTGTCCAGGATGGGCCCTTCTAATCTTGATTGAGAAGCTTTCTTAGAAGGGTTTGGGACTGAGAGGAAGGAAAATTATGGAGATATTTTGGAAAGGAAGGAAGTAGGGGACTTCTCAGCTGAGAAAAGGCAAGCAAAAACCAAAAGAAACTGTTATGTCTCATAATTATTTTCTAATTGAGGGGACCGGTTAATACAAAGTTGAAGTGGTCTATTTGCACCTGAATTCACAGGCCAATACCTGTGTTTTACCCATTTGAAAAATAATGATGTCTTAAATTATTGGAAGAGCCTCATAAACAGCAAAATTACCTAAAAAATTGTCATTCAAGTGCTAGGGGTTAGGATAGCTAACCTGTGGGTAGGTGTTTGCAAGATGAAGGAGCAGTGGACTTCTGGAGGCTAAACAGGGCAGCTGAGTACTCAGAAAGTTTCTTTGAGATGTACAGAGAACAGAAATGTAACAGAGAACATCAGTTCCCCCTTCCCCTTGCCACATGCCCCATCCTTCCCAACCACTGCAGAAATCTCTTGTAGGTTTAGAGACAAACAATTTTGAGATGTTTGCTGAAGACCCAATATGCCTTCACCTTTCCTTTTGGAAGGAGGTGTCTGTGAAAAGAGACCATCACAGCCTAGGACAACAACAAGGAACTTTTAAGTCTGAATATGATGCAAATGCTTTAGACAAGCTTGTGTTTACATCTCTTTGTCCCTTGGAAAATATTTGCATGTTTTTACAAGCAGTCACAGTCATGTTTCTGTATGTGGGAAAACACAAATCCAAATGGCGTTATTGTTTCTTTTGCTTACTTGTTTTCTTTTGGAATATTTCTTATGGAACTTTGTGTATTATTAAACAAAGGATTATATAAGTTTTATTACTTAGTAATTAAAGCAAGTCAATGAATCAGTGAGTCTCTTATCGTCTAATGACCTATTATTTGCAGTAGATACTGTATCAACTTTTGGGTAAAATTTAAAAAAAAAATCCTTAGCTACCTTTTTTGGGTAAAATGACAATCAGCTCTATTCTCATCTATACACAGGTTTCTCAAGGAAAGTATTTTTTAAAATCACTGGGTTGTTATCCAGAGGTATTTAATAGGAAACATGAAATATTTGGTCTCTTTTTGATTTCAAGTTTCATTGCTGGCCTTCTGCCAGTAACAGGGCTGGTACAAAGCATGACTTATCACCAGGCCTGGAATACAAACAAAGGAGGATCTGCTAAAATTCCTTGTTTCTTCTTGTTTGCTTTTATTATGTCAAAGATTAGAAAGAGGAAAACATAGATGTTGTCTGGGTCAAGCTGAACTGCAGCCCAAGGACAGAGCCCTTTCAATCTATTGTTGGAAAGCCTAAATATCTTCCACATTGTTGCCTGGGTGGTTGGAGTCTGCTGCTGGACTGATAAGTCTCCAGTAAATCCACTGAAGAGGAGAGCAGAGTTGTTTTGCTGGAAGAATGAGAGAAGATTTGAAAGTTCTAAGTTGAAAGGTTGTGCTGAACTGAAGACAGTACTGCTGTACTCTGTTGGCTTCAGTGTTTCTCTTTTCCTTCTTTAACTGCTTCATTTTCAAATTCATGTCTATAGTAGCTCATCTGCTTTCAAAATAATTAGGCAGAAACTCTTCATGTTTATCCAGATCTCTCTCTCTGGTAGTGGAGCCTGGAGCCTCTGTGCCATGGGAAGAGTGCTGTTACTTAGGCTACAAGAGATTTCCAGTCTCTTAAGTGATCTTCACAGGTCACTTACTGGTGCTACAGTTCTGCCTTCTTGGTAAGAAAGGAAACCAAACTACCCCAGTTCCTGCCTTCTAGACAAAGTATACAGCTTTGAAAACTGAATATGTTTGTAATACATGATGTCTGAGTGTGCAGCAGTTTCTTTTAAAGAATCAAGTTTATGAAATGTTTCACATCAGCTACCGTAATTGTTCCTGTGAAATTAACAAAATTGACTTTTCTTATTGTAATTTCCTGTTGTATAGAACTGGTGTAAGGTTCAGATGTTTAAATTACTTATGTAAAGTAATTTTCCTTGCATGGATATTGAAATTTTCTTTTGCATGTGTTGGTGATGTACTAGTGAGAGATGTGGGAGACTGGGAAAGTGCTGGCAGCCTGCAGGCCAAGGGGAAGCTGGATGATTTCCTTTGGTGCAACTGGATGGTTTTGTTCTGGAATGCAGAGTTAACACTTTGTGATGGAAATCCAAGCAACAAACAGCACGTGAGAAGAGATGCAGAGTTATGAAGACTTGAGTGTATTTTGATGCTCCTGTTCCCTGCACAGCTTCAGCAGTTAATCTCTAGCTGTTTTCAAACAGAAAGGACACATCCAAATAAACTGACCTTGTTCTGCATTGGGAGTCCTTTGCTTCAAAGAGGCTGTTTCTGGATTCAGTTAAAAGGAGAGATGTGTGGCCTGTCCCCAGATTAGCTCTAGGAGACACTTCAAGTTCAAAGTCCTTCCTTAGCTGACACAGATCTTCACTGCTCTGAGTTTTGACAGTGCTGTGCTTTCTGGCTGTCTGAGTTCCTAGGCCTGCTAATGGAGAAGAGTTGGAGAATAGTACCTGACATAGATTTAATTATGAGAAATTTCCTTGTTTTGTAAAGAAAGTTGATTTGCTCAAAGCTCAAAAGCCTTTGTCTATGTTTGAAGGGGCTGTTGCCTTGTACTCAGTGCAGTTCTTCTTGACATTAGAATATTTCGTTATAGCTCTCCAGACTCTAAATGGCTTTTGGAAAACAGCTCCCACCTGCTTCATCTTCATCAGTTATTTCATGTTTGCCTTACAGAGCTTTTTGGAGGCTCCTTAAGGCAACAGGATGAGAAATCAGTCACTGGAAAGTCAGCTTAGATACTCATTTCTCTTGACATGTTGACTGGTGTAAAATGGCCTTGAGACCATGCCTTATTATTAAACTTTGTAATGCCATAGCAAGTTTAGTGCTTGGATGGTCTTTAAATATGGTTTAGGGCTATTACCATTAGAAATAAAGCACTGTGAGCTTCCCTTACAAAAAGCATAAAGAAAAGCCAGGCTCCTTCTGGAAATACTTTGAGTAATATGAGCCAAATTAACAAGTAGAATACATGAATCCCAGAAAACCAGGATAGTTCTTAATGCTGAGGTGAGCTTCAGGAAGATTCAGGAAGGTACAGAAGGAGCTAAAAGACAGAAAAATCATTCCCTGCTTGGAGAGCAGTAAAGGCAATGGAGTCTCCAGAGAGGAGGAATGTTTGTGTGAGGGAGAGGATTAGTATGGGCAGGGTAGGGGCTGGGCCAGGATGGCAGTCCAGGGAGTGTGAAGTCAAGGTTGGACCAGAGACTGGTCAAGGTGGACAGGTAAGAGGAAGAGCTCTTGCAGACATCAGAAATGCTGCAGGACACTTGCTGTTGGAGCTCTGCTGAGGCCATGTTTCAGAGCTGTGACATGTTCTGCCTGGGTGCTGTGCTTGCCTGCTGCCCCATCAGGGTATGGGCTGTCTGTGAGGGGCTTGTCCTCTCAGTGTGCTGGGGAAGACTCACAGTGTAGTAACTTCCTGTCTTTTAGGCAGAGGCACAGAGGGACTAAAAGAGCTGTCTTGTTACTCTGGAGATGTACTCAGGTACAGTTTCACTGTCAGCCAGTTCAAGCTAATGCCCTAATCACTGGATCATGCTAGCTCCACAGGGTGTCTTTTAGGTGCTGCATAAAAGGGCATGTATGTATAGACATGTGTGGGTGTTTAAGAGGCATTAGGTAATAAGATACTCTAGCTCTTAAAAAACTAAAATCTCATCTGTATTTGAAAGGTGATTGCTATGCTTAAGATTCTGGAAGAACTAGGGGCAGGAGACTCGTGAAAACTCTGTGTTCTGGGATTTAATGACTGGAAGTGAACCCAGCTTTCTGCTCCACTGAGCTGATGAGGCTTTTTATCCAGGCTATACTGCAAGGGTGAGACAACAGCTGGGTCTGACAGGCTTGATGACCAACTGTGCAAAAGGTTGTCCCTTACTTTTCCCATGAGGCAGTAATTTTGAACATATCTTTGGGGAATTAATTCTTTGTGTTCTGCAGGGATTACTAAATATTTCAGACGGGAGTATTGCCACTGAGGAGTGCCTTGTGCCTTGTGTGAAGGAAAGCTGCTTGTGTCTTGTGGGTGATGCAGTAGGTTCATTAAACCCCAGTGCTGGATACTCTTAACCTCAAATGAATAATCTCCTTTTAGCAGCCATCAGTTCAGACTATGTAGTCACCAGAAAGAACGTTTCCCAATGCTAGGGTGGAGCAATATGCATCCCCAGGTAGTATCTGAAGCAAAATCACTTTCTGGGAATAGATTATGACATTCTTTTCTCTCCAGCAAAGTGCATCTCCTGAGGCCGCCTTGTCATAGCTCTGAAGTATCGTTTGTAGTATGTTTTCTTCTTTGAAACAGTAAATTTAAATGAAGTAGAACTGTGTGGAAGTCTATTCATTGCAGGAGCATTTGCATGGATTTAAAGAAATAAGCAGCAACATTAAGATGGCTTTGGGAGGTTGGGTGAAACAAAGAGTGATGCTAACTCTGGATATATTTGTCTGATTTTGAGTAGAGTAAGGTGGATGCATGTTTCCAACTGACTTTATAGAGCCAGGCTGTGGCAATGATGAAGGAACTCAGCTTCTGTTCTAAGAAACAGAAGGAAGTTTTGTTGGGTTTGCAAGGCTAATACCTGGCAGCTGTGTCTGGGTTCCTGGCCAAGATGCAGTAGTGCAGTCATGACCTCTGTGAATGGGGAATTGAGTTCCCAAGATGAAGATCCATGAGGTCATTAACTTTGCTTTGTTCTTGTTGTCAGAAAAGGAGAGTATGAACATAGAGAAGTAGCAAGCAATGAAGACACAGTGAAGCAGCAATCTCTTCAGCTCTGCCAAAAAAAATTTCAGCCCTTATCGTCCAGCCCATAACACTGTCTTCAGCCCAGCTAGAGGACAGCAATTGGAACAATGTAAAAGAACACAGATGTGTTTCTGAGCCTAGTTCAGATAGTTGTGATGTTCACATGCAGTAATTGAATGCAAGGCTGACCCCAAGATAGCTGTGTGCCATCTTTCTTCTCCTAATGGCTTTTCTCAGCCCTGCTCACAGCTCTTACTATGGCACTTTGCCACTGGCTCCCTTCTGAGCTGATGTGGTTGCAGCACAGGTTTTGCTGCTGATAGTGTCTACAGGAGGAATTTGCCATCTAAACAAGTTAGCTGTCACTTCTGTGTTTGTTTCAAGTGTCAATGTTTTGACTGTCTTGTGACTTTCCGTGTTGCCAAAGTCCATTTGGCTCCCCTTGAAGAGAAAGCTAGACTTTTAACATTATATATTCTCTTCTCCATTATTTTCTCTTCTCACTATTCTTCTACACTCTTCAGCCAACCTAATACCATTTTTTTAATGTATTGTTTTGCAGGAGTACATTGATGCTCATCCAGAAACCATTATCCTAGACCCTCTCCCGGCTATTCGTACACTTCTGGATCGGTCCAAGTCTTACGAGCTAATTCGGCAAATAGAGGCATACATGCAAGGTAGGCCAATATCTGCTCTCCCTGGAGGCTTCTATTGTGACTAGAGAAGGAAACAGCTTCCTTCTGGAGGCTGGATGTGAAGGTTGAAGTCGTGGTTTTGGGCCCCTTGCATTGTCTCTCCATGGGAGCACAAACACTGAAACATTCCTGTGTCATAGGATTGCCCTCTGGAATCCTGTGCTCTTATTTTTCCATATACACAAAGGAGGTTTGTATCTGATTAAAAATACGATGTGGATTTCATGGGGAGCATATTTACCACAGTGAGCACTCTCAGAAATCTTCTGGAAAACATTGTTTTCTTGTGTGTGCTGGTAAATTGAAGTGACTGTACAAACTCAGCAGCTTGTAGTAAGAATCCTAAGGCCTGAATTTGACGGCGGAGAAGAAAAATTTGTTTTGGAAAGGACCAGAAAGAAATTAAAGTGTAAATAGAACTAAGGTCTTTGAGAAGTACTGGGAGCCTATTGCACAAGCTAATTGCTAGCAGGAACATAAATGCATGTCTGGTGCTGGCTTGTTACCTGACATAAACTATTGCCCTTAATTGGTATCATTTGAGTTGTATTCCCATGTTAGGAGTCATACCTTTTCAACCAGAATAATTCTATTACCTTCTCATTTTAACCATTGTAACTGTTGGGTTAAGTTAGTCTTTCATTCCCTTTCTACTTCTGCTACTGTCATGTTCTTGAAACATTTATTGTCTTTTGAATTTAAATCTAGAATAGCTCTGAAGTAACTGTTTCATATGTTGGATAACTGTAATGGGGGGAAATTGCATTTCTGAGCTATGTTCTAATGGGATGTTATTGGAAATACGATTGAGATTGTGTTATCACTGTCTCGATGGGCAGGTAAGAAACTCAGCAATTTGTGTTTTTATAGTTGTGGATTTATGGTCATATTATATGTGTATAACCTGCCTGGCCCCACTGGCACCGTCTTTATGTAGAAATAAGACTAATAATTCACAGCATTCCCCCTTGCCTTTTGGAATCTCTTAGGAAGAAAATGCTCAATTAGTTTAGAAGCATTTTATTTTGGAGTGGCTATTGCTATTTGTGAGTGGAAGGAACGTGCTGAGGGAAACCTGTGCTGTGAGGGAGTGGTTGGGATTTTGTTCCAACAGCAGAGAGATTCAGTAGGGTTTGGTTTTGTTCTTTTTTTTTCTTAAATTGCTATCAGTACTATTGTCATGAGAACAATATGTTTGGGAGAACATCCAGTTTTTGCAAGTAGTTTGTCTTCTGCATATTTCAGGCTCCTTTGGTCAAACTGATGAGAAAAAGAAATAAATGCTTAAGGAGGAGAAAGAAAAAGGATATTTGTATTCAGGTAAAACTGACAATTTAGAAAGAAGCTGTTAATAAAGTTGAGGAATGAAGCGAGGAATGGTGTTAGCTATTGTCACTGGCTGCTGCAGTATCTGGTGACCATACTTCCCCTGACCCTGTGTACCCTTCCCCCCAGCACTTTCCTCCCCAGTCTCATCTTATTTCTGTCTCAGAATCAGAAATATCGTGACCAAGACCTTGAACCAACTCCGTATTTAGCAGGGGAAATCTCAGGAGAGATGAATAATTGTCTAACTTCTCGTTCTGGCCTAAGTAGATCAGCCTCTGTATTCCCGCACATGATGATCTGCACTGGGAGAAAAGTTACACCACTCCAGACAGTGCTGTGGGTTTTCCCCCCTTCCTTGTTTTCACCTGCTAAGCTATGTTTTGTCTGCTGCAGCTACCATCTCATATCCCAAGGCCATGAGCTCTTAGAAACAAGAAATAACACATACGTGAATAGCATGAATTCTTAGGAACCACATCTTTATTGTTCTGGAATTTCATTATGGAAGTAACTACTAAGAAAATAATATCCTAGTCTTTAGCTGTAACTGGAGAGCCCTTTTTATCACAGGATACAAAATTAATGTGATGGGTTAAGTTCAGTGCAAGGGATTATTTCTTCCAAAGAAGCGTTGTAAACTCAGGAGGGTTGAGTTTATATGTAAGGAGAAGCCTTCTGCTATTCAAGTCTTTCAAAAGAAAATTCAGTTTTTATTTACAAGTCAGTTTTGGATTTCAGTGATTATTGCTTCTATTTCAATTGTGTTTTAAAGTAACTATAAATGAAGTATAACCTTTATTTATGATCCTCAGTTTACTCTTTATTTTAACCCTGTAGACCATACAAGAACTGTGTAAAAGATTTGCACCAGTTGGGTTAAAGAGTGGGCGACCGCATGTTTTGCTGAGGTGCAGTACTAGGGCCCCATGGTCTATAAACATTTTGATTTTAATTGTAATTATTTTTCAGATGTCCAAGTCACTGTCTTTTTGACAGAGAATTCTCCATGCGTCCAGGAAAAGGGGGCGTTGGAAGTGGCACGTGGACATTGTTAGGCTTTCTGAAAGTCCCATATCTTGCTCTTTATGGAGTCAAGTGTCTGAGTGATAAGTGCCTTGATCCAGCCTCCTGAGAATGAGTTACTGAGACACTTTGTGGCTGAGACACTCCTTGTCTCTGCTGCCAGTCTGTGGCTGCTGAAGAAACTGAGGTGGAGGAGAGCTAGTAACTAGGCCAGAGTTGGAGCAGTAGTCTGAGGGAAAGCATGGGGTTGAACCAGGGCTTTCCATGTCCTAGTCTGGCACAGTAACCACTCAGTCCTTGTGGAAATAGAAGGTTCACAGACTTGCCCAATCACTGAAGTTGGAAAAGGCCTCTTGGGAGTATGGAGTCCAGCTCCCTGCTCAAAGCAGAATCTCTAAAGCAGGTTCCTCAGGTCCGTGTCCGGTTGGGTTTTTGTGTTTCTGCACAGATGGAGACTGCATAACCTCTCTGAGCAACCTGCTCCAGGACTCACCTTGAACCTGGTGTGCTAACATGCTCCTAGCAGTGCTGAGGTGGTTTGCAGGGATTGTTGCTTTATTCAGTATAGACAGTGATACCTCCCTTGGAAGGAAGTAGGACTCTCTTCGGGGGAAAAAAAAAAAAAGCTTTAAGAGATATTTTAACATTGATTTTAATGGATTCTATTTTGGAATCAATAGTCTGGCTGGAGCTGTGGCTTCCTCTTTTTCCTGATCTCTGTTATTTTGAGTGCAAGTTCTCAAAGAGCTAGTTATTCTGCAACCTCTGCTTCTGAATCTTTTTAAAAAAAGATTTGAAAAAATAAAGGTTGCATTCCCAGCTAGTGTCCTACATAACTGGCAGGTCTATGTTGAAATAAATCACTGAATAGATTTTTTTGGTGTCACAGTTGTTCTCTCAGCAGTTGTATTGCTTTGTTTACTTATCCTCGAAGAATTTCTTCTTATATAAAAGTGTTCTTGATCAGTTTTGGTGATGATTGGTGAAAGATTAAGAGCATTATTTAATAAGAGTTTCATTTTTAACAGGGTAGTGTATGGTTGGAACTGTGTCAGCCTTTTTAAAGCTCTAACCTAATGAAATTAATTAAATTTTCTGATGCTATGTTGAAAAGTGGTGATCTTTCAGTTTTGAAATTCAAAATCTGACACTTAAATTATACTTATGATGGTAATAGATGATCACAGTGACTGGGCATTAACTAAGCTTTTCATATTACGTTTTCTGTTTGAAGATTAAAAGCTTTTTAAATTCCCTGTGTACCTTACAAATAATAATCCAAATTGAAGGAACTTAAATGAAAAGTGAAGTAAACATGCTACTCACTCAGTGTGCTATCTAGTTAGTGTTCCCATCTGTTGCTCAGCTTCCTCTTCTGTCTCTAGTGACTTACTGGTTTCTCTGATAACGTTTGAACTTGAAGACCCTGAAGTTCATTTCTTTAACCACTTGCTCCTGGCTTTTTCTTCCATAGTTTTAAAATTTTGTTATTCTTAAATTTAGCTCGAAATCTAAAATCTGTACACACAAGAGTCTTTGTGGAGCTCTCCTAGAAGAGAGAACTCCTGCATGACCCAAGCTGCAACTCCTTAATTTCTGTCTTCCTAGCAGTCGTCTTTGAAGTATGGGAGCTGTTTCCTCAGGACACTCCAAACAGTATACACCCCTGTAGCTTGAATACTTCCATCCTGGCATGTAAACAAAATCATTTATGTTTGATTGTTTACTATTATATGAGATGCAGTTGCTGCTGTACGTGCTCCTTCCTCATTTTGGGGGATATTACAGAACAGATCACAGCATCCTTCTGTATTCCCTGGATTTCTTTTTATCAGATTCAGTCTGTCTTAGAAATACTCCTCTCCCCAGCTGCATGCATCTTTTGTTACTAGGAGGCAAGCTCAGCATGATGAAATGGGTAAGGAATTTGATTTGGGGCTTGGGGTTTTCTGCTTGGTGCTGGTTCTGCCTTGCAGTGTGATTTTGGACACAGAGTGTCAGCCCTGTGCATCTTTCTTCGCCTGACACTCATCTGCCTGTCAAGATGCCACATTGTTTCAGGAAGGAACTCTTTTCCAGGTATACAGACACATGCTCTGATACAGCAAGTCTCTGTGCCAAGCAAGCTGTGTGGGTATTGTTTTAACAGAAAGCGTGAGCCTGTTGTTGAGTACAAAATTGCATCCACAGTTCAACACCAAAGCAGATAGTCAGGGGTGGGGTTTTGGACATTATGGAGCATGTACATTGCTGGAGCAGTGCATACTTAGAACTTCTCAAAATCAGGCCACCCAGTTAAAAGTGCATGAAAATAGCTCTATATACATAGCTTTAGGCATTCACCTTTTGAAAGTGTAGCCTCTTCTCTCTGTGGCCTACTTTTCAGAGCAGTTTTGGTCAGAGGGGAGAGAGGAATAGTCACACAGGTCAACTTCAGACACCTCTTACTTTTATTTGAAGCTCCTATTAAAGTGGAAAGAAAAATATGGCTTCAGTTTAAAGCTTCTTAATCACCCACCTGGGGCTCACTTCTTTAAGTAGGGATATATCAGTAAAGTATATTTAGTTAGAGGGCTGATGTCAGCTACTGTAAATAACCATGCCAGTTTTTGGGTGCAGAAGTCTCCCTTATTGATTGTATGGTCTCTTTCCACCAAGAACACATGCAGACAGATGTCTTATTACCTTACTCAAAACATGTGGTATATGTTCACTCACTGGATTTTAATTTCTGTCTGAAAACCAGAACACCTGTGTGGAAAGAAGGAGTTGGAATGGAGTTGCTGTTCTCTGTGACTGTAAGCAGTTTGTCCAAAGGGCCTCAGCTCACAGCAGTGTTGCACATGGCAGTCCTCTATACCCAGCTGCCACCACTTGGTAGGTCTCAGTCCTGCTCTGTGGAACTGGAAACACACTGGGACATTTGCCCCAGGGAAGTGTCACCTGACATCTTTCTCATAAAAGCTCATTCATTCATCTAGGAGGATAACAAAGAGACATCAGCATGTTGGTGTTACGATAACAAGCCCTAGCTTTGAATTTTAAAGTAGACAGCTGCTTCCAAAGGACTAATCCTGTCCTGAGAGAGGTGGCAGGAAAAGAAAGTGGGAAGCCCCAAAAGGAACCTGGAATCTTCTGTCTTATACCATGTCTTGCTCTTATTAAAGCAGTTTGCAAAAGGATTTTCCAAGGTAAGACTGTTGAAAGTTAGCCATTTCATAATCAGAAAATATGAACAGGCTGTCCATTCCCTTCCTGCCTCTCGTCCCCCCCATCAGATTTTCATTATTTTGAGCTATGATCTCTGTCCCAGTGTAGGTAGGAGGGAGCTGGGGGCATCTGTGGCTATGATGGGCACAGTCCCTGTTCTCCCAGCCAGGAGTGGCACTCGGCCAGCCTGCTGCCACTGGCCTCCTGAGATCCATCAGCTTGGGGCTGTTCAAGTGACTCTGCAGGCCAACAGGCACAAAGCCCAGAGAATAATACAGAAAACATTTTTATTGTTTTGTCTCCCAAGTGTGCCAGTCAGACCTCCTTGAACCAACAAACAATCTTCATCTTGGATCCTAGTAGTCTGAATGGCCACTGAGCTTTCAAAATAAGCCTGCCTGTAAAGTTCAGATGTTATTTCTGGGTGCACATTGGTTTAATCTTTAACTCTCATGTGCTTTTTTGACCAGATATGGGGAATCTGCACCCCACTTTCACTCTCTCTTGTTTATTTGAATCTTTAAAGAAACAAGGCTGGACCTTTTATCCATTTATTGTATACCACTGTTGGAAACTTTTGTTTTACATCTACATGCATGATTTCAAAGAAGTTTTTTATTTGATAAAGCTGAAAAAGTGGAAAAGTTTATATCTGTTTAAGTGAGAGAATTTCGTGTTAGGGGATTGGGTGGATCTGAAGAATGACTGAAGCTGCATTTTATGGGGTAAAGATATAAGCCATGACTGTACTCCATGGTCATTGGACATTCCTAAGACATCTCCAGTTTAGGTTTTATGGACAGAACATGGATTAATTCTTGAGGATTATCGTGTCTCTAGAATTAGGAAAAGAGAAGCAGGGATTCTTCTTGTCATGATGACGTCTTCACTGAATAAACTAGATGTTTTAAATTCCAGCATGGTTGTGTTTCAAGTTATTCTGATCCTCTTGAGCAGAAATTTCCTTGGCTGACACCCAAATTTCCCAAGTATCTGGATGCTAGAAAAAGTAATGAAGGAACATTGAAAGATAAATTGCTCAAAGTATCAATGTAAAACTTTACTGGGAATACTTTTTGCAGTAAGTGGCTTTTCACAGTGTTTCTACTCATACTGTCACAAGATCAAAGGTCAAGAAATAAGTCTTGAAAAATAGGGCCTTTCATCTGTGTTGGAAACCAGAGTTTGGCTGACAGAATATTACTCCAGTTCTGGTGTAAAGTGTTTATGTCACTTTTGCTGCTGGAGAAGCAGTTTATTCTGGTGTGGATAAGAAAAGTAGCATCCATTGCATTTTCTCAGGTAAGTATCATGTGGTACACCTGGTTAAATTCTAATGTCTCCTCGTGTAGAGTCCAGCAGCCTTAAGGCTTTATCAGGGTTGTATGGAATCAGTTGATGGTAACACTGCCTGGGAGATCCACAAAGAGGATGCTTTCCTTTACCACTAGGGCTCCTAACATCTTGTCTAAAATCACTATTGGCTCCCATTTCACTTATCTGCTGGCTTTGTGCAACTCTTCCTGCTGAGTGTATTGGTAAAGAAAGTCATGAAACATTGAGTGCACTTATGTTCTCAATGTTGAGTCTGTTTCATGAATTTTCCAAATGGCTTTCAGAAATAAGAGTGGATGAGGCTGAAAGTGTAAAGGTTGATCAGAGGGACTTGAAATGGTATGAATTTCTTGTATAGTTCATGACTGAGTGGAACCAAACCTCTATAGTCAGTTGCTCGATAGTCTTCCTAGACAAGGTCAAGTACTTGTCATTGTCATTTGGTACACTACACCACTAACATCTTGCTTTTCTCTCTGTTTGGGGTGCCCTTTTTACGGCAGTGCTTGGAAAATGCTGATATTTTGTTCTTCTGATGTGTAAATGCTGCATATGGGGTGGAAATAGAGATCCCAATGCATTCATGGGCTGGTATGGCTGTATGGAGACAGCACCTCTGGAGTGTCAGTTACTGTGGTTCAGGTCACTGCATTTGTGTAAAGGAAACAAAATTGATTCAGCAGGATACAGCTTTGCTCCATGAAAACAAGAAGCTGCTGTGCTGAGAAGAAAAAGCAGTACTGGCACAGCCATGTGTTGTATCCCTTGATATCCTCTTGGTGGGCAAGGTATAGGTGCAGCATGTTTCAGAACTCCTTCCATTTGTAGGGAAATACACAATCTGTTTACTTCTGTACAGTGAGAGTGAACCACTGCTTGTTAAATTGGGTTAAAATAGGCTGAATAAGAGAAATTGTGTATCCCTCAAATGGCACAGTCCATGTTGCTCTGGTTGCCTCCAGGCCTGGCTGATGAGAGTTCTTGGAAACTGTCAGCTAGAAACTGGATAGCTGAACACCAGTCAGCACACTGAAATAACTTTCAGAAAAAAAGAAAAGTCACTCCTCAGAGGACAGATCTTAAGAAAACTGAAGCATCAGAAAGTGCTTGACAGAGACCAAAGACATTGAGAGGATAAATAAACTCTTTTCTATGTGGCAAATCAAGCATCCCATACTAGTGGAATTTCAGGACTTTTATTATTAACACTGGAAAAGGTGGATGAATACAGGATACCAAATCTTTAGTTAAGTCCAAGTTGTTTAATTTTTTCCAGACAAAGGGAGACAGCACTATCAGACAGGTTTACCAAAAGACAGTGAAGAGTCAGCATAATCTTAGATCCACTTGCTTGTGGTCGACCTATCTCTTGGGCTATTAAAAAACAATATGGACATGAATTGTTAACTTCTGCATTGACTCACTACTCAGGAAAGAACTCAGCATCACACTGGGTAGCTCACTGGAAACTTCTGCCCCCTCAGCCTCAGTAGTCAAAAGAGAACATGCCAAAAGAATCAAACAAAAAAATTATGGTGGCCAAAAATAGCATTGAAGACACTGAGCATACAGTTGTGTAAATAAAGCACTTTCTTTTTCCCAAAGACTGTTTTCACTTCTGCTTTCCTGAATTTAAAAATGTGCATTAGAAATGAAAGGAATCCTGGAAAAAAAGGGATATGGTCAGTGCTAAGAGACAAGTGAAGAGTAAACTCCATCTCAGGCTAGCAAAGGTGGAAAAAAACCTGAGCAAACAAAACATGAATAAATGGAGAAATGTTCTCCTTTTTTCTACCATGTCAGAGTTCCACTGAATAGCTATGCAGTTGCCATAAAATATCAACTAACATCTTAGCTGGACTGAAAGAGGTAAGACACATTCATGGCTAGGTTTGAGAGGTTTACAAACCATTGTGGATGGTGGTATATAGTACTGACTGATGGATGTTAACTCCATGATGAACTCTGAACTCCATAGGTTGGGATATGTTGGAGGACAATATATATTCCCTGTTCTTTGATTTGGAACCCACTGCCAAGTTGAAAAGGTGGAGATGACACGGCATCAGCTGAATTGTGTTCTCATGTGGTTTGATAATTCCAGTGTTCATTTCTCATCTCCAGGGAAGCAAGAATGCCTGAAAGTGCAGTGAGGATTTAAAGCACTTTCTCTACTCCATAACTTTTAAACCTCATGTGAGTAGTAACGCTTTAATGTTTTTACTGTCCTGTGAATAAAGTCTTGGTATTTAATATAAATCATTATGAGCACTCAGCATGTTAAGTGAGAACTCAAATAGAGCCTGATGTGTTAGAACTGTTATTCTTTCAGAAATATGCCTGAATGATGTGATTATGACTTTTTTCTTTGATAGCTCTCTCTTCTGCTGTATTAAGACCCTGTAGAGTGAGACAAAGGAGTCTGTTCATGAGGGGACAGAACTGAGGCATTGTGGGACAGGCCCTTGTAATACATGGCAGGGAGGGAACAGTACTGAACACCCCTGAAGAAGTTTTTCTGTCATGTTTTATTCTACTAGAGGATCAAGGAGGTTACCCTCCAGATCACACTGGGACATTGTCTGGGATAGGGCATTACTTAACACACTGGGACTTTTCAACTTTTAAAACATTTTGTTTCATTTCCTCTCTTGCTGCCTGGCAAAATCATGAGGAAGACTGACCAGTTGCAAAATTTATCTCCAATGTAATTATGAAAATGATTGAACAGATAATTTTTCACAGTCTCACCCACCTGCCCACCCTAAAAAGCCTACTCCATGATCAGAATAACTGCAGCTTTTTCCTTGCTGCAGTGCAGCTGCCAGCTTCTGTGGTGTCTGCTGGGGCAAGGAGGAAAGGGAGCACTCAGCTGTTACTGAGAATGTTAACTTTAGATGTGGCATCAGGTTTCCTACATGAGGGAGTGTTCATATCCCAGGGCCTTCTTAATCAGCTTGAGGATGGCATGTGGGTGTTTGCTCTGTCTCTGATTGAGTGCCAGCAAGCAGCCAGCAGTGAAATCTTTCCTGCAGAGATGCAAAGTGTCAGTCTTGCAAACATGTACCCACCACCCATCTGCTGACAAATGAATATTCTGAATGAGGTCCTTTTTTTGACAAGTGACACTAAACATACTATGCAGGCGATGGAAGATGTTAATGTTCAGGAAGAACTTTATCTTTTCTGATCTGTATTTTTTTAATATTTGAAGGTCCAACTGAGGTCTTGGTTGTGTGGGACAATTGAGCTTCACTGAAGTAATTTCTTCACTTAGAACTGAGAGTTTATTCTATCACATTGCCTTACTTAGGCACTGGTGTGTTGACAAGACACCCATCCAGGTGAGTAGCAGGGACACTGAATATGAGCCCATCCTGTGCTAAGTTCTGGTTTGCATGTAATACAATTAATCTACATGCAGCAGTGTGGGCAAGGCATAGTCTCTGAGATTTAAAGGATCTGTAGTCACAGAATCATAGAGTGGTTTGGGTTGGAAGGGACCTTAAAGATCATCTAGTTCCAACCCGTCTGCCATGGGGTGGGCAAGAACATGGGGTGCCTGCAGGGGCACCTTCCACTAGATCAGGTTACTCAAAGCGCTGGCCAACCTGACCCTGAACATTTCCAAGGACAGGGCAGCCACCACTTCTCTGTGCAACCTGTTCCAGTGCCTCACCACCCTCACAGTGAAGACTTTTGTCCTAATATTCTAATATCTTCTTAATTGTTGAGATTCAGGGCTTTGACAACAGCTCTGCTTACTCTCTTGATCTCTAAAATGCCAGCCAAACCTCCCTGCTCTCTCAGAGGAGCCTTTTGAGAATTAGTCAGCACTTGGGAAGCCTGTGAATGTGCTGTTTAAACTCTGGTAGAAGGGCTAAGTATGGGTAAGATTTTTGCTTGCAAGGCTGTTGTTGTACTGGGGCAAACTAACGGGTTAGTTATGAATCTCCTGTACTGGACGTTTTGGGAACAGACTGGATAGATGAACATCTGTCAGTGTTGCTGTTAGGCCCATTTCATCTTCTCAGAATGCAATGGGACTGGGGTAGGTAACCCAATAGCCTTCCCAAACGAGTACTTTATGATGTTGATTGTCCTTCAGAATGAAAAAGATCAGCTACTGACAGTTTGAGCCAGGGATCTTAATAAGGTCATGCTGAATGTTAATAGACATCTGTCCTGTGCAAGGCCAGCACAGAGGAAAGCCCATAGCACATATGTTTACCTGTGCTGGCACAAGAGTTAAGCAGTCTAAGAAGTCTTGGGCTCCACTGAAGCAAAGTTTTCATGGGTCAATGCAGCCAGACCTGGATATGATAGGCTGTGCTCCCATACAAAAACTGCCATATTTCACCTGGGCACAGTCCTGTTACTCTGGCTGTTTGACTTCTGGGCCAAGGCTGGCTTCATTCTGCTTTTTAGGGATGCCAGGAGAGGAGCAGTGGGCTGGCTGCACCTGTTCATATGGATGTGGTGCAGCAAGAGCAAGTATTTCCTCCTCAGTGAGAAATCTGTGGAATGAGTTTGTCACTTGCTTCACAAGGGTGAGGCAGTTGAGCAATGCATTCCTGAATCAGCAGGCTCCTCTTGCCTTGGGTGTTCTTCAGCAACCACACATTAAATCTAAAGCTATAAATTGTATGATTTGCATAAGATATTAGACAGAGAAGCACAATGGGACAGATGCTAATTGCTGATTTGGGAAGCCTCACAAGCATTTTCTTAGGAGATAAACTGCAGTTACCTCAGTATTGGTCAATTAGTGTTGGTTTTCTAAAAGGAGAGAAGTGTGTCACACCAAATGATTTCTTGTACTGTGTAATTTGCTGATTTCATTGTTGCTCTTGGGGACAGTTTTTTAGTTCCTTTTTAAGACAATATTTTTTTAAAACTTGCCATTTTTGACAAGGAAGCAAATGCAGTTTGGGAGGGATATTCCCACCAAGAAAGTTCAATTGCACACTCCTATTTTGCTGCAGAAAAATGAATTCTGCCATAAATTCTTTGGCATTTCATAGTTCTATCCTAGGTTGCCATGCAGGTGCACCAGATTGCAGATTAGGGGGTTTTGGTTGATTTTGCTGCCTTTGCAACCCAGAGTTTGGTATGATTTTGGGGGGTAAAATTTATGCAGGCATTTTATTGCAGTTAGCATTAATTTCTAATCAGCCAGTTAGTTAAACAGCTAAATCTTAAAATGTGTTCACCTAGAGAGCAGAAGTGATATGGGGAGTGTAGAGCTCTACATTTGCCAGGTTTTGTAGTCACTGTGAGTGTTGTGTCTTCCAACACTGCCCCACAATGTTTGTATGCCTTCTTTTTTATGAGCTGGTAATGAAATATAGGCAGTTCTCTTAAGTGTGATGCTTCCCCTCAAGGTCCTGCACCAGGGGGAAGTGAATGTCCTAGATGCTAGAGCTGATTGTAATTGCTTTTGGTTTTCAGTGTTTTGAAAGAAAATAATGTCAGAAGAGGTCTGAAAAGATCTATTTAATTTTCAGTGAATAATTTATATATAATAATTTCACTGATCATTTATAATGAGCCTAAAAGGGCCAGTGCAAAGAATTTTTGAGGTTTCAGAATTTGGAGGAGAAGAAAATAGCTCTTTTCCTCCCCTTCCTCTCTCCCACTCTTACTCTACAGCTCACTGACCCAAAACTCCCAGGAAGAAAAGTGACTCTTTTTTTAGATACTTGATTTCAAATGAAAGTAAACCAGCTTTGCTTTATGTTTCACTGAAAAGCATCTTACCCTGATAAAAGTGCAACCACTTGCAAGAAATTGTTTTGAACTGAGCATTAAGGACTAGTATAGCTGTAAATTAGTTGGATATAAAAGTGAAACTCAAGCTGCTCACACCAGTGGGGGTCTGGATTTACAGGAGAGTCCCATCTAGGAAGTTCTGGGGGCTTGTCTTCATTAGATGTGTTGCTTTTCATTCCTTCCAGTGAATGACAGCTCTGATGTGGATGCTCTTACTCAACTTCCTGCGTGGGAGGAGGGATGAACAGTAGCAGAAGAAAGCAGCTTTATAGTCTGTGTAACTACATCCATGCAGGTGTTGGGGCAGGGTTACCATTCCAGATGGTAATTGCACCTTTGGCAGTGACTGCTCCATGGATGCAGCTCTTTGCAAGTGCACACCTGTCCAAGATCATGCCATGTTTTGCCTCTTCCCTCTTGCCTTCCTCCTTTAGAATGATTATTTTCAAAGTCATTGTTGTGAATTAGGAGAAATTCGTTGAGAAACAGGCTAAAGATGTATAGCACGTATAACTGCCATAATTTAACTGGTTAGAAAAGCTTTTAAAATTATGTAACCACATAGCTGAAGCTATGGTGGAACCTGTGCCAAACACAGGCATATATGTTGGTCTCTGGAGGCAGGTATGGGTGGAGGACCTTACACAGTTGATTTGTGAAGGTTTGTCTGCCTGGGATTGGATTTGTGCACTGGATGCAGCAGTAGTAGCCACCTAAGGTATTGCAGAGATTAGGGGTAAAAAAAAGGAATAGCTGAGAAAGCTTCAACAGGTGGTACACTTGTGCCTGTGAAGCTGTCTTTCTCCCCCAGAACAGAAAAAAGAGAGAGTGAGACAGACAGACTGGTTGTGCACACCAAACCTGCCTTTTTTTGTTCTTCCTGCAAGGAAATGTTACTTTCTGTGCTAGTTCAGTATCCAGGCTTATCAACAACATAAAGAACATAGCCAGGATTATCGAGTCCTGGCCTGCCTTTACTAAGAACTTCATCATCCAGCCCATTCCAGAAGCCCAGGGTGAGCCAGTGAAAAGATTAGCCAGGTTTTCTCCTTCTCCACACTTTGTTAGAAACTTGGAAAGGACCCTCACAATCGAGTCCATTAACCCAGCACTACCAGGCCCACCACTAAACTATGACACTAAGTGCCACATCTGTATAAATAACTAATTTAACTGTTATTTAACTGTCTGTTAAATAACTCAAGGGTTGATGACTCCACCACTTCCCTAGGCAGGCTGTTCCAATGTTTGGCAAGCCTTTCATTGATAAAAGTTTTTCCTAATATTCCATACAAATCTCTCCCCTGGAGCAATTTGAGGCCTCTCGAGTGCCTCTTGACCTTTGAGATGTTACTTGGGATAAGAGACCAATCCCCACCTGGCTACACTCTCCTTTCAGGTGGTTGTAGAGAGGGATAAGATTCCCCCTGAGCCTCCTTTTCTCCAGGCTAAACACCCCCAGTTCCCTCAGCTGCTCCTCATCAGAGCTGTGCTCCAGAGCCTTCCCCAGCTCCATTGCCCTTCTCTGGACTCACTCCAGCCCCTCAGTGTCCTTCTTGTCATGAGGAGCCCAGAACTGAACACAGCACTCGAGGTGTGGCCTCACCAGTGCTGGGTACAGAGGGACAATCCCTGCCCTGGTCCTGCTGGCCACACCATTGCTGATCCAGGCCAGGAAGCCATTGGCCTTCTTGGCCACCTGGGCACTGCTGGCTCACATTTAGCTGCTGTCAAATGGCACTCCCAGGTCCTTTTCCACCAGGCAGCTTTCCAGCCACTCTGCCCCAGCCTGTTGCACTGTGTGGGGTTGTTGTGAGTGACCCCAGTGCAGGACCTGACACCTGACTTTTCTTGACCTCATACAGTTGGTCTTGGCCCATGGATCCAGCCTGTCCAGATCCTCCTACAGAGCCTTCCTACCCTTCAGGAGATCAACAGTGCCACCCAAATTGGTATTGGCTGTGAATTTACTAAGAACATGTTCAGCTGCCGTGTCCAGGTCATCAATAAAAGTATTGGATAGGACTTCATCCAGTAGTGATCTCTGGGGGACTCCACTAGTGAATAGATGCCAACTGGATGCAGCCCCATTCACCACCACTCTCTGGGTCTGGCTGTCCAGCCAGTTTCTTAGCCAGCAGAGAGTGCACCTTTCCAAAATTGTCGGCTCTGTGCTTTTCTCCAGCATCCAGGTCAGACTGACAGACCTGTAATTCCCCAGATCTTCCCTCTGGCCCTTCCTGTAGCTGGGCTGCCCATTTGCCAGCCTCCATTTGTCTGTGACCTCCCTGGTGAGCCAGAACTGCTGATAAATGATTGAAAGTGGTTTGGTGAGCTCTTCCACCGGCTCCTGCTGTGCCCTCAGGTGGATTCCATCCAGCCTCATAGACCTGTGTGTGCTGCAAGTGGTACAGCAGGTTGATGACCATTTTCCCTTGGATTAAAGAGGCTTTATTCTTCTCCCTGTCCCTGACTTTCAGCTGGCAGGTGTCTCAAAAGCCTGGATACTTAAACAGCTGAGAATCCCTTCTAATTGCAAATCCAGGTTTACAGGTTTAGCCACAAAAAGAAGTAACACCTTGTAACAACACAAATTTCTGTCTGTGTTGGCTGTTTTACAATTTGTTGCAGCCTGAACATGTGCACAAAGAAAACCAGCTTGTATTGAGGCAGAGCTGGGTTCAAAGCAGAATAGACATTTTACTGCATGAGAATCACATCTAGATGTGCACAAACTTCTCTGAAGCTGGCAGTGCTTGTCTTATCTTCTTTACTTATATATATCAGATTTACCACAAGAATTTTATCTTAAGGGAACAAAAGTGTCACAGTTCTCTATCTAATCCTACAATCAGGGTGGATTTTTTCCGTTCTGATTTAGGAATAGAAAGAAATCCTTAAACAAAATTTATCTCCTAAGTAAAAATATACCAAATTTTAGGTGCATTATTAACATTTAAAGTTAGTGAATTGCATTGGTTCATTAGTGTTTTTTTAGTTGCAATGAAAGTCAAAGCCTGCCTGGAACTGAAGAGTAAAACAGATGCATATTCTATTGAATGTAATGTGTATCACTACATGCAGATGGTTTTGATCCATTTCCCTTTTGTACTCCCATTTAGTCTTTGTTTTTTATATTACTTTGTCCAAAAGAATTTCTTTTAATAACTTTCCATACTTGGTTAGCCTTTGTAGGAAAATTAATTTTTCCTTTTGTAAAGGTAGACCTATGTGAACTGAATGTTTGTTCAGGCTTACAGGGAAGATTTTTTTTCTTTGAAACCTAAGTGTAAGGAGGCTTCCTCTTGTATTTTGACTTGAGAAAAACAACTGATTTTTTCAAAACATTTTCTGTTTTGTGCTCTGGTTGTGCCTTTTTTTTTTTTGCTATATACACCATGTACTGCAACTTCTAAAGACTAAAGTGTTGATGTGTGGTTTTAGTGGCTGTAGGGCCCATAGTATTAATCTAGGAACAGCACTATCATTATCTTCATTAAAGCAAGGGTATTGTGTCAGCCAGAAAGGACAGAGACATTGAAGTTGTTCACTCTTGTTGAAGAACTGTGCTATGCTGGGACTTGGAAGGATCCTGTTTCAAGACATTGTGATGGTGCCTGAGTAGGTATTAATCTCTCTACCTCCTTGTTTCTTCATTTCACACCCTTGTCCTTCATCAGTCCTGTTTGGTCTGAAACTTCTCTGAGGGGAACACCACCTGTTATTATGTGTTTTGCACAGTGCTCAAAATACTGGCCTTGCAATGCCTCTGTAAGGCAAATGATCCTACAATGTCAGGGGAAGATGGTAAGGCTTCCATGGTGTCCACATAGGTTTAACTGTAACTGTCTACAGAGGAACCCTCTTGGTGCAAACTAAATTCTGAGCTATGACCTGGTTTCTTTAAACATTCAGGTTTTGTCATTATTTTGAAGCCTTCAGTATCTGATGCTAAAAATACACTGTACTGAGCTTCCCACATGTAGGTAGTTATATAAATCTTGCCATAAATAATACTTGTTCACTCGATCATTATAGAAATGTCTCAACATGCAGTTCATAAGGGATTTGCTCAGAGCAAACCAAAATTGAGTAGAAAAACACGGATTAGAGTTCCTAGACCTATTTAGATCCTGCTTTTATAGCATCATTTCAATCATTTCATAGCCTAGTTTGTCATTTTTCCAATATCTAGACAAAGCTGAAGAGGGCTAAGGAGAATCCTCTTTAATTCTTCAGTCAGCTGTGAAATGTGAAGGGCTGGTACTGCACCTTTACAGTTGCACATCTTGAAAAAGTGTAAGTTAAATATTATTTTATCATATTTAACTTAACATTGTTATATGCATAGAAGCATAGGGTGAAATGCTGGATTTCACAGCCATTTGTAGAAATGCTTGAGACTATAAAACTAAAACACTGAGTAGTATGAAAGACGTGGTTGTTGATAGTTATTGGAAGAAAGTGTATTTTATAAATAGGAGGGCAAAAAACATAGATGAGCTGATGGTATAGAAGGCAGCATTCTTCAGGTTGGCAAGAAAAGTCCAAGCTTTAAAAAAAAAGAAAGACCTTATAGGAGGCTTTCAGTACGTAAAGGGGGGTTCCAAAAAGGCTAGAGGTGGACTTTTCACAAGGGCATATGGTGATAGGATAAGAGGGAGTGGCCTTAAGCTGAGGGAGGGCAGGTTTAGATTAGATAATAGGAAGAAAGGTTTCACTGTGAGGGTGGTGAGACCCTGGAACAGGCTGTCCAGAGAGGTTGTGAACTCCCTATCCTTGGAAATGTTCAAAACCAGGCTGGGTGGGGCTCTGAGTAACCTGGTGTAGTGGAAGGCATCCCTGCCCATGACAGGGGCATTGGAACCAGATGATCTTTATGGTCCTCTCCAACCTAAACCATTCTGTGATTCCATGCAAAAAAGATTGGTGCTGAAGGGGGGTTATTTGGACAGGTGGCAGTTACAAAAAGCAGCTCCTAGGATATCACATATAACTTGCAGGTATTAGTATAGCAAAGCAGAGATCAAACCATTGGTAAAGGGGCAAGCTTGGACTAAGCAAACTGAAGTCAAATCTGAGATGGGAGCAAGTGGTGCCATTTTAACTCTGAAAGAGTGTAAGCACCAAGCATATGTCAGAAATTCTTACTGGAATCTCAGGATTGATTTAATTAGAAAGAAAATGTTTTGACTTAATTCTCAGAAATGAGCAATCCCTACTCGCATGAATCCCGGTTTTGCCTTAGGTTCTTCTCTCAAGTGATGGATGTCATCAGTAACCAACATACCAGTCCCTCAGCCCAATCCTTTGCCTTCATGCCTTCTAGTTTATTCCTGCACATCCTGCTTCAAGTTGAAAAATAAGATTGTAAAATCATTGTACCAGGAACTGCTGTGAAATTTGTTTCTGCAGAGAAACAAAATTGCAGTTTGTCAGACCTATTAGGAACAGCCAAATTCTGTAGAATCTAATTCAGACCTCAAAATAAACCTTGAGAGTGAAGAAAATTACAGTGCACAGAACAGCAAGGCAGAATGCTCAGACAGTTCTGGGGGAGAGAGACCTGTCTCCCATGAAGAGTGGATGGGTTTTGATGCCCAGCTCCTTCTGTCCATGGAAAGCCATCCTCCATGCTCCCCAGGACCCCTGCAGAGCCTTTCTTATGCTACAGCCCTGGATGGGCAGGAGCATGGAGTGATTTCAAGCAGCAGATGGACTGTAGTGTTCACTTTAAAAGTATGTCATCCTTTTGGGGGTCCCAGATCTTATTTCTCTACAGGAAGTGAGAACTGTGCCTGCCTCTGCTTTGAGTTACCCCTGATCTGGATGCAGCAGGGGTAACTCATTGCTTTGCAAGTGGAAGATGAATGGAATTATTCAGGTTATCCTGGTTTACCTCCAGCAGTTCTCATCTGGCTGCTTTGATTCTAACTAACATTTGTGGGTCAGATCTGTGAGCTCACTGCCTTTTGATGCAGAATGATGTTGCGAAAGAATTTCAGTTTTCTGACCTTTCGTTGTTCTCTCGTTTCTCTGCATCCCTTTTTTCATTCTGGCTACATGATCTATGAATGTAAGATTGAGCAGGGATCTTTTCCAGGAGGATATTCATCTGTTTCCCTTAAAAAGCAGGCAAGGAACATGAGTGAGAGAAGGTAGATTGAGAAGAAAAGGAAATTGAAGCAGTATAGTGGGGTTGCATTAATAAGTATGAGAATAAACTGCACTGTTTTTGAAAAGGATATTGCAAAAGAAGTCAGTAATTAATATTTAAGGGGTTTGGGGGATTTTTGTGAGGCTATTTAAAACTTATTCTACAAAGTATTAGCTATAACTTAAACCAAGTTATTACAAAGTAGAGAGAGAGCAGATATTGAAACATGAGAATTTTCCTTCCAGGGCATGACAGGAAGCATTTAGACTCTTAAGAGAACAAACAGTGAAAAAGATACAATAAAAAAAATCTGATTTCTCTATCCATATCAAATAACATGCTAAAAGAGGATACCAAGAGCAGATGAAGCAGTTTGTGATTGTTTATCTTCAGTTCCAGGTGACATCAGTGCTGGAAGCACCTTTTCTCATACTGCAGCTCTCTTCTCACCTAGTGAGAAGAAAAACATGATTAGAGAACATCTGCTCTAGTTCAATGGGTGCAAGTATCAAACAAGGTTATTTGCAAGAGAACTTAAGGCCACTTAATTCGAGGTTTTACACATGTACAAGACTAGAGCAAGAATTCCACTGGAGAGTGCTTATTCTTAGGAAAAACACCCAACAAAATGTTCCAGTATGTGAATGCAGTTGCCTTATCCACATGCTAAATCTGGGTGTGGAGCGTGACAGGTACTGTTTGTCTTCTAAGCATCTGGAAATGTGTACTCATTTTTGCCTCCCTATTTTATTAACTCTTAGTGGTGCCAGGGCCCCCAGAGGGGAGGATTTCTCACCTGCTCAGTAATTGCCAGTTTAAAAGCATTGTGAGCATTATAGCACAAGCCTTGATGGCCTGATACTGTTTAATAAAATTTGGGAGGTTAGTTTTAATCAGTGTCTTAACAGGAAGTAGCTGGAGTGTACCTGTGTTGAAGTACCTCCCAACCTAACCACAGATTTCTGTGTTCAGGTTGTCTGGGGTAAGTCTGTTATCAGAGTAAATACACAACAAGCATGTGTCCTTCCATACCAGGAGCAGATCTGCACTTACTCTGTAGCACTGTATTATGCCTGGTCTAATGCCCAGGCTTTTGATTGTTAATAATTCAGACAGGGATGTTTTTCTTACCATTGCAGAATACTTCTGACAAGCAAGAATAATGAAAAAAGATAATATTTAGGCTTCTGATCCCAATGTCTCCAAAAGCAGCCAGAACCTAAAGCAGTAGGGTTTTTCTCTCTCCTCATCTGTCAGCATCTCAAAAATTGCATTGTCCCATTCTTTTCTCTCTAGAGCCCTTCACTATTCAATTTGCCTCAAGTGAAGTAAAAATCTCAAGTGTTTTAAATAATGTAAATGGTTTAAGAGATCTGGTGGGACCCCTGGCTACCTGTTTTCCTCCATCTTCTGCTTTTTTTAGTCTTAAATTAAGGCTGGTGTCAGTGCTGGGCTTTTGTTGACTGAAGAGAGGCTATGGAAATTTGGTATAGATAGTCATTCAAGTAATCTAAAACACATTTAATAATAAGAGCCATGGATATGTGAAGAAATTTGTACAATAAAATACTTTTCTTACACTTGCTGTCCACCCTAACTCCCTCTCCTCTTTTCTGCTTCACCAGCTAATCTCCAAAAGTAGTTATGGGCTTTCAAGTTTGATCAGATTTCAAGAAGCAGCCTCTTGGAAGAAGGGATCAGAGAAAGATTAATACTGCTGGGAACTTGGTGTTTACCATTTCAGTGGTGCAGTTTAACTTTCTGCTTTATACTGACTGTCATAAGGGTTAAATCAATGTCATGGCTTTAAAACACAGTGCAGAAGAGTGACACTGCTTTGTAGTTTGAAACAAAACATGTCTTTAGGGCTGGGCAGCATATCCAGAGTTGAGATATCATGGTAATTAAAATAATGATAATTTAATGTAGTGATCCTTATCCTGTAGGAAGGCTTGTTTGCTCAAAATGAAGTATTACATGTGCTAAAGCCAGAGTTTGATGTAGGGGAGTAAAAAAGTCCATGGGCTGGCAGTATGACACCAAATGTAGCTCAAATAAACCAGACTGTATATTTGTGTTTTAATTAACTTAATAGATGTGTCTGTGAAGGGCTGCATCTAAACTTTGGTAGACTGAGTTGACCAGAGAACTGCTGTTCCTAAAATAGGATTTATTTGTTATTTTTTCTATTACATTTACCATTCGAGACATCTCTATCTGATGGCTGGATAAGATTAATATTGAGACAAGTCTGCCATTTGTCACAGGGCTTCCTGAAGTGTCTTTTGCCAGTACTGACCTTTATGGTACATAATGATGATGTCCTTTCTGAAGGGTTTTTCTTAATGGGAAAATGTCCATCAACCAAATTCTCACCATCATCCTGTGAACGACTCTCCTGAGAAACTCCAGTGTAATTACTAGTTCAAGTGCTGTTACTGAGATTAGAGACATCTGTTTGCTTTGATTTGCAGTCTCAGTGCCCTGAAGTGCCGTGCTCGGCTGGAGCCAGCAAAGCCTAACGCAGCAGTGCTGGTCCCTGCTCACTGTGCAGAGTGTGCTGTGTGCTGCTGGGCAGGGAACAGGTGATTTCTGTGTCACACTTGCAGCTAGCCATGGCATTGCATCGTGCAGGAGAAATGTACTTGTCTTCCAGACTGTATCTTTTCCCAGTCATGGGGCAGCCCTCATTGCCAAGTATGTGCTAGCTCACAGTCATAGCAGCCTCAGAATTTATGGCTCCTTTTCAGGGTAAAAGGAAGAAGATGGGCTGTGGAAGGGTGCTGCTCAGATCTGATTCCTTTCATGCTGCAGGGGACTAGGGATGTCTGTGTAATCAGCTGAACACATCTCTTCTGGGAGAGGGGAGAGCAAATGTTGTATGGAGTTTTCTGGATTCAAAACCAGCATCTGAGCACCTTAACTCTTTGAGCTGAGCCCCACACCAGTCACATCTACTGCTACAAAGCAAACACAAAACCCCCAACCTAATCCAGCTACAAAATCTGACTCTTGATTTAAAGTTAACCTAAAGTTAAAGCTTATTTCCAGCTATATGTTACTCCCTATATTCTCAGTTTGAGAATGAACAGAACATGCATAATATGGCATTTTTCATTTTAAATTAGATAAGTGTTTTTTGGTGGGGCAAGGGTATATGTGGTGTCTTTGGGTGGGAATAGCATTAAGCAAGCTGTTTCAGAAAGTGGCTGTTCTAACCTCACAAAGACTGCATAATAGCCTAGTACATTGAAACACAACCTAAATAGCCTGAAGTCCCAAAGCAAGCTCAGAAGTATGTTTCTTGGTTTTTCTCCAAATCTTCCTCATTGAATACAAAATTGTTTGATTGCTTGTGCTGTAAAGAATCTCTACTATAGAATCAGCACAAGTCTTTGCAGGCAAAAGTCTACGATTTTTTAACAGAAACTTGCACTGTGTTACTGAAATGCTTCATTATAGCAGCCAGACTCTTTCTTTTCCATCCCCAGTACAGCAGCTTCACTGGCAAAGGATTTGGTCGGACTGAAATGCAGAGTTCAAAACTTCTTGAAGCAGCTGAGAGGGGAGGGAGCACAATGGAGGCCTGTGTGAATCGGGAGCAGCATGCTGATGATGAATGGGAACAGCAATGTGTTGTTTCTTCTGGTAAATATGAAAATAGTAGGTGGTAAGCTTGAGAAAAAACCCCAACATTTTCACTATCCTACATTGCATAGCTAAACAAGGAAATTCAGTGCCACAGAGTGCTTTGAATGCTAATTTGTGTGTTTCTAAAAAGCAACTAGATTCATGTCAGAAAAACCTGTTGAGAACAGATAAACCCTTTACTTTCCTGAAGAAGTACCTAAAGGGCTGCTGCAAGGGGCTATGACAAGGGCAATGTCCTTGTAAGCTTTTGTGGTTTTATACTCTTTCCTGGACACCTGCCACTAGCCTTTCTCTCTGCTGATTTGTGCCATTAGGATCTGGTATTGTCCTGATACTGGAAAAAAGTCCCCTTCAGTAAAGGATACTGAAGATCTCCTTGGTGAAGACCAAAGAAAAGGGAGGGGGGGAACCTAAAGGAAAACTAAAATACAAAGTGAACAGTAGGAACAGTTTTCATGGGAGAGTGTGAACATGTACCTCATCACTACAAATATACATCTGAGTTTCTGTTTGTTGGAAACATCACAGGGGTCCACAGACCTGGTAATGCAAAGGATTAGTTTCATCCTAGGGAATCAAAACACCTTCCTGATCCTGGTTGGATGAATCTTTTTGGTCTCTTAAAAAGACTAGGAAACCTAAAGCTGGCTTGTTTAATACATTGTGTTTAAGTCCTGTCCCCTCTTGTTCCCTCTGTTGGTCATATTGTGGTCAGATGGGTGTTCAAATAAAAAGACAGCTGACATTTTTCCAGGCTTCTCTGATGAGTAGCTGGAATGAAATACCTGTGAAATTACTTTAAAAATGTTGGTACTGGTGCTTGCAGGTTGTACCTGCTGGATGGGGTGGGGTACTGCCTGTGGGGATCCTACCTTGTGCTGAGGAGCAACTTCTGAGCCAGTCCTGGGCTGTGTTCTTCTGAAAAAGGAGTTTGAACTTTGTAGTTTAACCCTGGATTTGGCAAGTCTGTGTAAGGCAGAACATAATGATTAGGCTCATGCTGCAGAATACAAATACTTTTGAAATGGGATGCAAAGGTTAAAAATGAAATTGAATTAAAATCCTTGGGTATTTTTTGAGAGAAGCTGAAGTAAAATGAGTAGAGGAATGTGCAGAAGTGATCATGAACTGCAATAAATGAAAATCCTTTAGAAATCTAAAGTCACTTAGAAAGATACATTATTAAATGTGGTCTCTGGGATTTCCTGCTTAGTAGGATAAACAGAAAGGAGAGAGGAAAGATTGGTAACTTCATTCATACCTAACTCAAATTCTTGCTAATGAAGAACCCATAATTTCCCAGTTGGCAACTACATGTTTGAAATGCTTCATTTTTCACTGTGCTGCATCTGTCCTGCTATTTGCCTTTCATACAGAAAATTAATTTCTTCTTGTCTGAGATAAGCTTGCAAAATATTTATAAGGGAAAAGCTATATCAGTATTAGGGAAAAAAACCCCATGAATGTATTGGTTCGTTGGCTGGGATATGTTTACAGAATATTCTCTTACTCGAGCAGACGTAAGAAACAGGCATTGAAGACGGGGTATTTATTTCAATCACGGACCAATAACTGTTGCCAAAATGAACATAATTACTGTTTCATGGTATACAGGGCAGGGGTCATCCTGTAGGTTTGAAAGCAAATTCAAATAAGCATCTAGCTCAGCCTCATGTTGAAGAATATGAACTGAATAAAATATGTAGTGTAGAAGAGTTAAAGTTTCAAAAGATGCTGAGCTATCAGCTCTGTGCCCTGAGCATCCCTGGCTCAGACATGTCTTCTGCTTTGTTTCAGCCAGCAGAGGCTGTGCAGTGCTGTCCTCCTTGGGTTCTCACTGTGTTTGCCTTCCATGGCCATGAGGTTGAATCCACCTAGGACAAAGGCCTGCCTCTGCTTTCCTTTGCTGTAGGCACATGCTAATTGCTGTACTGCCATGGCTCACTTATGACTGAAATAAGTGTCAATGTCACAAGCATTCTGTTGGCCCTGAACTGTGGGAGGGTGCTGGCCTTCTTCACCAGTCTCCCACTAGAAAAATGCAGGTGAATGATGAGGGTTTGCTGGGGAAGAAGGGGCTTTTCTGGGTTTGTGGTTTCCTCATTGATCAGTCTTGGAATGACACCTTCTGTGAGTCTGCTGGAGTGTAAAGCCTGTGTGCTTGTGCCCCAAACAGGGCTGTCAGAAGGAAATGGAGGAGTCTGGTTCCACAAGGGTGCATTTAGTTAGTGCAGCCCCTAAAGTCCATAATGACAGTACTAAGTGCTGTGAACCAAAGTCACGTCTTCGATCTCTCGTTTTGAAGGAGCAGCAAGCTGTGAGTTCATCAGGGTATGAGTTCTGTTAGACTTTGTTTCCTCTCTGTTCACAACTGCCTGTTCCTGCCTGGAAGCCTGAACTGTTGCTCTCAGGTGAACAGAGTAGATAGGATGCCTCCCCCTTCTGTGTATTTGTATGAAAGTGGTCTGCAAAATCAAATAGCAGTAATGACAGATATTTGCATGAGCGAGGTGGGCTTACTGCCACGTGCTCTTTGGTGCTCTCCTGTCATGTTGGATGTGGCTGCCTGGCACAGCCACAAGCTGTGATGGCCTAACCACCGTCAGGGTCACAGCCACCCCTTCGCAGCATTACGCAAGGCGTGATTGTCTTTTTTTCACAAGAAACTTGGCGTGTTCTCTGCTTCCCCTTTTAGTAAAGCACCACATCTCCCAATGGTTTCCTGCTTTTGTACTCTGCTGTATGCTGTGCAGACAATTCCTAAGAAGTCTAAGGAGGCTATAATTAAACACTTGATGGAGAAGCTTGAAATGTTGATGTTACATACCTGAAGACTGGAAAATATTGACACCTGCTGTGATTTTTTTAGTTCTGGACACACTTGTGTTTTTCCCCACTATTTCAGCTACACAGTATAATTAATACTTGCAACATCTCTTCCTGTGGAGGCATTTCAAGGAGTCCTCAGGGCATTTCCTCCTCTTGTTCTGCTAAAACTAAGGGTTTTCAGGGACAAGCATGTTGTAAGACTGAACTGTGGTACATTCCTGACTGTTTTCAGGTCCTATGTCAGCTCTTAACTCCTGGTACACTTCTGGAGGCAAAACGTCACCCCTGCTTTTGGAGTAAGAATCCCCTTCTTTAACTGACAGTATATTGTATTTTGGCACAGGATGAATGTGTTTCTGGAATTGCCTGTACAAGTCTCCTATGTCTCACTACAGCATTTGGCTGCTGCAGACAGTACATAGATGTGACTAATAGTCAGACTTACTGGAACAAAACAAATGCTGGTACTGCCTGGGTTGGTGTCCCAGTAGGGTGCTAACATGTCCTTGTTTGGCAAAACAGAGCATTCCTTCCTGAGTGCTTTCCCCTTCTTGCTGAGCTGAACTCAGCAGCACTGAGAAATAACAGCATCCTCCTCCACATTCATCTCAGAGAGAAGCTGCTGAGGTCAGGTTTTGAAGGCTGTTCCCTAAGAGACCAAAGGTACATCATTCCTGCATTTTAACACAAGTGTTGAATTTTACAGCACCTTGTCTGCAGTGGCCTAATGTCTTCTGTTGCCCTTTTCTCTGGTAATGTAAATTATCCAGAAACGATGTATGTGCACTGCTTTACTGCCTAATACATGGTACTCAGGTTTTTTCTAACAAATGGTACCAGTGCTGGCCTCAGGGAAGAGGAAGGAAAGCTGAAGTGTTCTTGTCAGGGCACATTCGTGGTGTCTCAGAAGTTCTCTGTTTGCATAATTTCATGTTCTCCAAAAGTGAGTTCAAGTCAGGAAGAACAGCCTCTCCACCTCAGAGAACTGATGTGTTTGTACAGCCTGTGTCCTGCTTGTTTCTGAAGTTCTTTGAGCACTGATGTGCAGATCCTTGTGTTCGACAGGCCCTACAGAAATGAGCACATTTGGACACCTGCATGGTGCTGGTGGCACAGCTTACACTTACATTAAATCATCCCTGGACACAAGGACCAAAAAAAGCAATCACTAATCATCACAGCAATGCAAGAACACAAAGTTGAAACCCAGCAAATGGATGGGGATGTGAGCTTCCAGGCATATGAGGAAATCTCATACAAAGCTTCAGCTATGTGTCTGTGTTTGTGTGTCATTGCAAATCCTAATGTTATTTGGGATCACATTCTACATTCTTGGAATAAACTAAAATGCTTATACTCTGTGTGATGTTCATAGCTTTTATAAACTTTTCCACTGCACTTTTTTACTTCAATATTTTTGCATCTTTGTTTCTTTTCTCTATATTTGAATGCCTCAACAAACATTGTTCAGTTGTTGCATTGCAAGTGGCTGGAGCAGACCCAGAACTGGTTAAGTTCTTGGTTCAGATGAAGTCAGGGACAGAAGATGAGGTTTTCCACCCCTGCCCACACGTGTCTCTTGATGAGCCCTTCTAGGGTTTGTCTCTTGCTTTCACTGCTGTAAAATGGCTTGGTGATGAGTGCTGCCTTTGTAAAAAGGGAAAGATCTCCAAACAAGGAGTGCTGTATGACAGCATGAGACAATTGCAGGTATGTCCTGAGTGAGCCTACCACCAAAACTCACTGCTGCTTCCATCAGTTCACTGAGGGTCTGCTTCAGCTTCCCTGGCAGTAAAATGAAACTGCTATTGGATAGCCCAGGAACAAAGGAAGAATCTTTGATGAATACACCTTTTGTTTTTGAAGAGGTTTCTATAAAAAAATGTACATCAGTGGTAGTAGCCTGGACTTTTTATGAGCATCCTTTCACCTGCATTTTAGCTAGTTAAAAAGTCTAATCTTAGTATATACTGTGTTTTATGTTTTTTAATCTTTGCAAATACAAACTAATTATTTTCATCTAGTAAGAAGCAGATAGTAAAGTTTTGACTGAAAGACATAACTGCACATCTCAGAAATCTACTAATTGCTCTTGAGGTATTTAGCTTTCCCAGATCTACAGGTATGTTCCTCATTTTAAAAGTGCACAGTCTCTCAATGCCTTCTGTTGCCCAGACTTTGTTACAGCATTTTTAGCTTGTAAAAAAGAAAATGAGTACCCAGATTCCCAAAGCCTGGAAAAAGGTCATTAAATAGATCAGACAAAAAGGAAATAGCATTTCTACTAAATCAGAGACATTTTATACAAACCATGGGTCATGCCGAGAGCTGTCTAATTTGTTGAGCTTAGCAATGTTTCTCTTCTTGAAAATTAGCCAAGAATTTAGCTCTTTCCATAACTTTCTAATCCACCTACAGAGCAGAGTTCAGATCCTGCAATTGGTATGGTATGAATCTGGCAATTTTTTTTGACTGGGTAGTCTTTAAAACATCTTTGATTACAACATGGTTAAGAATAGAGTTTAGCCTGTGATTTTACTTACCCTGTTACTGTTAAATTCTGTTGTGCAGGACATATCATATTGTAGAGCATAGGATTTTGACATATCTTTGCAGCGTTGACAACCACCAAAAGTGGGTTGGGAGACAGTCATCAGGTACAAATCAAGTTTTTGCAACTATTTACTTCTCAAAGAAGTGCATTTTCTGGAGACACAGGACGTTCCTTTTCCTTTGGGAAATGATCTGTTGTATACTGGGAATTGACACTGAACACATGGGAAGCTTTTCTCTTTACTGATCTCACAGATACTCTGAGCCACAAATTATGTTATTTTTTACATGGATGTCTCTGTGTGGCTTAAGGCATCTTCTCTCTCTCTGAGTCACTGTCATGTGTCCTGCCACTGGCTGTTGTGAAAAGAAAAATCCTTGTTTTATCAGCTTATAGAGCTCACAGCCCCCTTTGTGTTGGACAGCTAAGGGGTGGATATGATATAGTCTTACCTTCTAGGAGTCTGCATCCCCTGTATTTCTTGGTGTAGGTGCAGCACATCTAGGGAACTGGGGACAGTTGACCAGAATTTTGAAGAGGTTCCTACACAGCTGCCTGCCCTCACTCGGCTCCTGTTTTCTGAATCCAGTCTGCAGCTGTGCTGTACCTCAGTTTTCTTCAATCCATCCATGATATTTGAAGCTTCTTCCTCTTGAGGTATTAATTGGCTTTTCCATATATACTTCACTGAGTACACTAAGAAATGTAATACATTTCTTTACAACTTTAATTCGTTAGATCAGTTAACAAGGAGAGATGTAAAAAGGATCCAGCCACCGGGGAAAGGACAAAAACTGTATAAGCTTGAATTTTGGCAAAGGGGACTTGAGGAAGGACCTGGCTTTAGAAATGTCACAAAAGGAGTTTATCCTTGAAAAAGCTTGTGACAAGATGGCACTGTGTAGGTGCAAATGGGAAGGTCAGGGATGGTGGCAGGGTTGAGTTAGAAGAGGAGATGGTGGACAAATGGACAATCAGCAATGTGCTAGAAGACCTGTGGGCTTGTCCTCTAACTAAAGGATGCTTCAGGATTAGAGAGTCTAGATAGCAAATGTTTTGCTGTGTTCATCCAAGTGAGGGGATAAAGAAGAGAGAAGTGGAGACGTGGTCATTATATGTAGAAAGCACAGAAAATTTAGAATGCTTTAACTTTTAGGGAAAGCACCTCCTATGTGCCTTAAATCCTGACTAATTTGACATAGCTATTATATCAAGTCTTAAATGGATAAACCAATGGGAACAAAAAAGTATACCTCAATACAATGGTACATATGTCAGCACATGGCAATTACTTGCAGAGACAGTTACAACTCCTCCAGCCCAATGCAGTACAAAGAGATAAGCACAAAAAAGATTCCCCTTGCTGCATGAGGAGAACTCCATAATAGTTAGGAGAGAGCAGGAGGTGTAATCCAGGGCTCATAAATTGTTACAAGCGTAAGATTCAGGACACAGCAGCAAGCCTGTGCTGAGGAGCCCAAGACAAAACCAGAAACACACCTACAGTCAGGTGGTCCATGGCAATATTTGCATCCATTTTAAACAAGTAAAATTGCACTAGAAAGTTTATTTGGGAATTAATGTTTGACAAAGTAGAGAATATGATTCAGGATTTGTCCTGGCCGGTGTTGCTACATGTATAAACTAAGGAAACTTTTTACAAGGGCATGTAGTGATAGGATAAGGAGTGGCTTCAAACTGAAAGAAAGTTTAATTAGATATTAGAAGAAATTCTTCACTGTGCGGGTGGTGAAGCACTGGAACAGGTTGCCCAGAGAAGTTATGGAATGCCCCATCTCTGGAAGTGTTCAAGGCCAGGTTGGATGGGACTTTGAGCAATCTGGTCTAGTGAAAGGTGTCCCTACCCATGGCAGGGGGATTGGAACAAGATGATCTTTAAGACCATTTCCAGTCCAAGCCATTCTATGATTCTGTGAAATCAGCCACAAATAATCTGTCTTTTCTGGACTTTCTTGCTGGCTGTTTCTGCATGTGGACATCTCTTCCACCCTTGCTGTCATACTCAACAGGAGATGGTAGCAAGTTCATGAATCGGAGTCAGTGTAGCAACTGAAGCCAGATAATGATAGGTATTTCTTTGTGTATTCAGACTATAGAGGTCAGCATTGCTCTCTGCAAGACAGGAATGCACATTTCAGAAAAACAGGAAGATTACTTTGCAGCAGCAGTTCTTGTGAAGGTAATTGTCTGGCAGCAAAGGACAGTTTATTGCACTTCACACTATCTAGTTAAAATTTACATGTGTGTGCAGTACCAGGAGTTTATGAATAGTGGGTAGAGATAGATTTGTCCAGAAGTTACTAATTTTAAGCTGCTGAATGTATAATGTAAAATCACTGTCCAAATGTGCCTGTTTCCATTGGCTTTGCTGGTACACAGGCAGCTTGCAGAATCAAGTTGGCTGGAACCATGTGAGATGAATTCCCCTTTCAGTCATGATTACTAACACGGCTTTTGGGAGCTCACAGCCAGACTCAGGAGGCTCCTTGTGCTGCCATGTTTGCTGGCACATCAGTCAAGGATTCCATTCTGGTGGAGTTGTCTTTCCTCCCTCTGCCTTTTTATTTTCAGCTCCCTCCTGCCCAGGTGTCATTGAAGGAGATCAAGTGCTGGACTTGCTGCTTTGAAGCACTGAGGAATGATGTCTTCTGGCTGCTACTAGCTGCTTGACATGCCCAGTGTCTAACCAGGGACACAGGCATTGATTGCACCAAAGATGCAGCCAAAGACCTGGTTTTACAGTGCCAGAGAAAACAGAAATAGCAACCACTTTGTCCTGGATTCTGCTGGAAGTCTGGCATCTTAGCAGATGACATCCACAGAAATACCAAGCTTGGGCACATGCCCCTTCTAATTCAGTGGCCACTACCTCTTCTCCATAATGCCAGAGAGAATCATGCAGTACAGGATTTTCTCCTGGCAGCCTGTCAGCAGCATGGAAATAGTGTCAGCTTCCTACACCAACACGTTTGCAGGACAGTAGGTAAGGACTGCTGGTCCTTGCCCCCCAGTAGTTTCTCACAGATATTGCCAAGTGTTTTGATAAGTGTTGGGATCTGGTGTGGGATATCCACCCAGAGTGCTTTACAGTTGTTTATGAAAAGAGATCACAGAATATGCTGAGTTGGAAGAGACCCATGAGGATAAATGAGTCCAACTTGATGGCCCAGCACCATCCCCAAGAGCCACAGTATGTGCTTGAGAGCATTATCCAAACACTGCTTGAATTCTCTCAGGCTTGGTGCTGTGAACACTTCCCTGGGGAGCCTGTTCCAGTGCTCAGCCATACTGGGTGAAAACATTTTTCTAATATCCATCCTAAACCTCCCCTAACACAACTTCAGTCCATTTCCTGAGTCCTGGCACTGGTCACAAGAGAAATGAGATGAATGTCTGCCCCTCCTCTTCCCCTTACAGGAAGCTGTAACTGCAGTGGGGTCTCCCTCTCCCCCTGTTCACCCTGTTGCTTCTCTAGGCTGAACAGACCAAACGCCCTCAGCTGCTCCTCACATGGCTTCCCCTCAAGGCCCTTCACCATCCTTGTGGCCTCCTTTGGACACTCTCTAATAGCTTAATATTTATAGGGCTATCTGAAAACTTTTTAGCAACAGAAACTAATCCAGTGTAAACAACATGGTGTGTGTGCATTCCTTTGCTATAGTTATACTAACATAATTAGAACAGAAAAATATACACTAACAAAGCTTTCCCATGTAGATAGGTCTTTTTCTTTCTGATGTTTAAAATACTCATAGCTTGTTTGTCTCTGGAGTTATTTTTTCTCATTGATTTGGAGTGGGCCCAATCCACCTCACTTGGGAAAAATCATCAAATCATACCAGTCTCTGTAGTAGGCAGCAGCCTTGGTTGGTGTGCCCTATTCCAGTTAAAGCATTGCAAACAAGTGCAGAGCAGAATCCTTTAAGGCTGGAACCAATGTTTCAGTTACATTCTTCCAAAGTGCTGCAGGATTGTCTATATGATCTTCAGTTGAAAATACAAAATGTTTCTGAATAAAAAACCCTGATCATTTGAGTTTGTTCCTTCCATGACACAAAGTGCAAGCTCTGAATGGTGAGCAGGTAAAAGAAGGTAAAAGTCCCACATGATTAAGAGAATTTTGTGACCCTATGCAAGGACAGTATAAGGCCAGGGCATTAGCTTCTTTTTCCCATGTCACTTACAAACTTGGGACCATAATCATTTGCTTGTTTTGTTTTGTTGATACTTAAGTCTCTGCTTAGGTATTTGGAAACAATTCTTTCCATTGTGTTATTGAAATGCCACAGTCTTACATTTCAGCCATGGCACAGGAAGAAGTGCATTACTCTTGTGTAGCTGTGCTCTGAGTGGCTGCTTTACATGAAGGAACTCAAATGAAATCAGTGATCACCAAATCTCTGGCAAATCTGTTTGGCCTCAGAGCTTTTCTAGATCTGTATGTAAACTCTTGCACTTACTTTGTGTTCACATATATGTGGGCTGGTAAAGTAAAAAAAGGCAGGTATTTATTCACATTTCCTCTGTCATTGCTGGTATGGTTTGGAACAGGAGGCAAAGGCCAAGTTCTTCTCTGGCTCAGGCTGGGCACAGGTGCTGCAGGGGTCTTGCTACACTGTGGGGGCTTGAACTAAGCATTGAATGATACTGTCAGAGCCCCTTCCAGTGTCCCTGGGATACCTCTCTACCTTGGAGGTATTATAGATAACTATTTTGCACTCCTTGTGGGCTGCTGTTTTGCCTCTGCATGTGTAGATTGGACGTGGTGTTTGCTGAAAGCCTGGGACATGCATTGTATAGTTATCTCCCAGGATTTATCTTCCAAAAGCTCATTAAACTGATCTGGTTAAGGGCCATCAACCCTCTTAGATTAAGAGACATAAAGAGCTTCAGAGGACTCTACTCATCTGGGTACTCTAATATCTTCAAATGAACTCCATCACAGACAAGAAAAAGCTGCCTATGTCATGTCTGCCATCATTGCCCCTGCCATGAATGCATTTTCTATATGCTGAGACAATATACTCAGTATAATATAAGGAAAGACTGATTGTTCAATTGAGAGGAACTAACTGGGTTTTCTATCTATTTTTCTATATATTTTCTATATATTTTTCTATATACTGAGACGATATACTCAGTATAATATAAGGAAAGACTGATTCTTCAATTGAGAGCAACTAACTGGTTTAAGTGAGTAGAGTTACATACAAATAAATTCATTAAGAAGTTCAGCACTGGGTCTTCACAGCTTACCTTAGATTCCTGGGAATGATGAGCAAACTGGTGTTCCCTCTGCCATCAATTCTCATGTGAATCAAGTGTGTGCAGGGAAGTGCACACCACTGTCTGTCCCTATCCACCATCTAGGCAGGGGGATGCAAACTGACATCCCACCAGCTCCTGTCCTGGAGCTGTGTAGTTTGCAAGTAGAAATTCAGCTTGGAAATTGTTTTGTACTAATCTAAGTAATGTCTTAGTATTTGGGAGAGGAAGCATAAAAAAATCCTGCATCTGGGCCATTATGTACCTTCTGTATTTCCTGGGAAAGGGTGGTATTTAGACACTGGTGCTTGGTTCTGAGACTCCTTTATCATTCTGCATAATAGGGTTGTCCATGTTGGTAAGAATACTAAAACTGGGGACATTTGTCACTTGAAAATAGCAATGCTAAGTGTAATTCCTGTATTCACATACATAGGTAAGCATATGAAACAGCAGATATCAATTACTGTTTAGAGACAGTTGAGCTGGTTTTAATCGGGGCTCAGGTATTCACACTGAATCTGACATTTGCATCTGAATGTAGAGCAGACATGCAGAGTATATTTTGCATAGTCTGTCTTCTTGAAATGCCTTTGGGTTTTGCAGATACCAGTACTTTCAATGCCAGTGTTCTGAGCAGAGCATTATTGGGGTAAAAATGCAGAAAAGGCTTCTTGCGTTCACCAGATAATCACATTCATTTTTTCCTTGATGAGGAAAATTGCTTTCCTTCTTTCTGTAATGTTGGAAACATTCCTGCCTGTAAAATGAGTCCCCAAGTTTTGGTACAATGTCAGTGCTCTAAGGAATAAATGTTACTGTTTCAACAAAAGCTGTTCTAGCACGTTTTCTCCACCCTTCTTCATTAGTTGTAGGAGAGTTTTGCCTAACATTCTTACCTACAAAGAGCCTTAAGAAGCACCAGAAGATTTATTTCCTTCTCCTGGACAGCTAGTTCATTTGCCTCCTTTTTCTGTGGTGAGGTGTGTTTGGTTTTTTAAATTCAACAGCAAAGCTTCCTGTCCCTTGCATTTGCGAGGTGGTGGGTAACCACTTTTACCTGCTGAAAAGTGAGGCTAATTGATGATGAACAGCCATCTCTCAGCCTTTACTCTGTCTCCTGAATGAGGTAATTTTTCACCACTGAAACTGTTACATGGTTGTGAGCTCACTTTATCAGGCTGTGTTTCACCACAAGTCTCTTTTAACTGAAGGCATGTCTGTAGCTGCCTCTACTGTTGGGTGGCTGCAAGGCTCCATCACCACATGTGAGTGGAATGTTTGTCTGCAAAACCTGCCTCCTTCAGCCTGAGCACTCAAAGGATGATGTGAATTCCCTTCTTGGGAATGAGAAAGATTCTGCTCACTAAGCAAAGTGGGCACAGGATGAAAGTCTAGAGCTAAAAAGTAAAGGAGGATCTGATACAGACCATAGCTTTGTGAAATGGTTTTCTGAGGAAGAGCTCATCTGGGAGAAAAAAGCCCATCAGGCTGGCTTTACTATGACCTTTGCCTTTATTTCTTCTTCATGCTTTGTACTTTGTCTTCAGTCTAAGCTGATTTCATCATGTTCTAAACCCATAATTAGCACTTCTAAATTGCATGGAAATGACAAGTTATTGTGAATTTTTTTGAATAGTTTCATATTTATATTCAGTTGTGAGATTTCCTCACTCACTGCCCAGATGCTTCAAAATCACTACTTTGTAAAAAACCAAGACTGTTGCTCGGCAGATGTTCCATTCAACAGATATTCAGTGTGCAGCTCCTTGTATGTCAAGCTAGGATAAGCTTTAAATTGTGCCCTCAAAGCTGAGTCTGCTCTGCCCTCTTGTGTCTTTGGAATGTGTTGCCAAATGCTCCCCAGATACAGCTGGTTTATCCTGAGAACTGGAATTTTCCCCTCAGAGACTTAAAGAGTAAGATGCAAACACATGGCTATTCATATATGTGTTGATTTTTCAGTGATGAGTATAGATCAACATATGTTTGAACTAAATCTGTTCTGCCAATATTCCTCATGCACATGCATTTCTGAGGGGAAGGGAAAACAACTTGAGAGTATTTTTAATACAGCTCAAAAGTGCTGAAATAAACCTGTTAAAGTTGTGAGGTTTATGAATAAAGTTTTTAGGTTTATGAAGCTCCAACTGAAAATTTATCTACTAGAGGGAGGAGTGAAGAAGGGGTTCTTCCAGTTCATAGGGACTGGGCTGCTGTGAAGTTGGAGTTGGCTTAGCTTGACTGATTTCTTGATGTAGCAACTTTTGACCTTAGCAGAAGTTACAGTCCAAAGCTATAAGTGCACAGTCATTAAAGGGATTTAAAGGGCAGAACACTCTGTCATGTTGTGGTTTACCATACCTTTGAGATAAGATTTAGCTGCATGCATGCTCAAAAAAACCTTGCCATTTTCTCTGTGTGGTTGGGGTTTTTGGCTGAAAATGAACTCAGTAGGCAGGGGTGAGCTGGAAGTTCAGACTTCTTCCCCTTATTGTATTAGGAGAAAAAGACATTGCCCTGGCTGTGTATCCTCTCTAGTGCCACAGGAGCAGAGTGCTACAAGCTGATGGAAGCTACAGGGAAGCACAGTTGACTGATATATTTATTTTTAAAGAATCTTAAATGTTTTCACATCATAGTGCAAACTATTCTATTAAAGAGTGGCTTTTTTCAACAAAGTAGGAAGTTTAGAGTTTGTTGCCATCTGCTGTGAATCTTTCTGATAGTTTAAGGCTTAATGTTTGCTCCATGAGTGTTGGATGATGAATGGCCTGAGTCAGTCCTGATTTTGACAGGGATGGTTTTGTGCTTTTCTTAAGGGTGTTTACACCAGAGACCAGCACTTTTCCAAGCAGCTTTGCCATTTTTCTGCATAACACATTGTGTGATGTGGAGGTGGTGTACCCAGTCTTTTCAGACATAATACTGACAACCCTCCCAGGCCCAGAGAGCAACTCAGGCACAAACTGTGCTCCATTTGGAGCTGCTAAGCAGAATTAGAGGATCTAGGTATGCCAAGTCTGTTGCACACCTGGGGGACTGCAGGCCTCCTCTTGTGCTCCTTTGACAAACTGCGTCTTCCTTCCACAAATTCACTGTACCAGCTTCTTTTACCTTTCCCTTGTCCTCAGCATGGCCCTCATTTGGTGTGTCTTTCACCTTCTGTGTGTTAACAAAGAAGGTACTGCTAATGATGAGTATTGAGCCTGGGCAAAAGATATTATATTCTTCAGTAAACACCTTCTGGTTTATGTTTTTCCAGTAACACTCTCAGGATTTTGGTTGATGGTGCTCAGACTGCATTGTGGTCTTGTGGCAAGAGGCTGGTAGTGCTGAGAATAAATTCTCTTTTTTTCAGCCTGTCTGCTGCACTTCCTAATCCCTAGGCTAGGTAGTGAAGGAAGATGAATTATGAGGTAGGGAAACAAGTTTAGACAGTAAATCTGAAGTTTAATAGGCAGTGGCCTTCTCATTGTTTGTATTTCTTTTCTAGACACAGGTTTTGAGTTATTCTGACAGATGACCATAAATTCTTTTTTAACTCTTTTTCAGAAGACAAGGAAATACAGTTTGTTGATCTATGAATGCAGAGCATTGGATCTACAATCTTTTATTTGTTTCTTACCTGTCCAAAATCATAAGGACCAAAGGAATCTGAATAGGTTCTTCTTCTCTTATGGTTTATTTTTTCCCCAGTCTTCCACAGCTGTCTATTGTGTTGGTGCTTCTCAAACTTTTATAGTACAAGGACTATTTACCCTCATCAAAATCATCCCAGGACTGTCTTGTACAGCCCTGTCAGAGTGGTTTCCATTTATTTTTAAGATTTGGTTCAGCTGGGAACAGCCATGTATTACTCTTATTTTTCCTCTCTCTGTTTTGCCTGGCTGCTGAATAGGAATATGTGTTGAGTGTTTGGGCTCTTGTGCCTTCTTCTGGGGGTTTGGGTATCCTGTGACTGTTTGGCAGGCTGTCTGCAGACCACCAGGGTGCCCTGAGCAGAGAAGCATAACTCAGCATCTCTTAGTAAAACAAGTCCTGAGCACAAAGAATTCCACCAATTCTCACTGCCAGAAAACACTTTTCCCCAGCCAGTTTTTAGTCTTCATCTTCCCCATCTTCACATCCCATTGCTCCTGTCACTGTTGCTGAACTTCATCTGCAATAATCCCCTCCTGGCACCGACACCCTGGTCTGAGTGCTCTTTCACCTCTCTCTTGGTTAGCTGTGTTCCCTCCAGCCATGAGCTCCATCCAGAGGTGATGGAGGGGTGAAGTGTAGGTAGCACTGAAAGAACAGAAATAGCAGTTGAAAAAATGAACAGCCTAGATGAGAGATGGGGATGGGAGTGAGAAAAAATATAGAAAGTAAGAAAGAGGGGAGAGAGAGAGATCTCCCTCTGAGATCAAATAATCTTGAAGAAAAGGGAGAATATCTAAAGGAAAATATGGAAAACATATCACAAAGTTTGTGATAAGGCATGCAATAAAAATGAGGACAAAGATGGGGGAGGAATAGAGTGACAGAATTTTGACTTTTAAATTTTAATTATAATATGTTGTTTTTAACAACAAAAGTGCTACAGATACTTTTGGTACTTGTCTGAAGTGAAAGCTGATTGCTGATCTGAAGAATCTTTCCTTGTTGCTGTTAAGTTGGCAGTTCTGGACCTGACAATGTTCACCTGGAGTCATGGCCATATTTCAAAGGCAGGACTCTCAGACATTACCAGGTGCTTAGAAAATAAAGAAATACCATTCTCCAAGCGTGCAGTATAGCAATGTAGAGCATCTTAATTCACAGCAGTCTGTAGATTTGTGGACAGATTATTCCTGCTGATATCTTTGGTCCAGCACTGGCTGCTTGAAGGAAGAGAGGGTTCAGAATTGTGGTCATCTGCTTATTGTGTGATGCAGTGTGTGCATCCAAATGGAGGGAGGAGGAAGTGCCTGAGTTTTAGTTTCAGATCCAGTGTGAAAAGATTAGAAATTGCACATGTAATAATTTCTTGGGATTTAAGGTCATTTGTGCATAGCCAAGGATGGAAGATGAAGCACTTTTTCAAACTTGATGTTTTAGAGGACTCTTCCACTCAGAAGCATCTCAGTGCACAGCACAGAGCTGAGTACTGATGGTGGAAAAGCAACAGCATCAGCTCCATGCACAGGTTCTGGGTTGTATCAGGTTTGTGTCCTGACAGAGCCACTTCTGTTAGCGGTGTATGGCCAGTGCAGCTGCACAGGAGGGGGATGTGGCTGTGGCCTCGGGCTGTAGCAGTTCTCAGGCTGCTTGTATTAAAGTGCTGTGTCCACACTGGGCTCTCAGTGCAAATGAGAATATTGCTTGGTCTTAGACTGAAGGGTTAGGATGTAGCATCAATACAAAGGGTCAGCAGTGGAGCCAGAACCATGATACCCTTCTCATCTCTAGACTGTTATGCTTACTTGTTTGTGTATGTTTACTGTTGTTCTTTTTGGCAGTGGTTTCCCATGGTGTCTTGTCACTGCTGGTTTGCAAAGAAGCAGTGACAGTGCCAAGGGTCCAGCACCTGACCACAGTTCAGTAAGTTCACTAAAGCAGCTTACTCAGCAGGAGGGGAGGGAAGGTTCAGGGTACCACTGGGGGCCATTTGCACTATGTGGATTGCATGGTGTAGTTCCACACTGATGTAAATCAGGATTGAATTGACTCTCAGCCACTGAGTGAGGTCTGTCCTGGACCTCAGTGCAGGGAAGGTGTGCAGAGACTGCTGTCACTCTGATAGTGGGAGCTTGGTGATGAAAGAAAGCTTTAGCATGTGTTTGCCACCCTGGGAAGAAGGAGAGGATGATTGCTGACAGCTGGAGGACTTTTTTTTTTTTAACCTACAGCTACCTTTAGAATTTCAGTGTGCAATTAAATTCAGAGCAGCAGTTTTCTAGCTGTAGGCTCTACTGAAATCTTGTGTTGAGTGAGGATTTGTTTGTCCTCAGGTCTGGCTGTGAATTAATGGTCTGTTTTAGAAGTTTCAGTGGGCTAGAATTGCTTTCTTGGTAGAGAAAATGCCAGTGCTGTGCAAACTCAGCGGGAGCACTTTGAGATGCTAAGAGTCTTCTTTGCTATGTTTTGTTGATCCAGGTGGTCTTTTCTAAGTACACAGTCAAAGAAATTACTGTTTGCCCCTTCCTTCATCTCCCCATGCAAGTGTCATGTAGTCAGCAGGAACACTGAATCCTCCCTGTCTCCCATTCCTGTTTGCATGAGAGAGAAACAGAGGGAAGTGAGATGGAACCATACGTTCCTCTGCATCTGCACTCTGAAGGCAAAGTTATTTGTGAGCCTGAAGCATGTGGGTGGGAGAGCTGCCAAGCCAAAGTTGTTCCCAAGTATCTATAAACTAAATCTTATTCCCTAAATTCATCCAACTAAGGAACTTTCGCTCTGGCAAAGGCTTGTAAATATTACAGTACCTGTCACTTTTGGATGCTGCTTTCTGTTTTCATAGCAGCAAATTGAAAGCTTTGAAATCTGGGATGTTTTGTTTAGTTTTGTAGAGGTCGACCTCAAAGCATCAATCTTTCTGCTCCTTTTAGAATGCTTGAAAATAGCCTTTTCTCAGAAAACTTCTTACAGTGACAGAGCTGCTAATGAACAGAGTTCTCAGATATTCCAAAAGTTTGGGGATGTATTGAGATATGTGTACCAAAATATAGAGAGTTTTGCATCTATGTTACTTTCAGTGCTTCAGTTTTCTCTCTATATATATATACTATGATGAAGTGAAAAGTATTAGTCTAAACAATGTTTATAAAGTGATTTCTGAATGCATGGCTGTCTCAGAGTTATGTTTAGCTTTGCTGGGGTTTTAGTTCACATGTACTTTTCTGCTTCTGCACCATCTGCACAGCATGGCCTCCACCTGTTTGGATTCAGCCATGTTTTGCTTATTTTCAAGACAAGTTGTTACGAAGTTGATATAAACCTGTGACTTGACTTTGCCAGATACAGTTGCTCCCACCATTTGTGCTTGTCTCCAGTTGCTTCTTGGAGGAAGGTGTCGTGCTGTTTCTCCTGAAATAAGTCTGAAAAGAGAGTCTTGGCAGGCCCGTTCTGAATTTTGTTCAGCACTGTTCCCCTAACTCAAGTTATAATTCATTTGTGGCTCCAAAGTTAACCTGGCCACAGCTCAAACTCCATGAAAATAGTATTTTTTAAAGGCTGTGCTCACCGAGGAGGTAATTTGAATACTCACTCATACTTGTGTGATGCCCTTGATTTGACTTAAATGTGCACACAGCTTTTGTCTGAAAACCTGTGGGCCTGCAGACCTGTCTCAGAACTACACTAGTTTGGCTGAAGCCAAGGTTCTCTGTACACCTGAAACTGCAACCCACCCCTCTTAAGCAATTTATGTTCAAGTCCTATGAGTCCTACAGTGGTTTCTGCCTTTCCTGCTGCGCTCCCAGGGGAATCTCAGTTCTCCTACAGTGAACAGGGAGTGAATCCTAGGGCAACTCAACTTCCCGAGTCACTAAGAGGGCTGGTTTTTGACTCCAGCCTTCCTGCAAACCCATGAGAACAAGGACAACATCAGCAGAAACACTGGAGCAGACCTGCTTCATTAAATTTTACCATAGTTCCCATGATTCTTCTCTTTAACCAGAGCTTGCTGAGCAGTTTTGACATGGTGATGTCTCAGCAGTCCTCTGGCTGGCTTTGCCAGACCAAATGAACACTGTTTTCATGGCAGAGCTATCCCAGGGAACAGCAGAATGTTCTGGCACCTTGTCTGAAGTAAATACACACTGGAATCTGCCCCCTGAGGAGACCTACAGGAGAGATGGCTTTGTGAGACTGCCTACCCTAGTCATGTTTGCAGACCATTCTGGTTTTTGTAAAATGCTTTAGAAAATTGTGCTTGAAGGCATAAAGTTAGGAGCTAAGATCCCAATTACTTTTCACCTCACTGGCTAAGTCTTGTGCAGCTATGTGTTCCTAACTGGGTGATCATTTTTGCTGCCTGTGAAAATACTGCCTTTATATTGCCATTTAGATTGTCTGAAAATTGGGTCTTTCATCTTCTGAAATGTTTCCAGAAACCCAAATTCAGGACTGGCTTACAATCCTTTTGGATTCTTTAATATAGGCTGGCTATCAAGAAGCAGTTAGCATGGAGAGAGCTGGTAATGATGCAGTTGAGGAGCTAAACCTCTCATCTTCATTTGAGTCTTTTTATTTTCTTGCAGATGAGAGGATTTGTTCACCACCCTTTATGGAGCTGACAAGTGCCTGTGGAGAAGATACCTTGCAGCTTATAGAGAAGAATGGACTGGCATTCCCATTCAGTATGTACATGGGCTTTTCTTTGGTGCTTCTAGTAGGTTCTAAATACTGCACACGCACGCCCCAAAACATAGCCAACATTGTAGGAGTGTGGGTTTCACTGCCAAAAGTGTCAAGGATATTAAAACTTTCCTGAAATAAATGCTCTGAGGCAGTCTGCTTGGAATGTAGAACAAACCCCCTCCTTACTGCCTTTTACTTTGCCTTTTATTGATGTTCCTTACTTTAAACACCTCGCTACAGTAAACATGCATTCCTGGGAAATGCTAATAGTTCTAACAAACTTAGCCTCTTGCCCTGAACTTGTGCAAGATGTTTCTCCTGCCAGCTGCATTCATTACTTTTCTTGAGAAAATCACTGCCTTGCTGACTGCCCTCTTGTTTCACCCACCTCTCCCTTTCCCTGGTCCAGGGTACAAATATAATCTTAGAGGGTAAAAGAAGGAGGGTTAACACAGATAACAAATTCCAAGGGCCCACAGCTCAAACAGCTGCTATGAAGTGTTTGTGCTTTGTAGCAAGTTTCGTTGTGGGGCTTTAATCGGTTCCTTTATTTGATTCCTTGCAGTATAGAGTGAGCAGGATCGTTAGTCGGTGTTGCTCCCTTGGTGCTTGCCTCATTTGTAAGGTCCAGAGGTAAAGTCGCGTGGAAAAAGCATGTTTTGCCCTCCCTGCCATCGCTCTCCCAAATGAGGCAGGTCTCCTGAAGACAGGTTGTGAAGCAGTACTTTAAATCCCACAGAATGGCTTTGCCCTCCTCTTCACGTTGTGCTCTCAGTACAGACCGACTAGTCCTCAGTAGTCAGCAGCAGATATTCAGGAGGTCTGAGTCAAACCCACTGAATGACGATGGAATTACAAAATAGCACTGAAAATTGATATACCTTGCTATTCTGGGAGTGTTTTTTTCTTTTTCCTGTCTCTATTTTTATTTTTTCTTAAAAATGGTCCAGCTCTTCAGAGCATATGTCTGTGAGATGTCATAAACCACTTTCCAAAATTTCAAGTTACCAACTCATTTTGGACTCTAGTGCAGGTTATCTGCCTTTCATAGCTCCATGTCCTCTTGCCTGGCAATTTGTTTCTTCCAACAACCTGCAGAGAAGTCTTATCCTATCCACCCCCTCACTACTTGCAAGTTTTCATGTCTTCTGCTTAACACATAAGTAACATCAGCTCTGGTCATCGTGTGGGTCCTAGGGTCGTCAGCTCTTCTCTGGCCTCATAGTAGAAGGAGCATGTTGTTTCTTCCCCCTTACTGGTTTTACTCCCCCTCTAATCAGAATGGAGGTGAGAATCAGGATATACAGAGCAGATCAGAAATGTGAAGGAGAAAGAAAAACTGCTAGGCCCTCTGCCTTTTTCTGTCTTACGCTATGGTTGCCTGTGAAAAAAAAAATTATATTTTAGCTTGGTAATCTCATTACATTTCCTGCTCTTCCCCGAAAACAGGGAGGTAGGAAAATAAGTTGGTTTCCACTGTGTCCCAGTTCCTTTGTTTTAAGGACAGTGGTGTTTTGTGGTACCTGTAAAGTAGATCTAGCCTCAAAAAAAAATTACATAGTTGTGAAAATGCTCTCTTCGTAGACAGGATGGCAATCCTAGTACTAGTACTAACTTTGTAGCTGATGCTTTGCAACTCTGTCCAGTCCTAATAATGATGTGTGCTTGCACCTTAGTTCCAGGGAGAAATTGAGATAGTAGAGCTTGGAGCAAGCCAAGCTTTGCAGTGATCGAGGACTGTTCAGGCAGAGACTGTTACTGGTGTCTGTTACAGTCCATGCCTGGCTCTGGTGGACTCCAGTGTTTGCATGTGTGGGTGGGAACAGGATTATAAAGGGTTTGTGTGTTCTGTTTCAGTGGTGAATTGTTTTTTCTTTTTTATTTACCCAGTTTGTAAAACCAGAGTGGCCCATGGAACCAACTCTCATGAGGTGAGTTAAAAATCTTTGCAGTATTATTTCCCTGCTTCCAGTTGTCTCCTGTCCCCTACTCCCCCTGTGGTGGTTTGGCTGGTTAATTTCCAGTCCTGTAGTGGGTAGAATGAGGGCTGTACCCAAACAACTTTTCTTCCTCACCTCTCCCTAGTGTTAATTGCACCATTATTTTTTCAAAAATCTGAAATGAAATTAAATATGACTTGAACCTTCTGTCATGGAAGTTATTTTTAGCAGCTTCTATATTCTATCACATTGCTGCTTCTAGCAGTTTGTAGTTGCCAGTCAGCTTTGTCTGCAAGAAATCTCCTTCAGTCTCTCCTTTGGTAAGAGGTCACTAAATAGAGTTTCCATCCCAGAAAGTTACTTTTCCAATATGTATGTGGTACAGATGAGAAGTGGGTTTGTGCTTCAGATGGAGCAGCTGGCTCCTTTCCTTGAGGGGGGAAGGGAGTAACAAATAGAGATGGTTTCCAGGCGTGTTCAGTTGTAATAACAGAGTGGGATCTGTGGGGAGAACAAGACTGGTAGAACTTATCTGCCTTCCTGTGAGGCAGTTGCAGCTAAAATGGTTGTATATTCCTGGAAGGAGTGCATTACCTATGAGACTGGCTTCCTCTAAATTTAAGTGAGTTGAGTGCTGTTTTAATTCTTTTCCATTTGTGCTTCCTGCTTACTGCAGATGAGTTTTGAGAATCCAGCCCTTGCTGCTGGCTCTCCTAACTCCTGGCTTCCTTTGTTAACAACATGCTCATCTGTCCAGGTTTCCCAGCTGTTCTTGAAACGTGCACTACGGGACATTGCTGCAATGTCTCTGAGAGCTGAAGACCCTGGACTAAATTGTAAATATAGATAAGCAGAATGGCTATGGCTGGAATCTTGACTGACAAGTGCTTCCTTTTAAAAATGCAGTGAGATTTTTCAGGCAGGCCTTACCTTGGCTTATTTCACAAGCCAACAGACTGTCCTGTTAGTTTGCCAGAGCAGCTGCGACAAATTTTTGCTGACATTCCTGAGAACACTTGGGGACTGGATTGTTAATGAATTTAAAACTCCAATTTTCCTGCTGATTTTTCTGTTGAGAGTTCCTCTGCAACTGCAAACTGAAATACATGAACCTCTCAGTACTTGTCCAGTTAGGCTTGGACTTTATTTCCCTGGTGAATCATTCTTTGATCTTCTTTCATACAGTGCAGACACATCTAAGTCTCCTGCCAGAGCAAAAATTAGACTAAAATACAGCCATAGTCTGCACTTTATCACAGGAACTTATGACTAGAATTTCAGAGGACCTCTGGAAAAAAGCTTGAAGTCTTGCACAGTACTTTACATAGTTGTAGTAGTTGTCACTTTTGGAGTTGCTGAGTTCTTAGGAGTGATCCAAAACTATATTTATGATAAGAGTGGGACTGTTTTGTAATTGCTTATGGTCAATAATTACAAAGGAAGCATAGGATAAATGCTTACAGTACAGTCTGTCTAAAAGATGGAGAATGGGTCTTGAAGCGAGAAACTGTTGTCTGTTTTATTAATGAATCCTTGTCTGGCTTTTGGTAAATCACTTCATTTTTTGTGGATATATTTCCAATGCAGAACTGACACTGAAATTAGAGCACTGTCCAGAAACCTGCTTTTCTTCATGAGATGGCTGTTAAGAAAGTGCAAGTACTGGCTAACAGGGACACCTGAAGGTGCAGGCTTGAGTTTAAGTTTGGTGCATGAGTTTGGGTTTGGTGTGTGAGTTCACCAGGTGAGGCTGGCAGACTCCACTGTTTTCATGGGAGCACATGCTGTTGTTAGGCTGAGGTGGTGTCAGCCTTCCTGTGGTGTCCCCAGTTCTACATGGCCTCTGCCCAGCAGTGGCCTCAGCAGCTCAGCACTTGACCAGCACCATTTGTTAAACTTGAATGGAGATGATGGCTGAAAGTTGTGCTTCCTGGCTGCCAGCAGGTCAGAGCATTACTAACCTTTGGCAAAGCTGCCATGAGAGACCCAAAGCCTGAAGAAATATATCTAGAATTCTTTTTTCTGAGCATTTGAGCAGACAGGAAGGAAAAGGCAGAGAATCAGTATGTTTTGTGAGATTGAATTCCTTATGGACATTGTCAATAAAAATTCTTGTTGCAAATGTTTTGTTTTGCCTTCAAAAGAGCTCTGCATTTATAATGAGAAATGCTCTTTGGAAATTATGATATCAAGGATTGTACCCACGTTCCTGCCAGACACAGCAGGTCTGTGCTGGATGACAAAGAGCAAGTGCACCCTGCAAGCAAATTCTTGGAGCTCTATTCATGCATGTTAAAAACCATGAGACATTGCAGTGAACCAGCATAACGCAACACCACGGGGGTTTTATGGGTTGTGTGCTAGTCCATGGGGCTGCCAGCACAGAGCTTTGCAGGACAGAGGCTTCACTACCTTCCAGTGGTCTAGGTCAGTGCTGTGCTGAGAAGATAAACTCTGGTTTTCCACACTTCTAAAATCGGCTGAACCTGTTCATCTTATGTTTATTTGTGGGAATCAATTAACTGATAGTGGAAGAGAACACTATAGGAACAGCACAGTTCTTGCCAGTGGGATGTTACAGACACTATAATGCCAACAATCCACACAAGAGGAGGAAGAGAGCAATGCTTCTTGCCACCAGTAAGAGACAAATGAGGTATGATGTTGTTGCTGTGAATCATCTTGATGGATGATTCTGTCTGTTAGAGAAATTTCTTGCACAGGTTGTTACCACTCACAAATTCACTCTTGTGCTGTGTAATAGAGACAGCAAGAATATCAGCTGCAAGTAGGTGTTGAATGCACACATTGACTTGAACTCAGAAAATGGTAATGTACTGAGTTATTGTGCATGTGTGCAGATGGTTATTTGATCTAATGTCATCTACCAGATAAGGAGGAATAAGGACAAAAATGTGCTCAGACTTTTAACTATGAATACATAATCACTGCATCGCATCATTTACCACAGCCATGTTTTTGAAGGACAAAACCTATTATATTTGGTATTTTTTTACAGAAACAAATGAAGGTGTTAGCAAAAGTTAAGTCAATATTCAGATAATTAGAGCATAGCTTTTTCAGGGCTTTGAGGATGGAGACCAAACCTGAGTGTGTCCTCAATGCTGTGTAGTGGCACACAGGTATAAAGCAATTCCATCACTTGTGCCAGAATGGTGCTTGCTGCTGGTTCTGTGTAGGAGCCATAGCACAATCCATACTTCAACAAAATGGGGCACTGTAATAATAAATATATATGTATGTAAGAATGGTAATGGAGAGGTCAATGCAAAGACCAGTGTAATGTGCTGAAGATAAGCTGTGTCATCAAAGTATTTCAGTGCACTTTGTAACACTGCTTCCATGCTCTTTGAGGCAGCTCCTTGTCAATTCATAAGGCCCAATAAATGCCTTCCTTTTTGGCATATTTATTCCAGTGCCTTCAAGAGGACTATCTGTGTGGAGTAATGGGGTGAAACCAAGCAGGAAAACTGATGGGCCAGCATCTGTTAGCAGTAAGAACTACTAGAGTCTGAGACATGTTCTTTGATGGTATGGGTGAAGTCCTGGTGCTGAGGCTCTTGCAACTGAGCTGAACCAAATTGGGGGAGCAGAGCTGTGGAGAAGAACTCATGTGGTTGGTGCACAGAGCTATTCCTTCTGTTGTTCTCATGATACAGGCTTGTATTCAATACAAACCTGTGTTGGTCAGATGTTTTAGCCTTTTGTTGTGCCTGCAGTTGCAGTAGCTTCCCAACTAAAGGCAGCAAATGAAATTACAAAGAGCTGTGAAGAAAATGCTGATTGAAAATGAAAGCTTTACTACCAGTAGTGTCAGTTAAATGAAACATAAATGATAATGAAAGAATTCACTCGTGGTCAATATATATCCACCAGGAGATGTTCCCCTTTGTTGCTTGTCAGATGTGGGTAAGTATGGAATTACTGCCAGCCTCGTGCACAGCCGTGTGTGTGTTTGCAGATGGCGATCATCTTCAACCAGGAGGGCCTCAAAGCTGTTCGCCCCCCCTGTGTCATTCAGAGCTTCATCAACCACAATGCTGTGCTCTACAAAGTTTTTGTGGTTGGGGAATCCTACACCGTGGTGAAAAGACCATCTTTAAAGAACTTCTCTGCAGGCATCTCAGGTACGCTGTACTGATTTAAAAGAAAATGTCCGTTCTTGCAGCCTCAGCAGGAAACATCTCCGAGGAGAATGTGTGTGAAAAGACTGCTGAAGTGGAGGCAGCTGGTTTGGACATACCATGTTTCCTCTTCTGCATTATTTCAATAGGAAGGGAGATAACTCACCTGCTCCGAAATACGTACCAATGGCATTCATATAGTAAATATTTATGCAATGGTAACCTGAGTCTTACCTGTTAGACACAGTGTTTTATGTCATGTGGAAAGGGGGAGAGGGAGAGAGGTTCTCTCCTTTCACAGCAAGTTCATGTGTCATTTGTTCCGGGGTTTGTTTATAAATGTGCTTTGGAGAGAATTTCCTGGATTCTGTCATTTCAGCACTTCCTCTCCCTATTTTTACCTTGAATATGTATGTGTTTTAAATTAAAGATCACTTGTGCTCTGCCCTAAATGAGCCTCCCTCTTCATGTGAGGCCTAGTGTTGTAAATTGGTAGGAAGTATCCTTTGGTTTGTAGATATCAGCTGTGTTGGGGAGAAGGAGGAATGAATTTGTCAGTGAGGAGAGTGATTCTTCTGTATGTCACTAGAAACCAACACTTGAAGGGTTTTCATTAAAGATTTCCTTTATGGAAAAAAGCTTCTTTCCATAGAACTGCATTCTGTGGCCCACCAAAAGCATAAAAAAATTAGCAGCACATAGATGGGAGCATGATCAACTAGCAACTGGACAAATGCAGGAGGTGAGGATGGGATCAAACTAAAGGAGATGAATGAACAAATGCCAGTTTTTTGTCACTTTGCTTAGTGTTTTCTGCTGATCCTAGTATGTCCATGTAAGCTCACCACTGCATTTCACACACAAATATGTATTTTGTTAGTATAGGTGTAGTATAGTAGGATGCTGGTAGAAGTTCTTGTCTGTAGCTATGTGTGCCTGTATTTACATTTAGGTCTGCTCTATGTCCTGATCAAATTAAGTAGGATGGAATCTGTGTTCATCTCAACTGTTAGGACAGTTGGTCTATACTTTTGCTAGAAGGGAACATTTTAAGGCATCTTTGTAAAAATGCCTTAGCTAACATCTCATCTGTTAGTGTAAGACTTGAAAGTTGTCTGGCAGTCCACATAAATGGCAGATTAGGGTAAGAGTCTGTCTCTCTTACCCACATTGGGAGAGTCTGAGGAGGCTGTGCCACAGGAACCTGACCTGGCAGATCTGATGGTTAAGCAGATCTGGTGGCTGTGAGACACTGAAAGAGCCGAGTGTCTGAAAGTACAAGATCTTTCTAAACAAGAGGAAAGACAAGAAGTCTTTTGGTGGTCAGACTGCAGAGTGGACTTGGATTTGTTTTTCACAGCTTTCATGTCTTTATTGTATGTGGCCCTGAGGCTGCTCTTGAATGTCCAGTCAGAGACCAGCATAGCAGAAATACTCTTGCTGGTGCCACCTGCGTGCTGAGACTTTGGTCTGGATGTTCTGTGCTGCTTGTCTCTGTGATGGCATCAGTCTGCTGTGGTGGGAATCCTAAAGGGAGACATGGTGGGGGATTTCTTTCAGCCAGTAACACCTCCAGCACAGAGGAAGCAGGATGGGAGGTGCTGGTGCAATTTTCCCCGTGGTTTTCACTGTTTCATTAGGGGCTTCTGTCACCTCAGAGTGTCTCCTGCATTCCTGTGGTGCCTCCAAAAGAAGGACAAGTCCTGGCCACAAAATGTATTGCTTTCTGCCATGGTGACAGTGCCTGCCCGGGTTCACAGGGATCCCAGTGATTGCAGCATACCACCCTCAGTGATTGCAGCTTCTCCCTTCTGCCACACACCTTCCCCTTGGAACCGTCACTTTGAGTATAGCACACTAGTAAAAATTAACTTCATTATCTGATTGAACTTTGCTAATTTGCTTTGGTGAAGGAAGGAAAACTGATTTCTCTTTACCCAGTGTGTGGTTCTATTTATCTGTGGTCCAAGAAGCATGGGTGATCTATCTGTGGGTCCCTGCCCGTGCCGGCAGCCAAGTGCCAACAGGCAGGAGAGCCCTGTGGGTGGAGTTGGTTGAGACCTGGACGAGATTCACGGGGCTGCACTGCCACCTACTGTTCCTTGCACTATTCCTTAGGAAATTAAAATCTGGTATAAAATTACTGACAACCTGTTTTTAATTGCAGACAGAGAATCAATATTTTTCAACAGCCACAATGTTTCCAAACCAGAGTCCTCATCTGTCTTAACAGCGGTAAGTACATTTGGTCTTTTTCCCTCTAGTGCAGCTGGAAACCCATTCAATCCTTTTTTATGGAAGTGTTAGTAGCTAGTGACTCTCTTTCACAAGCTATCTGCTTCTGTGTTGCAGGCTGAGGTCTATTTGGTACCACGAACCAGCATGACTGTGTCCCCCTCTGGTTTTCCTTACCGACCTCCGGTGAGGAAGAACTTGTAGCAGGGCTGTGCTGCTTCCCAAACCACCCAGGGCTAATCTAGGCAAAGGGAAGAAGGAGGTTCTGAATGCAAACACCTGGCTTTTTCCTGTCCAGAGAGATTAATAAGCATAAATCATCCTTCTGGGACTCAGTTCTGTGAGGAAAGACAAACAGTGAAAATTGAAGCAGAGAAATTGTGTTGGCACAAGGCCGCAGCGGGCCAGTAGTTGTCTGCCATGTGAGCATGCCCGAGCTGTGACCACGGGACCATTTCTGGGTGTCCTTCAAGACCAGCAGTGCCAGCACACTGCAGAGTTTCATGCTATCATTACCAGTCCTTTTACTAAGATTTGCATATATGAATCCTAACAAGTTCTTAGGCACTTAGCTACTGAGAAAGTCACTTTACAGCACTGGGTCCTTTCGATCTCTTGAGTCTTGGGATTCTTTTCTGTTTCACAAGCTCTGCTGGGGACTACTTTTGTATTTGATTTTGAATTTTGTGTGCAACACTGGTAGGCATGCTACATATTAAAACTGTAATTGTGCTAGTCCCTTTGTGATTATTTTGAGGGAGAAGCCATTACTAAAAATTTACTTTCAGACTTAGAGAGTGGGCTCCTGTGGTTTACCTGCTGTCTCACTCATAGACATACATATTCCAGTCATGCTTCTGTAGGCACAGCAGCATACTTCTGCTGTGGAACATGTTGTTTAAAAAGTGAAGAAGGGTGCATCCTCCAGTCATAAGTAACCTGAGTCACTCATTTTAATAAATACTTACAAAATAATTTGTACATGAAAACCCACATAAAAGATAAGCTCTGCCCTTAAGATATCAGCTGAGTTATATTGCATGACTCGGAGTAAATTAACAGCAGAATTCTGTCCTGTCAGCCCTTTAACATAGACCTTGTTCTACACTGAAATAACAATGATAGCCAGAACTTTTGCAGCACAGGGTTAAATGTGCCACCTGTGTATGTTTTTTAAAGTGTAGATCTGGTACTTAAAATAATGAGTCTGATTCTCCATTCACTCCTACACTGCTTTGCTTCTCTAGCTGCACCAATATGAAGAGGAAGAACTAGATGCTTTAGAGCAGATGAATTTCCAATTTAGGAAGGATTTTGAATTAAGAAAGTAGTTTTTCTTTGGTGTCTTTCTCAGTTTCATGCCACTGGTTCTCTGCAATTAGATTTGGTGGATATGCACCTGGAAACTTCTGAAAATCAATCTTTCCACTAAAAAGGCTGTTTCAGAGTCCCTTAGTAATGTGTCTTTTTCCATTATAGCTGGATAAAATTGAAGGAGTATTTGAGCGGCCAAACGACGACGTCATCCGGGAAATCTCTAAAGCGCTGCGGCAAGCTCTGGGAGTTTCCCTCTTTGGGATTGATATCATCATCAACAATCAGACTGGGCAGCATGCAGTCATTGATATAAATGCATTCCCAGGTAAGAAAGGCCTTTCCTCTCCTGCTTTGTGGGGCAAATTCTACTGCTGTTCTCTCACATCATTGCTTCCCAGGCTGGGGGTGGAACAGCAGCAACCAGATGGTTCTGAGATCAAATACAGGTCAATCTGGAAAGGAAGGGACCCTAATCTAGATATGGAATTTGCAACTGAAGTATCAGCTCTGAGGAGATATGGCCAAATTTTAGTGGCTGTCCTCTGCGAAGGGAAACTTGGGAACTGCAATGTGGGACTGTGTGCTGGGTCCTAACCTTTCTGGGTCTAGCCCTCATTCTGAAATGAAAAGAATAGTAAATTCTATTTTAGGAGAGCCTTTAAAGATTACCTTTTTTTAAGACTCTGTGCCATTAAAAAAGTTGAGGGGGTGGAAGCAACAAACTGTTCCGTTGAAAATTTCTTCCTGTGCAGATTGATTCCCCACAAAAAGACACTTGTGCACAAAAGCAATACCAGGAATCTGAAGGTCATAAAATTGTAGTGCACAGAAGTTACTGTAGAGAGCTAGTATCCTTGCAGGTTCTCATAAGTGTGTCCTGGAGTAAAAGAATGGATTAGAGCATGTAAAAATGGGTAAATTTTGTCATCCACTTTTTTTAGTGCAACATATGTCTTGGAAATAACTAAACAAGTTCCTTGACCACCGGAATTGTTAAAAGGAGTTGTACATGTGAGTAAGGGTGAGGGTCTGTCACTCATGCTAAATTCAGTAGTCTAACCCAGGAAAAGAATACATCATCTCATTTGATGCTGTTTTGCAGGGTGCTTTCTCTCTGAGAATCTCCTCTCATTACCTGAATGGGGGTGGTTTTTTCCAGGGATTTACACAGGCTGTTGCATAGTTTCTTTAACCTCTTATTGAAGACTTTAAGTTTTCAGTATGGTTGTGGTGTCTTTACACCTAGAGATCTTGTACTGAGCTCCCAATCTCCTCAGTTTTTCAAATCAGGTCCTCAGTCCTACTGCCCTGTAGGACTGAGGACTATCTCAGTCTATCTCCACAGTGTCTGTCTATCTGTCTGTCTATCTCCATAGTGACTGGCTTCCTCTTAAAACTCAGCTCTGCTATTCTCAGGTCACTTTCCAGCATGGTTCTACCACATGGTGTTATGCAATTTGCAGACCTATGAAAACTCTTTTCTGCTCAGGGCGGTGAAACAACCTAAATTGGGTGTTTGATGGAGCCCTATCAGTTTTATGAATAGGATTATATTTCAGACACTGGGTCTTGAAGTCAGTCATACAGGCCATTCTTTTCCAGTTCTGTATCTTGCATTTTGGGTTGGTGCTTCATGTTTTCCATTTTAGGTGATTTTTTTCAAGTATTATTTTGGATTTGGTACTTTGCACAGACTAAAATGATCCTTTTCTTGAAATGTTGAAAAAGTCCACACTGGGGAACAGTAATGTGGCAAACATATATTTAGAGAGAACCAATGTCTTCTTGTTGTCATTTAAGTTTGCAGAACTGCTCTGCTGTACTTCTACCCTAAGGCAGTAGTTTTCAATATTCAGCCCAAGTCCTGTGTTTCAATCTGCACAGTAATTGGTCTTTGAAGGGACTTTGAATTAATAGTGTTTTAGTCCTTGCAGGAGGCTTGAGAGCACAGGGAAGTTTCTTATGCACTGATCTACATTGTGTCTCACACAGCAGTTTTTTGGGTGGTGATCGTGTGGGTTGTGATGGCAACTACTGACTTTATCACCATGGGATAGGTTGAAGACCAGTTGGAATAAAACTAGAGGATAGCAGCAGGGCTCAGACATCTGCAAGAGAAGGCAGGAGAGAGAAAAAACTGGCTTCAAATTTGTAAAAAGTAGCAGAACTGAGAGAGCCCTGTTCTCGAGGGCTGCTGAGATCAGAGAAGAAAAGAAGCAAGGGGGTAAAATGCAACAGAAGCAAAGTTACATCTCAGCACAGAATACTCTGTTGCTCAAAAGTATGTTCAGCACAAGTTACTGCATTTCCCCCCAAGGGCAGGTAAGATAAAAGGCTGAAGAGTTACAATGACAGACTTCATTGATGGAGCTGGCACCTTGCTAGTGAGAAGTTCAGCCCACCTCAAAAGAGTCACCAGTGGGCTGCATCAGCAGTGGGATCTCCCTGTTCCTGGCTCAGTGCAGTCCCAGGAAGGGCCTTCCCTTGCTCCACTTCCTCAAATCATTGTAGCCTTCAAGAGTTGCAGTAGAGCCAAACTGGAGCCAATCCTCCTGGGCATTATCTCTGCACCATTGCTTTGAAAAAGGGAGGGGAAGAGATGCCCTTCAAAGAATATTCACAGCCTCTTTCATGGAACTCAAGCCATGGCTTGGGGCCAAGCCTGACAAAGCCTTGTCCAGCTGCTCAGAGGTTTGCTTCCTTTCTTGTGTGCTGAGGTTCGTGTTCACTGCGTTGAAGCTCATTTGAACCTGCCACTCCATGGATGTCATCTTGAGATGAGTTTAACAACACAATTGAGAGCAGGTGTACCTGTAGGAGGATGTTGTCTGTTATCTGCTCCATTAGCACCAGCAACTCTTCAAAAAGATTTTAAAGATAAAAGTCTGAAAGGTCTATTGTGTCTTTTGTTCTGTGGGAAACTACTGGTACTATATTTAGCAGTTACCAGCTGAGACATGGAAGTGTAGGCACAGTCACATAGCATTTGGGAGTTATGTCTGTCTGTAGCACGTGGGAGTTACGTCTGTCTGACCTCAAATAAGTGAGAGAAAAGGTTCATGTAGCCTGCTGTCCTGTGGTTGTGGCTGAGCTCACCCAGCCCCAGCAGCTACAGGCTGTCACCATGCAGATGAGCTGCTGGCTCTGGTGAATCTACACGGTAGGTGGAAGCATCAAATCTGAACATGCACTTTGTGTGTGTAAAGACATTGCTGTAAATGCAGGGTATGGGCTGTCCATTTCTCTCTGACCAGGGGAAGGTGCAGAAAAGCTGAGTGCCAGATCAGGGAGAGTCTCTGAAAAATCAGGCAGGTAACATTTGTAATGCTAGCTTAAACATGCTCATAGCCATTTCTTGCCTCCACCAAAGCTCACAGAGGTGGGTACTTGTTTTTGGATGCATTGCTGGGTGGACATCTTTCCTTTCCATGCTCAGCCAGAGGACTCTGGAGACTGTTCTCAGTATAGCAAAATTCAGGCATCTTGTAGACAGGCATTTCCAAAATTGTTTCAAGTGGGCAGTGCTAGGATAGCACCTGCTGGAGCACGATTCATGCAAGTTATGTTTTAGGCATGCAAAATTTATATCCTCCCACTGATTCTCTGTGTGACATGAATCCTGAATTCACTGCCAGTAGTTTCTGAAGGTGTAATTTAATCTGCACTTCTTGATTATCATCGCAGCAGTGGTGTCCCACAACTGACCAGTTTGAGAAGCCTACAGGAGCCATAGGTGAACCAAGTGAGACAATACTCACAGTTTGCAGCCTTACCCAAGTGTCCTGTTAACCAAGAGCTGAGACAGCCAATTCTTCTCCTTCCTTTCCTGTATTTCCATTTTACAAGTTTGTGAAGTTTCTTCTGAATGACCGGGCAGAATTACTTGGGCATTTCCACCCAGTGTGCGGAGGGCTTCCACAGACAGGGCCTGCCTGTTTCATACAGCTTCTTTTAACTAACATCTGCTGATTTCAGGACATAATAACTGGCCATCTTATTCCTATTAAATATTTAAAGCAACTTCTTTGTGAGTTTGCCAGGTGCCCTCCTACAAGGCTAATTTGTTTTCAGTGAGCAGACACAGAACACCCTGGGGTAGTATGGATCTTGTCTCTGAATATTAAAGCTGTTGCTATGGAGATGGCTTATTCCTGGGGTGTTTGAAGCACTCTGAGTAGATTTGAAGGCTAATCCCATGGCTTTTACATAAGCAAGGAAGTGTAACAAGCACTTCTGTCCAAGGGGTGGAGATCCTGCTCTGACTCCCATGGCCAACCTGAGGAGCCCTAGTTGCCCCCTGCAGACCAGTGGATTATTGTGTGGGGATACTGGGAAACTTGGTGTTTTGAAATTAGAGATATGTTTGGTGAATGCATTCAAGGGCCTCTGAGAAAGGGAAACTGTGAGCTGTTGTCTCACATTGCTGATGTTTTGTGTGACCTGTTAAGTATCTAGGAGAATTGGTACCAAACACAATAAAATCCAGAGTAATGTAGCGGCCTAAATCAGAGTTAATTGGTTGACATATGGCTTGTAAATACACCATAAAATCCCCACATTTATTACAGGTAAAATTACAGTCTTACTTCCTGTTTGGTTTTTTATTGCCTAAGGATGTTGGTCTTTACAGAAGAATGGAAATTAAAATTTAATTAATTATGGATCTGAGGAACTCTTCTGCCCAGTGATTACATCATTAAAAGTGTTTTAAAGTATGCATTTACTTTGTGGTCTCTGGTTCTGTTCATGTGCTGCTGTGTGAATGTGTGCTGTTCACATGGGTGTTTTAAACTTACTTATTGTTTTAGTCTCCTGTATTAATAGTGGGTCACTTCCAGAATACTTTTATAGACATTTAAAATAATCAGTCTATCCCGTTAAATAACACTGTATGTCATATGTCACTTCTAAATATTAAGGCAAACTGGTACCAATTTTGCGTAATGCAGTAGCAGTTAAGATCCATTTCAGGACATTGTACCCATATGTTGCATGTCTGGTTCAATTTTAGAATGAAATGCAATTATAAAACTGGGCCTGTAGCACAGTGTTTAAAATAGAGCCAGAAGCTCTGTACACCTACTGCCACCCTTTGTGTCACCAAAAATATCATGTCTACTGGTATTTGAGCAACTGTTTTATCCAGGAAACTTGTTATTATAATCTGCATTATAAATCTGTCCCTTGGGTGTTTTTTCAGACATAACAGCAAACATGTTTTAAGTGTCAAGTTAGGTTAGGTCAGACAAGCATCACATCACCTCTTACTCAGTGGGAAGCTGCTTTTTCTGCAGGGTATAAAGCCAGCCCTGCTGTCCTCTGTGGTTTCCCTAACTGAGGGTATTGCTGGGCAAATTCTGGAGGGGGTTCAGATCCTCAAGGAAGCTCTGCATTAGAGCTACTTGCCATAGTAAACCTGGAAACAGTATTGAAAAGATCATCACTGTGCCAGAGAGTTTGTAACTTAGGGAAAAACCTGGACTTGGCAACAAATGATAGAATATACCTACAACTATATATATGTATATATATTTGGGAGGAAAAAGAAGCAGCAAATCTGAAAGGTAATAGTGTGTCTCATTGGAAAAATATTTTTATTGCAAGAGTCTCTGTTCCTCTTTATGCTAGTCTGCTTCTGCTGTCACTTAAAATGATGTCATGGGGAAAGCCTTTTTTTTATCAGTTTTATTATCAGCTTTTTTATGATCAGTGGAGAGCAAGGACACTCCAAGAAATAAACTGTTAAAAGAAGCCTTTCAAAGAACCTAAGGAAATTACTTAATTACCTTTCCCCCCCCCTTCATTTGTTCTCTTTCCAGGTTATGAGGGCGTTTCCGAATTTTTCACAGATCTGCTGAACCACATAGCTGCTGTGCTGCAGGGTCAGGTACCCGAGGTGACCCAGCTAAACCGCAGCAAGCTGCTGGCCGAGCAGAGCGGTGGGATCATGGACGAGCGGATATGCTGTGCTAGCACAGGCTGTCTCAGCGTCATGGGAAAAGACTCCTCCTGGATTGTGGAAAGCGAGACCAACAGCTCAGTAAAGCTGCAACACCAGAGACTAGGCTGCAACTCAGCAGTGTCCCCCAGCTTCCAGCAGCACTGCGTCGCCACGTTGGCAACAAAAGCTTCTTCTCAATAATCTGCCAATGCCATGGACTGAGGAAAAGCCCCAGGGATACAAATTGTGGTCCCAGAACCAGATCAGGCTTAAACAATACATTTGACAAAATTGGGAAAAAAACCCCAACATAAAACACAACACAAAAAAGCAAAATAAAAAAAAACTTCCATTTGAGTTAACCTAATTTGCTGATGAAACGGACTGAAAGGGGAAGAGCGAGAAAGTGATCCAGATCCATTTCATCAGATTCCAGTTGCAAATCTGTAGTGAGTTTACACACACATGTGTTTTAACACTAGTCCTTTCATTGTGGGAGGGTTGCTTTTTTATTTCTATTGTTCTTTGTAATCACTGGTGACCAGCATTTTAAAATCGGACCTCATGGTGTCAAGAAGATAATAATGTTGAAATGCAGTGTCTGAATGTAACAGTGCTAGAGATTTTTGCCTAAAAAACTCCCCTTTCCTCTTTTTCCAGGTAGGCATTGCATAAGAAAGCTAAGACAACTTCAGTATCACTAAACCAAATCTCTTGAAACGTTGACCAGTCAAGATGTTGGCAGGTAGCTTGCTGTGAAGCCACTGCACTTTGAGTAGGACAGAGCAGCCTTCTTATTCAGGGCACAGAACCAAGGTGACCACCTCTGTTCCAGTTTTGCAGTTCTCCCCCCAGGCCTCATTGCTTCACTCAAATCAGCTTCTAACCACGCTTGCCAACAGCAACACGTTTCACCCAGAGAGGGTGCCAGTATTTATGTTGAGTCATTTAGTAGATTAAATAACATGCTTTCAATTGTCTGCTAGTGCTGAAATCCTAGAAGAGTTAATGGAAGCAGCTTGTCTCTTAGCAGAGAATTTAATTCTCCCTCTATTGCACTTGTGAGGACTGGGAAAAGGCTGGCAGAGCTGTGCATTTTCCTTGAAGCAGCACACCTGATCTGTGCATCCTGAGGGGTAACACAGTTGCTGCCTTCCCCAGATCCATGCTGTTGTGCATTTTTTTCTGTAAAATACAATCAAAATTGTGTACCTTCATATAAGGTAGAACTACAGGACAGCTCTAGCTGGGAGACCCCATTACTTTGTTGCAAGCTGCCAGGCGAGGCCATATGGTAATTTACAACAGTGCTTTATACTATTTGTAAACTATAGCACAGCCAATTTGTATCTCTTGGGATGTCTTCTAGGATGGCAGCATCTTTGCTGTTAAGAATTCCTGCAACTTTTGCCAGTTCTGAACACTATATTGGAAATATCCAAGTGCTGAGAACAGAAACACTACTTTGATATAAAAAGTGGCCTTCTCTTCCCCTTATTAACCCTAAAATACATTTAAGAAGGGTGGTGTTAAGAAAATTTTCTAAGTTAAGCTCCTAGCTTAATACAGGAATTTCTGTCTTTCTATAGCACGTGTTCATAAAGTATCTGTCACTGCAGCATTTAATACCAGTTTGGCTAGTATCATGTGTTAGATGGCTACTCAAAAGGGAAGGGTCTAGAGCTTAAAGCCCAGGTAGATCATGGAGAGAGGATTAAACTGTGTAAAAGATGTCACCACCCTACCTGATGGTACCAGTCCTGGAGGGGAGAAAGTTTTGAAGAGTGTTATGTAGCAGTTCTTTTGTGTAAACAATGCTTTTTCCTTAGGAGAGATAGGTCTTCTTCCAAAATGCCGTTCTTGGGAATTTCCTGTAGCCAAGATTGAATTTTTCAGGATGATTGACACAATAGAAGATGATTCCACCTCTAGAGGGATTACTAACTTTAAAATACTTCTGTAGGGACTGTAAGAACCTTAGGAGTATTTTATCAGTCAGATCCCAGAGTGCACATAAGCACAGCCAACTTCCTCAAGTGTTGCAGGTCAGTTCTGAGCTGGGCACACTTCACAACCCTTGTATGCTTTGAGGCTGCTGGAGCCTGTGCTGCCTGCAGCTCGCAGGTCTGGGTGGCTCTGGTGTGAGTGAGTCAGATGTACATAGGTAAGGGTTTATAAAAGTATTCAGGATAGACCAAACCTTTCATAAAGCCATGACTAAAATAAAATTGACATCTACAGTTTGGGGTTTGTTTTTGTTTGTTTAAAATCAAAAGTGTTTTTATGTTACATGTGTAACAAAAGATACCCTCAGGAAGGAACTTGCCAGTGCATATTTTTGTATGGTACTTTCTTGTAACCAGCTGGTGAAGTGTTTGTAGAGTTGCCTATTGCTCCCTTTATTACAATGGCTTGGGCCTTTTTTGGTTTTTTGGTTTTTGTTTCTTTACTGGGTGGTGGGGATGAAGCAATGATGTTAGAACTGGGTTACTAACTCAAGACCTTTCAAACTAAGTATGTTTACATGAATCTGAGTGTTGGATCCAATGGAAATGTCTGTATGCTGTTTCCTAGTTAGAACATCAAATAAGAATTTTATTTTCCTGGCTGCCTTCTGAATTTTGGTTGGCCTATTTTGCACTGCTTTTTTTCTCCAAAATAAACTACTGAAATATAATTGTGCATTTTAAACTTGTTTACAAATGATTGTTAGAAGTTTATTTTGTAATTCTCTGAATGCTTGCAGAAATACTATATTTAAATATTACTTCAGACCTTGGCAGTAACTAGAAAACAAGTTTAGGTCATTGGTGTGATCAGTGACATTTTTCCCATAGTCTCTAATTTATTTTTTATTTATCGAATGTATCGATATCACTTTAATTTACCAGGTGCAGTTATGCAGGTACCTGTTGTGATGTGGCATTACAATAGAATTTTGACATAAATTACCATGCATTTGCTGTACTACTATATTTCCTTGCAGAAATTAAGGTAATGGCTCATGTACTAGAATGTTGCTAAATCACAGGGGCAAATTGGGAGACCAATTTGTAAAAGCCAAAACTGTAAATTACCAAGTATCCAGACATACAATTACATTATTGCAAAACATTCAAGCATGAGTATGTTATGTGCTAAAGTGCTTTTCTAAATTGCTGCCTCATTTGGTAAGTTCAGGATAGTTTTGATTTAAGATAAGCTTCACAGTAAGTTAGTTAATATTCTGTAGTCTTGTCTTTCTTTGTAAAAGTAGAGGAGTATAGTAACATTAGACCATACCAGAATGCCCTTGCTCTTAAAATTGCAGACAATCTGAGGAGATTTTCCATAATGTCTGTTTGAATTCTTTTTATTGTGGGTTAGAAAAAGGTTCTTCTGTGTTTTCAGAGGCATAGCTGTTACTGCTGTGCTGATGGGAGCAATTGTATTAAAATTTTATGGTCACCAGTTAGCTTTTCAGGGGTTTATTACTGTTCTGCTTCACTGTTTGAAATCCACAAGAATACCATTAGCTTGACTGGAATTTCTCCAGGTTTTGTGTCAGCATGGTGGAGATGAGACTCTGGTTTCCACTGTAATTACTTAATTAGCTTCAACAGGTGAAGATTTTTCCTTGTTGAAGAGAACTTGAGTGGTATTACTGCTGCCTGTGATGTAAAGTCACCCTCTTCCCCCTCTAGCTGACTTGGCCGCCTTGTGCCTGACTTTGTAGCCTGTGCCAGAACATCCTGATCATTATGTGAAAGCCAACTGCAGAAATGCAACCAAACCATCAGCATCAGTGCTAGCACTTGTGGTTGGTGTAATGCAGAACCACTGTGCCAGTGATGTTTTGCCTTTGGTTGAAGAGCCTGGCTGTGCAACCTTTGTGCTGAGGAGCTGATCAGCTGAGGAGCTCATTGACTGGGCTGGTTGGTAGGTAGGATAGATCCATTATTACTATTCAGACTGTTGCAATGATTGATAAAGCTGTTTAAAGATCTCCATTGTGTAGAATTGTTTCTGCAGAGGAGATCTGCAGCAGGTTGTACAGACAGAAATCTGTGAGTTTAATTTGTTCTCATTGTAAATGATTACAAATTAAGAACCCAACCCAGAGGCATCAGGAGGTAAGGAGGATTGCTCAAGATAAAGCCTCAAGTTTTCTAGATTATCTGTGGCAGTATCCAGCCAGGGAATAACTAGGTGGAGTAGTGGTTAGATAATAGAGGCAGAACACAGTCCAAAGGCAACAGAATAAATGGGGCCAGAGGTGTTTGAATTGCCTGGCAAAAAAAAAAGAGTAAAACAGGAAAAATGCTCCTGTTGTTTTCATCCAATTAAAAACATCCAGACTTCTCAGTTCTTAGACTAACACTGATTTCCTGAAGTCTTTGTGTGGCAGCAGTGACAAGTGAGTCAGGCTTTTCCACAGTAGCTTGTAGCCTTGCCTTCCACAGCTGTGCAGAAAATCTTGAATTTTGTTTTTTTTTAGTAAATAGAGTCTGAATTTGTAGCAGTCTCCCCCATGCACACACTTGCAGGAGTTCACTTGCATTACCCTGCTAATTTTTTTCCCCTCTTTCCTTTTTAGTAAGAGATGTATTGATTTCTGTATTCAGTATACAATTACTTTATGGTGTGTGTTTTGTAATTAGGAATATGTGAAAATGCTTTGTGTAGATTAAAATATTTCCTTTAATATAATCTCCTCTCGCTTTCATAGAAAAATGGACATGCCATTGCAGATCACATTGCTGATTTTATTTATAATATTGCTTTAATATCTATTTCAGAGGAATGTAACCTCCAGAAAAGTACTTTCCACATCTTTACTACCTTTCCTTTCACTGTTCACCCTATTTGGATCCAGGCCATCAACACTTGAGCCTTTGACTGGATGAGTTTCATATCCTCCATGGATTCTGTCGTATTTACATGGCCACAGAAGTTACTTGAGATGGTTGAAGTTGGGAGGATCCAGGTATAAATGGAGGTGTTGGAGCAATTCCTTAGCAACACAAGCACAGTAGCATTTGTAGCAAGCAAAGGGAATTGTTTTCATACTGTGTGTGCAGGTGGTTCTTGGGGTCTGATCCACCCTGCTCTTGGGGCAGCTTTCCTGTGGAAATAAAAAAATCCATTGAGAGAAAAACATCCTGTATCTGTGATACAGAATGAGAGCAAGGAGGGTAGGGCTTGGCAGTAAAATCCTGGCCAGTGGACATCATGATACCAGTTGTACAGAATTTCATTCTGTCATTTTTAATAGCAATCTGGAGTGATGTTTTCTTCCTCTCCATCATTCTTACCCTCAATCCACTGGGACTGATGATAGCAGATGCCTGTGGCCCACATGAACTCATTAGCAGGTGACCTTACCCAGCATGTCATGAGTTTGCAGAGGGCTCCCAATGTGTTGGGAAGTTTTTGTTGATGGCCAGGAAATCTCTTGAAACTCCACAAATAGCTGAAACAGCAAATGGAGTTCATGAAAATCAGGTCTTCCTCTTCCAGCATTTTTAAAGAAACCCACATTTTATTTCCTCCTTCATTCTTTACACAGTAGTTTTTAGATATAAATTATTTTAACTTCTTTTTTTGTGTGAAAATTCATATATACATATATAAAGTTATTAAAAGGTTGAGAATATGTTGAGTATAAACTAGTGACTTCTTTGTTTGAGATGTTAGCAGCCCCTAAAAATGAGTTGTTTATCCTCTTGTAAAGTCAGTGCTGTAAAAAAATATTAAAAAATAAAAGATGTGTTAGATGTATCTTTTATTATTTATTTCTGATTCAGTATTTGATACAGCTTGTGTATACCCTTGTGACAACCACATACTAAAAACACTGTCGTTCTTAAAATGCAGTAACAACAATTCCTTGGGATCCCAAGAATTTTGAGAGCACTGGCCCTCTGGGTGTGAACAGTGTTGGATATTGATTGCCCTTCAGTCTCCAGCACTGCTTCCCACCGCAGCACGGCCGAGTCTCGGGGACCATTGTGTGCGTGTGCTCAGTTGCGCAAGTTCATCGGTATCTGTGTTCCAATCCAGCTGTGCAGTGTTAACAAGTGTGTCTTGTGATTGGCTTCAGCCTGGTTCACCATGATTTCTGAAACATGACTCCCATTTTGTACTTAAATTTGTATAGAATTATATAAACCCTTAAAAGATCATGGCTTACTGTAAAACCCAAAATACTTGCTATTTGGCGTCTTCAATTGCATGACTGATCAGATCTGACAATGGAGATGGTGCTTTCATCTAACAGCATTGATTTCAATGGTAATATATTCATTTTCTTTTTGTTTGCCAAGCACCTGTTTTGGACAATGTTTCAACAGTAAAGCAATATGCAGTAGGTATTGTGGCATTATCTCTGTAATTGTTTTGAAGAGAGGATTGTCCCTTTCCAACACATAATGAAAATAAATGCCTTATAACAAGTTCTAGTTTGCTTCCTCTTTCTGAGTGGATAGGGCAGCGAGGTGAGCAGCTCATCAGGGGAGGCCTATTTTCATGGGAATTCGATGTTCTCATCCTTTCCAAGTGCAGTTGTTTGCAGCCCCACGCTCAGGCACTGAACGTCATCTTTCCATCTGAAGAAAGTCCTCGGGTCCCAGATATTTGTGATTACTTAAGTATCCAGTTAAGTATTTATAGTATCCCATATAGTATTTATAGTAGCTCCATCAAGTAACATTATTTTTCCTCTTGTTGATTTTGTATCAGGTATGGACAATTTCTGTCTGTTGCTGCCATTCTTGTGAAAAAAACTTGTCTCTTTGGACATGGCTGCGTTTCTGTGGGGATTGTTTGGTTTCTTGGGTTTGGGGTTGGTTTCTTGGTTTAGTGGGGATTTCTTGTTTGTTTTGATAGAGATGTGGCAGGTGTCTGAGGGTTTCTGTGAATTTATTGTGACATGTAGGCCTGAGTTTGCAAGGAGTTGTATGGGTGCTGCTAATGGCAGAGACTCTGTCACAAAAAAAGGGAGAAACTGAATCAATAGAATATGTTGAGTTGGAAGGGACCCATCAGGATCAAGTCCAACCCCTGGCCCTGCACAAGACACCCCAAGAATCACACCATGTGCCTGAGACCATTCTCCAAATGCTTCTTGAACTCTGTCAGGCTTGGTGCTGTGACCACTTCCCTGGGGAACCTGTTCCAGCTATAAATACAACATATTTACAACATAAAATATTCAGATTAAAAATACAGTATTCAAATTAAATTTAGGTGAGGATCAATATATTAAATGGGATATCTCGAGGTGGAGTAACTCCCTAATTGATGTTTTAGTACTGTTTCTGTGCAAGTCCTTTAGTTTCACTTTGGTTCCTCCATGTTTCCCTGAGGTTAAAGGGAGTGTGATCTCCTCAGGATAAAGTTGGAAGACTCACAGCTTGCTCCAGTGCACTTTCCCCAGCCAGGCTCTTGCCCAGTGCCTTGTCCTGGATTGTGCCCTGTGCCAGGGCAGTTTTTGGGCCGTGCCTTGGCTTCAACACCTCCTCTTGCCATTGAGTGGCTGCCCAGGGCTGGGGTCGAGGGCAGTGCCCATTCAGCAGCTCCTGGCCCTCCCTGGGGAATCTCATCCCATGGGTGCAGTACAGCTCTGGGCACCCTGCACCTCCTGCACCAGGGAACCCCGCACACCCACCGCCTGTGTAATGCACTCCACAGGCCAACACTGAGGGGGGGTTGCAGAATAAAGAAGTAAGTCGAGTTCAAAGCCTGGCAGCTGTTCCTTGAGCACCTCAGCTGTTCTGTGGGCTGCAGGTGATGGGAGAGAACTGAGCTTCCAAATGGGGAGTCTGGAATACAGCACTGGCAGTGGGTGGATCTTTCCCTCTCCAGCCAATGCCCATAGGATATCTAAAATATGATCAATGCTCAGAGATTTTGGGGCCAACTTCCTTAGCCCAGGCACCCCTGGCCCTCCAGCTGCCCTGTGGTCTGAAGCCCAGAGGATGGAAAGGGAAGCTCAGAGGATGGAAAGGTAAGGACAGTGCCAGCTGGCCACCATGGCTCCTGTGAGCCCATGCACAGCAGGGGCAGCTCCATGGAGTGGCCCTTCACCTCTGCGGGAGCACAGACCCGTAGTTCTCCTCCTGACTGGCCTATTTGTTACCTCTCTTTTTTCTAATCTACTCCTGCGTTGTCCACATGGCTTGACTTGGTCCAGTATTGCCCCAGAGTTTAAACTTTTTAACAGTGTTCTCTCCGTGTTCATGGACGAGCCTCAGACGTGACCCAAGGCTCACTGAGGCGCCCAGGACACCCAGTGCTGGGGCTGAGCTGTGGCACCAGCGGCCCCGGGGTGGGCAGGGAGAGCCCCACAGTGTTGGGAGCACGGGGAAGTGTCCCCAGTGCCAGGCCCCAGAGGGGAGCAGCGCTGGAGCCTGGGTGAGGAGGGAAGCGCGAGCACGGGGTGGCTGTGCTGAGGGGAGCCCTCATTGCCCCCCTCTGCAGGACCGTACAGGCCTGCTGACACTCGACACTGAAGCTGCCAAAACAAAGGAAGGAACACACTGCAGTTTTATTTTTCCTTAGATAAATTTTTTATATAGAATATATTACAGTCAGAGTTCTCAGCTTTTAATCAAAAGATAACAAGTTATTGCAGTTTTTTACCCAGTGAAACTACCGGTGAAAGAACTTTCTAGAAAGCTGTCCTGTCTTTAAAAAAAAGAGGGAGAAAACCCCACCCAGACAGAAAATACACATGGAAGTTGCACTTTGCACCCACGGGCGCCCTGCCGGGCCTGTGGGCATCCGTGCGGAGAGGGGAGCATGAGGTGAGGCAGCAGCGATGGGCACAACACTGTGGCGAGGGAGGGAGGCAGGCCTGGGCGCTAGCGAGGTCGGTTCCTAGGCACGGTGCTTCTGCTCGGCTTGATTGCTCTTAGATCAGGAAATGAACACGCGGTGGAGGGCGGAGGGCGGAGGG
>VZRX01023026.1:215661-230129 GCA_013398075.1 Notiomystis cincta | reverse complement strand
CTTAGAGCAGAAGATGAGCGCGCGGGGGGGGGCGGAGGGCGGAGGGCGGAGGGCGGAGGGCGGCGGCCGTGCTCTCGCCGGCGCAGGAGGGCTGCGGCCCTCAGCCTCGCCTCAGCTCGTGCAGCTTGTGGGCGACGCGCTCCAGCTCAGCCTCGATGGCGGCCAGGCTCTCCAGCTCCTGGTCCTGCAACAAGAGCCCAGGGTGTGTCAGTGGCCACGGCTGGGCAGGGACAGCCCTCGCCCCCCAGGGCTACAGAGCCTTGCCCGGGGCACAAGCACAGCCTTGTCTCCCATCCCTTCAGCCTGCATTTGTCCCTCTGGACAGATGAGTGTGCACAACACTGATTTCTCCTGCCCTAGTGTTTAATGACTGCAGCCAGTGATGGAGACAAGACATGCCATCCTTCCCCTGTCCCCTGCCATGCAGGGCCACCCCCAACAGGTCTGTGCCTCCAGACCGTGGGGTTGGAGCGAGATGGCTGCTGGGGAGCCAGGGCAGGCCCTGCCAAACGGCACCGGGTCACTGGCATCAAAGCAGGATGGGCACCGCTGCCTGCCACCTGTGGGAAGTGCTGCGTGTGCCCTGCTCATGCAGGGGACAGTGGTGCCCCCTCTCCCCACCCTGCCCTGGGTCTTTGCTTGCACCTCCACTAGCAGAAGATACTTTTCCTGGGGAATAGTAGCTGAGGAAGCCATCAGTTCAAAGGCTCAAGCTGCCCATCCCGTGGTGGTCTTTCTATACCGGCTCTTGTGTGTCTATGCTGTCACCTGTAGCTGCTTTATTTAGTGCAGGTACTCAGATGCCTGAACTCATATCCAGCTGGTCCTGCCTCACTGCCAGCCTCAGCTCTGCCTGTCCCTCACAGCTGTGGTCACCTGGCTCTCTACAGATCATGCACTCAGCACAGCAGCAGCAGGCTGCGTGTGAGCAAACTTGGTGCTGTACCTTTTCTGGCAGAGCAGAGGTGACAGCCCCTCTCCTGTGTGGAGGGAGCAAAGCCTTGCTGCTGCTTTCAGCAGCTGCCAGCCACAGCTTGGCACTGAGCCATTACACTGCATGTGGCTGGTATGAGAAAAGTAAAGGAAGTATGTCAAAATAAGGAGTTTTTTTCTCTTCCTGAGCTGTTTTCCTGAACAGGGAAGAAAAAGTCATCCTGCCCCTCTGCTGGGCCCTTGGCTTAGCCCCTGGGAAAGCTCTGGCTACAGTAGGGTGCCAGCAGCTTGAGGTGCCTGCAAGCACACAGAGTGCCCAAGCAGCTGTTCCATTTTGTTTGAAGTGGGTCAGGGAGCAGCTGGCTGAGGCTCACCTCGCTGGAGGAGAACTTGGGCCGCAACTGGAGCCCCCAGAAAGGGAGAAAAATAAGTTCTGAAATCCTCTACAGCACCCAAATTTGGAGAGCTTGCTGAGACCCAAACCATTGCCTGTGTGCCCTGGCTTGCATCTGCCTGGCCCCACATACTGAGCCCTAGAAAGTGCAGGGGACAGCACTCAGCCCATATCTGTGCCCACAGTGGCCTCACCAGCCAAGCCACACAGGCCTGTGGCCCAAAAATGAAGAGAGGGGACAGGACAGCAGCCAGAGCCTGTGCCTTCCCTCACTGCTGCGTGCCTGGCCTTGATACTTCCTCACTGACTCCCAGAGGCCCTGATCTAGTTTAAAAAACCAACCAAACAAAAAAGCCTTGTTGCAGCTGTAAATACAGCAGTTTTGCAGGCTCAGCAACCTCTTTTCCAATCCCCATTTGCAGACTGAGTTCACCACCTTGCAGACAAGGTGCACCCCAGAGCCACTCACCAGGGTAAGTGGGGAGCAATCTCCCTGGGGGAGAGATGTGGGGTGTGAGCAGACAGTGGTGAGGGGGCAGATGGGGCAGCCCACCCCACTGCACCCCTGCTTCGAGCTGAGATGTTTGGCTTTGCTTTGAACCAACACAACTGGAGATGCTCTCATGGGGGGGTTGCTGATGGGCAATCTTTGGCCAATGGTTTGGTGCATAACTGAAGCAAGAAGGATGTTTTGGAGGCAAGAGAGACAACTGGCTTCACTCACCTGCTGCCCCAGCCTGTTCCCAGCCACCTGATCACGGCCTGTCCCAGGCCCACAAAGCCCAAGCCCAGCCCCACAAAGCCCAGTCCCCTACACTATCCCAAATCAACTCCTGTGCCTGGAGCTGGGCCTCAGCACAAAGGGGAACCCCCCAGCAGTTCCTGGCTGCTGGCAATGTGCTGAGTTACTACCTAGCATCACACAAGGTATCAGGGAAGGAGATTTCTCACTTTGGAAGCCTGGCTCAGATGTATTCCTGTATCTGTCAACCATTTCCTTCCCTATGCTCTAGGTCTCTCACCACAGCTGCACTCCTGAGACAGGAGACTCCATTCCTCAGACAGGGAAAACATGCCTTTTGACTTGGAAGGGCTTTGGGTGACAAGGACTACCCCAGGCTCCAGCTATAGCTCTGGTCACTACGTCCAGCACAGGCCAGTGCAGAAGTCCTGTCACTGGAGACATGACTCTGTGAGACAGGGAATGCTTTTCCACTAATCACTAAAACAAGGATAAGAACCAAAGGCATAGCCAGCTACAAATTTCAATAGTACCTGAAGCTGAATGACTGGAAGTTCACTAAGCATCAACTTCATGTCACAGAAAACCACTGCTGGCTGTGTTAATGCCAATATACCACCCACATCTCCAAGCATAGTTTGGATAACTGGGTGGGATTTATTCTTAAGCCTATGCACACCAACCTCCGTTCTCCTGTTAGCGCTGCCTTCCTCATCCTTCTTTTCTTCAGGCATGGGAGCAAGTGGAAAGCCTCCTTCACTGCTGTCCTCCTTTGAGTGGCGCTTCCATGACCTTCTCACATCTTCCTCTGGCCTGCTGAAGGCGTACTTGCGGGACCTGAATGTCTTTTTCATGGACCTGTCTGGCTCTTCCTCACTATCGTTCTCCTCCATGCGCTTCTTTGATGTCAGCTGCTTGGCCAGCTCATCCATTTTGTTCCACCTCTTGGTGTCTTCCCACTCCCTGGAGGACTCCTCCTCCATCTCATCGCTTTTGGCATCCCTGGGCTGAAAGGTGTCCTCTTCTTCCTGCATCTCCTCATCCTCCAGGCGATGCCTTCCTCCTCTCAGTGCCCGGGGTTGCTCTTCCTCCTCCTCTTCCTCCTCCTCTTCAGAGCTCCGCACATCTTTTCCAAATCCCAGCTCATCATCGTTATCTGAAAGAGCATTAAACAAAGCAGTGAACACAACTGTTAACCTGTTTAAGGTCCACCTTTTAACTGAGCCTTCAGTGGCAATGCCAGATGTATTTCTTAGGCCCACTTTACCAGGATTCTGGAAATACCCTGACATTGCCATGTCAGTAATGGGGCTTGAAGACAGCAGTCAAAAACCTTGTAGGAAGTTCAGGGAAGATGGATTAGTTGTCCCCAGGAGCTATGAGAGCTGAGCAGCGAGGCAGCTACAGGGCCTGTGTTACCTGCTGTGCACAGGCCCCTCAGATGTGTCAGATGTTTGTGGTGGGGTCTGGGTGGCTGCTAGCAGGGATGTTTCTGTAAACTCAGCACCTGCCTCAACTTTTTGGCTCTGAAGCCTCTAACCCATCTGTCTCAATGCTCTCAGATCACCCCAGGAAGGTATCCATGCAGTGTGGGATACGTACTGTCATCTCCCTGCACCTCCTCAGCCTCCTCGTCCTCCTCAGCAAAATCAAGTGACCGCTCTGCTTCAGTAGGGTCCTCCTCTGCAGCTTCATCTCCATCATCCTCCCGCTCCACACGCTCCTCTGCTACCTCCTTGCTGTGCTCCTGGCCCTTCCTGGATGGCTCTTCTCCCTCATCCTCAAGCTCCAGGCTGTCCCTGGAGCCTCTGGGCTCCTCCTCTTCATCCCCTTGCTGCTGCTGCTCATCCTCACTGAAATTTTTACCAATGTGGTTGTCCAAAACTTTGTTTTGATGGGTATCCTCTGTATCCCTGATGTCATTGCTCTCAGATTCCTCCTGATCTTCTTTCTCAACAGGGTCAGTATCCCGGGGCCTGGGTTCCCTCTCCTCCAGGCTGTTTTTTCCCTCCTCTCTTGAGTCTTCGTTTTCCTGGGGCTTCTGTGCTGCCTGCTCAGCCAGAGACCCTGTGGGCTGCTCCTCTTCAGGGCGCTCCCCTGCTGCATCTACAGAGGGGGAAACAAGAAGAAGCACCTCTGCTGAGAGCTCATTTCACAACCAACAGAGCCCAAGCATTTCTTAGGGAGCTTCAGCCCCACTCAGCAATCTGCTTAACCAGCCCATGAATCCTTTTGCAAGTCACTTCAGCATATGTTTGCATTCAAGCAAGGCAGTGCTCTCTCTGGTGTCTGCTCTCCTGGAGAGACTTGCAAGGCTGAAGTTAAACATATGCTGAAGTGTTTTGCTGCAGCACAGTCCTCATCACCATCTCTTGAGATGCCAGCCACGAACTCACCCTGCATGAAACCAGATTGCATGTAAAATGAAATTATTTAGAAGTGTAATACAGCACTTGCACAGCTCTCCCTGCTCTGAGTGCTACACTCACATCTCATCCTTATTTCTCCCACCAGGCTGAAGAGGCAGCCTGACCTGTTCACAGGGTGCTGAAGGGAGGAGGGGTGTCTCTGCTTCTGCAAAGCAGCTGCTGAGCAGGAGCTTAATGTGGGCTGACTATTTGCTCTTGCACAAGGAAGACTGGCCTCTTTTAGCACAATTAGCCATAGAAAACATTTTGCAAATGAAGATATGGGAATTTAAAAGCCAGAGAGACATGGAAAGGCAGTTGCAGCCCCAAGGCGATCTGAGGAGTGTGCGAGGATGAGGGGATGAAGAGAGCTGGTCACACAAGGCTGGTGGCCACCAGTGACACCATGCTGGTGTCACCAGACTATCAGTGGGCCTGGATGGCACATGTGCCATATTTCATCTTCATTTCATCTTTCTCCATCTCCACACTGCCAGAGCAAGAGCCTCATGTCCGTCTTGGCAGTAGGGAGATGCTATCTGTTGGATTTTGGTGGTGCTGGCTGCAGCAGCAGCCCCTGGGGGTGTCACTCCTCATTGCTTTAAGCAGCTTTGGACTGGTGTCACAGCAGTGCTGCTGTGGTCCAGCCATGTGCCCCAGAGCTGCTTGAGACCTCTCTGGGGGTCCAGCTGCTGCTGAATGAGGAGTCACATCACCCCACATTGACATTATGTCTTCCTGACAAGGAAGAGGGAAGGGGCCAACACCTCCTTTCCGCTAAACTGCCTGTCTGTAGTAAGGCCAGAGAAACAGTGACCAGGGGAGATCCCAGCTGAATGTGATCTTTCCAAGATGCAGGTGTTTTGTGTGGATATGTGCACTGTGTGTGTATCAAGTTCGATTTTCCCTTTAGATACTCATTACTTAATATCTTAGATTCCTGGAAACAAGGGTGGCAGGCACAAACCCAGATCACCCTTGCCTGTATCACTGAGTCTTTTAGTGCAGGATTTCCCTGGCTGTGACTCATTTTAAGCATTATAAGTGAGTGAACATGTCAGCAGCAGGGTGGAAAAGTCAGTATCACTTTAGTAACTTGACCATTACCAGTTACTATAGATCAGAAACTACATGTTGTTTGAGCTGGTAATTAAGAACAAAGCAAACACCAGGTTGCTTGTGTGTGTAGCAGCAGCATCAAAGATGCCTTAAAGAGAAGCAGATGGACATATCAAGGCTGTTAGAAAGAAGATCCTTGTTTACAGCCTGACCTGGATTTCCCGGGGGTGGAGGCTGACACTGACCTCTCTGCTTGTTCTTGTCGTTCTGACTTTCAAGGACTTCGGAAAGTTCATCTTCAAAGCCGCTATTTTTCTTCTGCTGCTGAGTCCTCTCGTTGGCACCTGTGTCAAGTAACAAAAAGTAGGGAAAGGCGACAGTCCCTTCTGTGTTTCAGAAAGCAGAGGTAGGAAAATAATTTGGTGCCCTTTATATTTTCTACAGTGGAAAAATCTACCTGGGAGCTGAGAGGAGTTAGACTGGAGGATATGTGAATCAACTGCAGTAACAAAACCACAATCAAAAACATCATCTGCAGGAAAGAAAATGATCTCTAAATAGAGAAGCAGAGTTGCCAGGAAAACTAATACTGATGGAGATCTAGGGAATAAGAGGTGCTGAACTGCAGCACACTGAGGGCAACAAAAGACTTCATCACCAGAGTACTGAAGATTAAAAATTGCCTCTTGCCAGATTCTGCCTACGCACCTCTGTTGAAGTGCACACTGAGGGCTCCTGTGTCCTCAGCCTAATTGTGGGGGCCTCTCTTCCCTGGGTGCTGGGAGGAAGAAGCCGCATTCATTCCCACTGGAGGGGCAGTCTGGGTCTCCAAGGCCCCAACACTTTAGTTCTGGGATTATGGATCCTGCTAGAAAAATATAACACCCAGGAGGGAGGTGTTTGAAAGCAGCATAGTCTGGAGGTCAGACTGCAGCTGTCCTGGCAACCAGCACTTGCCAGGCAGCCCTATCCCAATGGGATCTGCAAGCCAAACAAGCCCTGTCTAACCCAGCTCACTCCCTGCTTCTATGCAAGGGCAAGAGCCAGGGCTGCCAGCCCAGAACTGAATGGTGTGGGCTCTCCAGCCTGAGCAGAACCAGCTGCACCAGCACAGAGGACACCAAGATAAACACCTATGCTTTTCCCTTGACTGTCCCACCCCCAGTCTCTCAGATCTGTAGATTAGATCATGTTACTCTGAGACTAAGTGGTATGATGGGCTCAGACTGATGAAAGAGTGGAGCAAGGTGAAGCTCCATGAAACAAGACCCTTCTCATGGACTCCATGCTGAGTGGCACAGCCTGTCTGATATCTGAGTGCTCCTCCTCAAATCCCTGGTGTGCCTGGGCAGCCACATCCCAGCATACTGAAGAGACCAAGGCTTCTTTCTTCTGGATCACCAGAGAACATGTGGAGTCCCTCTGAGGTCACTGAGCAGCTGGCCCCTCCACCATTTGGGTAGTAACCAAAATAGAGCTTTGGGAACTGCAAGAGACTCTTTCCCAATTCTGACTTCCTGAATTTTTCCTCTCTTTTCTTCCTCTTGCTTCTGTGGCTTCCTTGCTCTGAAAGCATTCTGGTGGCACTGCCTTCCAGCCATCTCTAGCAGACTTGCCACACAGGAGCAGGGCACAGGGATGCCCTAGTCATTGTCTCTCTGGTGATACCCAGCTGCCCCCTGGTTACCCCAGGGAGAAGGAGTAGGGAAGGCCTTGAGGTGCTCTCCCTGCAGCCTGGGGAGAGCCCTGTTGCAGCCTCACCCGGACAGAGGGATCAGGACTAGCTCTGAAGTAGCCTTGCCTGGAATCTGCATGTTAGCTCTGGGCAACTGAGCACCTGAGAATATCCCTTTTTTCCCTCGACACTCCTTGGCACAACTCACACTGACCAGTGGTGAGCAGCCTGTAGCTCTCCAAACCAAAGAAACTTGCATTTGAGTTAAGGAAGCCATCGAAAAATACCCATTAGCTCAAGAATATTTTCACTGGGGTCTTTTAGATGCAAGTCTTGCTCACTGTTCAGTGGGGCTTCCCTGCTGCCACAGCTGGGTTTAGTGCTAGACTCCAGCTGCACAGACAGGGGAGGTGTTCCTGCCTTTCATTCTAGTTTTGGAGCTGGTGATTACTTGTTGAATTAAATGACAGTACTTCCTTTTAGAGTTCTCCCACCTCAAAATGTCTAGACACTGCATCACCACCAAGCTACATTGATAGCTATGGAAATTATCAGATACATATTGGAGTTATTATAAACAAAATTCCTGTCCCCACTCACACAATCTCTGCTGAAAATCTTGGACCTACATTTCCTAGGGCATATTTATATGATCCTGAATTAATGTAAAATAAAAAAAACAAACCCAAAACAAAACAAGCAATAAAACTCTATAAGGAACTACAGCAGAAGAAAACAATCTTCCCTATAGTTAATTCCCAAAAAAATATACTGGCACTGTACCTTGAGCAGCAATTTCCTGAAGTTCCTTCAATAAGTTTTGGTGGCGAAGGATAGAAATAATTCGTTCATCTGCAACAGGGGAGACTTAGTACAGAAAATAGTCAAAGAAAACCTCCTCCCAACCCCAGGAAGTGTAAAAGAATCCCAAACACCACTCCTCCTTCATTTGGTCTTTTCTTTCCCTTGGCCTGATTTGCTCTCATATCTCTTAACCATGTGATTAAGATGACAGGAAGGTCCTATGAAAACCAGGCAGTTTGATGTCACCCAGCACCCCCGTGGCCACAGTGCCAGCACCAGGCATGGCCTGGGACAAGCAGTGGCTCCATCCCTGCTCCTGGGGCCCAGTGCAGCCCAGTGGAAGAGGAAGGTGAGCATGCCAGGGACCCCTTGACAGGGGTCCAGAGGCCAGGGCTCAGCTGGTCAGGGCAGGACCAGCCCCTGCTTGTCAGATTTGCTTTTGCTGCTATTCAGCATTAAGTCTGAGGCAGTACCTCCTCGGAGCGTTTCTAGGCATTCCTCACTGATCGGCAGGGGGTTTGGCTTAGACAAAGTATCAGAGATGACCTCTACAATGCACTTCATCACCTAGAAAGAGACAAAAATACAAATTAAAGAACTGGGGTTTTGTCTTTTGTTCCTACTTGTTACCAAGGCTAAAGTACAGCAGATGATGGCACAGATCTTTTTGCTTTTCTGGTCAAGCCAGAACTGAATGTTCGGTTCTTGTTTTCCCTAACACAGGAACAGAAGGTACCTCCTGCACCTGAGTAGTGAGCAAACTACACGTGACAATGGAAAGAGCTTCTTCCACATGACACACAATTCAGCTGAGGATTGTGCAGGTCCAGACCATCCCTGAGTCCAGGCGCATCTGGAGAATAAAGGTATCTAAATATATACACAGAAAATCCAAAACCATCCTCTTTTAAGTCAATATATCTCAATCTCATAAAAGGACTCAGTGGGAGGTTGTAGAGAGCAACAAGTCATCATAGCTGTTCAATAGATGACCTTGAAATCTTAAAAGCCCTTCAAACCCTGGGAAAGACACCACAGTTAGATTGAAGCCAGGCATGGAGGGTGAGGTGAGGTGAACTACTTTCAAACATAGATGAGAAATACTGCTCTCAAACCCTAGAAAGGACAAGACACTCTGGAGAAGTGTTTGACCTTGTGCTTTGACTGTTCAAGCACAGTCTGTTATAGACTGGAAGAGCTCTACATGGTGGCAGGTCATCTGAAAGCAAAGAAGTTCTGACACAGCTTCTCAGACAGGATGAACTCTGGGCCCACCCTTTCCAGCAGCCCTTTTTGTTGGTGTAAACCCAGGAGCATTATTTATCTAATTTGCCACCTGCACTGAGATTGCAGGTATCCTTGCCATGCCAAGACACTCCACTGGAAGCCCTAGTGTGTGGTCATGTAGACCCAAATGTTCACACAGGACAGAAGCATTCACTGCAGTCTGGTGCTGAGTAGTAGTGTAGGAATCAGGCTGCTTAGTTCAAAAGGATGATTATTTATAAAGCAATCTAGGAAGAATGCAAGGCTTACAATTGCCTGTGGAAATAAAAGAGAGGCTAAATTGGAAAAAAGAATACAAGTAAGCCTTGGAGGCAAAAAATTCACTCACTGAACCTCTTTCTCCTGATGATTTCAGCAGGCAGCCCTGAGAGCCCTGACCTCCCTCACAATGTACCATTCTCAGGAGAGTGGAGCGCTGTGGCTGCATTAGAAATTAAACACAAGTCAGCAGTCCCCAGTCATCCACAATGCTGTTCATTCAAGCAATTGGATATATTCACTGGGCAGCTGGAATGGGCAAATTTTCACCCCGTGTAAAGAGAGAACTTTCACCCTGTGCAGAGAGAATTCTGCTTTTGTGGATCACAGCCATAAAATACTGAATTCTACTCCTTACACAGTTTGAGGGAATTGCCAGATAGATTAAAAATGCTACAGGAAAGATTTTTAAAAAAAAAGAAAGCAGGGGAATTTCCCTGGTGTCATTCTCCTATATCACAAGCAATCCATTAATACTGATTTTAGATGACTTTGAGTCATTCTACCTTTAAATAGGAAAAAAAAAAAAAAAACCAGATTCTGATGTTCCTCTCTCATGTTTCCCAACCTCTGGACCCACTTATTGCAGCAGTATTTGATGCAGCTTCAGAAGTAAAGACCTTCTCAGCATGAGAAGTAGGACTCTGATTCAATATTATATTCAAGCTTTTTTAAGACTTCTAAGCTGATCTAGGGTCATTGTCTGAGCACAAAGAAGCACATCAGTCACCACAGAAATACCTTCAACTCTGTGGAGGAACTTTGTAAGGTAATGAAATGAAGAGTGCAGTCATCCCACAACACTCTCCTTGTCTTTTTGTTAGAGGAGGTCTTGCAGAGTGAGACTTCACAAGGTCATGAAACAACAGCCTGCATCAGGAAATGGAGGAGATCCTTTCCAAATGAATGTAATTAATCTAGTGCAGAAGCTCAGACTGGAATTTTGCCATAGCTATCATCTAACCATGAGCATGTAACTAGATCCTTAAGAGCAGCTCACAATGTCCCTACACAGAAATCTCCAAAGGGTTGTGCCCTTACAAGGACAGACTTCTCCATATTTGAGCTTGGCTCTGCCCTCCTAAAATGTATGGTTGTAAGTGAGAAATGGTGTCCTTCAAGCACAAGAGTGGGCAAACACCAGAGACATTGTAAATGCTTTGGTGTTGTTCAGCTCCCTATGGAAAGCCCTTGGTGCAAGGAAAGTCTGATGAGCTGACCAGGAAAGGCCTGCAGGTGCTGAATGCCCATTACACAGCCCTGAGCCACCCACAAGTGCTGGTGGCACAGAGCATGGTGTGTAGGAAGAGCTGCAGTGCTCATCGCTGTATTCATGTGATGATATCCCTGCCCGATCTGTTCCATAAGATCAGGACTTCCTTCCCTGAAATGCTGTGTCTCAGAGGAGGGTGAAGGCAGCAAAGCCCTAATGGCTTCTTCCAATTGCAATTTCAAAAGAAAGCTGATTTTGGTCTCAGCTAGAGCCTGTGTCAGTGTAATACCCAGGGAAGAGGTGCTGTCTTGGGAAAGTCTTTCCTTGGTGGAAGCATTTCCATAGAGTTGCACCAACTGCCACAAAAGTGCCATTTTTTACACATAGAATATATTGGAGAATAGACCTCACGAGGAAAATCATATGATTAATGGATTGTCCCATCAGATGCCCACTATGGCATGGAAAGTTGAAGGGGTAAGTGCCTGTCCCAAGTCCCTGTCCTCAGCAGCACAGCCTGAGGAAGGCAACCAGTGTCTCACAGCTCATGGCTCAGTCCCAGCAAGGGCTAAGCAGGCTAAAAGTCTTAGCAAAGCAACCTCTCTCGGGGCCCAGGCACGCCTCACAGGAAGCAGGGAGGCGTTGCTCGTGGCACACGTCCTGTGGGTACCCTGCAATGGAGCCCGTGGCTGGGACTGGCGTCAGTGTGCCTTCCCCTGCTGCTGCCTGGGGAGATACCTTATGTGGCTAAAGGATTTCATAACACAAAATGGCTCAAACAGTAAAAAGGAAAAGTGCTGGAGTTTCCTTTATGGACATGAATTTCCAAAAAAATTCTAATGTGGGCAGCCAAGAGATCAGCTTGTCTGAAAGATGGGGAAGGGGGGGTCAGGGAGTCGTGTCTGACATAGATAAACACAGGCAATCCCCCCCATCCAAGCACTGAGGTGCCAAAAGGCCGTTGGGACTGCACATGTTTGTGAAGTGCAGCTATAAATGTTGGAGGGTGTGACACAGATATGTGCACAGAAGCCTGTAAATGAGGGCTGAGAGGTCAGCCAAGTCCTGCACTGCTCGTAGCCATCCAGACAGGCTGAGCAGGAGCTGAGGATGGATTAGCAAGCTGAGAGTACCAGTTGCCTATTTTTCCAGAGCATGCATGTTTAAGTAGCACACATACAAACTCAGATGTATACACCCCCAAACACACACAGTTTCTGAATCACATCTCCCCCCACTCTCCCTTGAGTCACCTCCCGTTGGGAGCTTTGAAAAGCTGGAAGTAGGAGGACTAGGGAGAGTTATACCCAGCCTCCATCTCCTCTCTAAACAAGCTTGCCTGATCCCTCTGTCACATCCTGAGGGACTTCCTTGGCTGCTGAGAAGTGGATGCACAAAGGGTAAATTCTGTTAGGAAGGGAGCAGAGTTGGATCCTGCTGTAGGGATCTCATGCAAATTCCTGGCACTTTCTACAGGGTATTTCAGAGGGAGCGGCCCAAACCCAACCACTTAGGTGAAGGTGAAACATCATATCCTTTCTCTTCACTTGATCCTTCCACTACAGGCTCATCCTTACCTTAGTGTCGCCTTTATTCATGTCATTTGTCACAGGAAGGGAGACAGCTGTAAGGTAAGGGGAGGGGGAAAAAAAGAGAACTTGTTATTCATCTCGTCTGGAAGACAAGCAGAGAAACACTGTTCTGCTAAAATGGGAGTGGAGAAGGGGGGAATTTCTCTCTGATGGAAGTGTTCCCTGGGTGCAGCAGCTGGATGTGCGCACGGTGCCCCGCTCGGGAAGGGAAGGGAAGGCAAGGGAAGGGAAGGGAAGGGAAGGCAAGGGAAGGGAAGGGAAGGTGCCTGGGCTGCCAGGCCCGTGCGGCGCTCGGCAGTGACCTTGCGGCGGCCGCTGTCCGCGGTGCTGAAGGGGCCGGGCCGTCCCTGTCCGCGGTGCTGAAGGGGCCGGGCCGTCCCTGTCCGCGGTGCTGAAGGGGCCGGGCCGTCCCTGTCCGCGGTGCTNGGCGAGACCGTCGTGGCGACCAGGCGAGGTGCCGGGGGGAGACCAGCACGGAGCGTGCGTATCTACGCCAGTGCCCTGGCTGAAGATCCCAGATGGGGCACTGCAGCAACCGGCTCATTTATATATCTCAGCCCTCGGAAATGGCGTCAGGAGGAAGCCACCTCCTCCTCTGCCCCCTCCCCTCGCACACAGGCTTCCCATCAGTCTCCATCGCTCGCCGGCTGTCGGAGGAGCCGGCCACACGGCAGTGTCCATCCCCCCGACCTCCCTGGCTGCCCGTGCAAAGGTGCCAGGCTCTGGGCGCTCCATCTTCTCACACTCCGCGGGCGCAGGAAGGCTGTGAGGTGTGTTTCCAGGATGCCGCTTTTCCGGTGCCTCACCCGACACTGCCAATGTGCAACACCTCGCACGTGTGCCCTCTCTCTGTGTACCTGGAGCCAAACGTGAGGCACCTCGTGTGTCCCGGCCAACTTTGCCCTCTCAGGGCTCCCTTGTCTTTCACTGACAAGTGAACATGGAAGTTTAGAACAGGTGCTGAAAGTTTTAGATGCATTTTAAAGACCCTCACAGAGGATAGGGGTGCCTGAGAGACCAGTGGAGAGCCAGGGAACTGGTCACCATGAAAAGGGCTTGCCAATGGACATGGTAAGTCCCAGCTGTTCTGTGAAAGGTTTGTTAGTAGGATATTATTTGAGGTAAAGATTAAAGGCTGGTGCATCTGCTGTCCATCTATGACTGTACAAGCAAAATTTTAATAGGTTGCTACCCTTTGTTCAATGCTCTATAATATTCTTTAGCAATACCCTACACTCCAAAGTTGAAGTAATCAAGATTACCTTGCAGCCAGTTTGCATTGACTGGCAGCATTGCAAGGCAGGGAGAGGAAACAGCAAATTGTATAACTGTCTTAGGCACATGTATTTCCATGCTTTTGAAAAAATGGCTGTCTGTTCTTTGGATGGAGCATCTGTCAGGTCAGCCAGCTGGATTCTTTTTTTAAAGTGACTCCAAGTGGCTTCTTTAGCACAATGCTTCTTTAGGAATAGCAACTCTGCTTCTCCATTCTATTCCTCAAGAAATTTCAGAGGTCACATAATGCAAGGACTTAGACTAGAAAACAGAATTCAGAAAAATGCACCATCTTTCTTCCCCACCCTGCCTCGCTCTGCTCACTGGGGAGTCCTGCACCCAAGGAATTAGGGAGAACCTGAGAGGCCATCACTTGTCATCTTGTCTAAGATGACAAGAACATTTCTGTGAGACTAGGCAGTGCAGACTGCACCATCGTTTTCCCTTTCTCTTTCCAGGTGCACAGGAAATATGTTCCCAAATGTCCTCTAACATCTCTCTCATTTAAATGCATGCTTCAAAAGGCACATTTGGATTGTAAAAGGCCATTCATACAAAATCAAAGCTCCTCTTGTCTGTTGCATTTTCTAGTTAAATGCAGAGAAAAGATGGAAATAAATTGATCTTCTGAACAGTGCTTTGTGGATGGCAGTGATGGATGGTTAAATGTTCATAAGTCTATGAAATGGATACTCATAACAGTTCTTGTTCCATAGGGAACCTCCAAACAAGAGATATCTTTTCTTTTTGGTTGTTGTGCTGTTTAGCTGTTTAGGTTTGAGGGGTTTTTTTCCTTCTTTTTTTTTTTTTTTTTTTTTTTTTTTTTTT
>VZRX01023026.1:162681-215653 GCA_013398075.1 Notiomystis cincta | reverse complement strand
TTTTTTTGTGTTTTTTTTGGGGTTTTTTTTTTTTTTTTTTTTTTTTTTTTTTTTTTTTTTTTTTTTGTTTCCCAGGGTGTATGGGTGTGTTGTTGAATTATTTACTGGGGAGAAGAGATGGGGGCCATATACAACAGCCTTTCCCTCATTCAGGATACACCTGAGTCTGAAAAACTGAGCATTATTCAGCTTGTAAATTCCTATGTATTCCTAAGTGAGAAACAGATTGATCTGCTTATCAGGCTATGTTTTCCTAGTCAATATTTACTTGTCTTTACATATAAATGCTGATCTTATTAGGGCAATAAATTATCTCAGTTCTAATCCAGTTTCTTACATGAAGTACTTTTCTTCTCTGGGGCCTCTTTTTGAGAAACTGAACAGGATGTAGTGCCCACAACTACTTTTGTTTCTTCTCTTTCTCAAGGTGTGGTCTTGCATCCATTAGGTTCATTGCAAAAGAGAAACAAAATGCTTGCCAGGTACGACATGCATACTCCCAGTGTAATAGCATATGATGGATGATGAATTTTTCTGTTTCTTGCCCCAGAAGAATGGATACAAAACTGTTAATCCAGCAGTCAGTGCTTCTGCTATGGAAATTTGTCTCATTAGGCACAGCTATGTTAGGAACTGCCACAGCAAAGCATGCCAGGGAAAGATTTATGTTAAAAAAGCAAAAGTGATCAAATAAAAAAGAGGAAGGTATTCTGCCACTCAGAGAAGAGCAATGCCTGAAGCAGACTCCAAGGGAAGAGCATGTTTGTGAGCCCCTAAAGTAATTTGTGTTTTAGTATATGGAAAACAGGAGTAGATCTTCAGTGGGTGGCAAACTAATGAAGATGGACATTTCTGACCATTTCCAGCCTTATAAAAAAAGCTCTTGATGTCTATAGAGAACAAATCAATTTTTCTTTATAGCTGCACAATTTCTCGTGCATGAAGTGTGGTGGGACTGTGGAGAGCCAGACACCATTACCTGCCTGCAGTCACCAACGTGACATGTGCAGATGGACAAAGAGATATTTGTCTTCCCAGCCCAAAAGTGATTTGAGAAGATGGCAATGTCTGGATGGATGGAAGCAGTCCCTCAACGGTGTTGCATTATCCGTGCTCTGAGCTGAGGGAACAAGAGGGTCAGCCTAAAAGCCATTTTGATATATGATGTTTCTATGCACAAGGTCACTTGATTGAGAGATTATGTGGCCTAAGTGCTGTTCTCAAGAGTAAAATATTTTTTTACTTTATTTCAGAATTCAGGAAATAAAACCAAAGGATCTTGTGTTTGTCTGTGAGTTATGTTGAGAGCTTTGTTGTCTAATTTCTTTGCTGAAACTGGGTTAAGAATTCACTCCTCTTCTGTGCTTGGAAACACTGACACTGCATTTCAAACAGCTGTGATTTTGCAGATCCGGGTACTGAGGCACATAAAGAGGGAAAATGTCATTTTCATGAAGATATCAAAAATATTTAAAGCCAATGCACAGCTAATACCACACCCTAACCAAAAAGACACTAAGCAAAAAATAGGCAACAATTACCTTCTTTTATATGAAATCAGTTGATAACTGTTTGACTGAAAACTTGAATGTAATCTCATTGCCAAATTACTAGCACAGTGTATTAAAACTCCCACATCACACCTTTTCTTCTTTTCCACCTTAGTCAGTCACACTCACCTCTCAGTTCTTGACAGCCTTGCTTGTCTGCCTGTAAATAGAAATGAGCTTCAAAGCTCAGATTGCTGCTGTGAATACTCATCTGTGCTGCTCAAAGGTAATCTTCTCTTCTTTTTCAGGTCAGAGGCAAAATTCTGTTGACTTGCTTTGATTTTCTTAGTCTAGACTGTCCTTGCCTGAAATTAATTTATTTTCTTGTTGAAAGGTTTACTCACACCCCATAAAAAAGCCCATCATTGTGCCAAACCTGACAGTAGCTAACTCTGCCTATGCATTTTCATGCTTGCGTGGCAAGCACAGCTCTCACTGGGGCAGAGGGAGTATGTTCCCTGTTGGAAGAAGAGACTTCTCTCTGGTGATCACAGAATACCATCTGGACACCCTTACAAATAGCTTGGATCTCAACATAATTGTTCTAAATGTTATTCAAACACCAATCTGGAAAATGGCATAGCCCTCCAATGCCATGGTCAGTTTACCTGGCAGTTACAGAAAACCTTCCTTGACTCCTGTGAGCCCCACTGAATCTGCCACAAAAGATGTGGAGGCAGAGGTTCTTCCTGAACAGTGATCTCAAACAGCCTCCTCTGGAAATCACTGATTGTTCCTATGGCTATGGCTTTATTTGACTTGTGATAGCAAAGTTTATATGATGCTGATCTACATATTCAGTAAGATAAACCAATTCTCTGAGTTCTAGACTGTTCTTAAACAAGGTCATGAGAACATAACTGATACTGTTTACTTAGCTCTGAAGCTGGAGACAGGCAGTCCTGTTCACTGACCTGCAGGCACCAACAGAGTTCAGAAGAGCTAAGGGAAAAAAATAGTGGCAAGAGTGATGAAGGTCTGTGGAGCAGCACTGCTGTTCTGGGGGGGCCATAAGTCCACCAGACAGCCTCTACTCTGCCAGCAGCCAACACACAGCCTCAGTCAGCATCAGCATCAGCCCACATTCTGAACATTAAGGGACTGCCTGGTACATTGTGTAGAGATCACTCTTATTCCTCTTCCTTTGTATTCCCAGTCTGTCTGTCCATTCCAGGCCAATTGCTCAGTGAAAACCAAGTGAGCTGCAGGGGAAGGTGGGTCTCCTGGGCTGCCCATAAGGCCAGAGTTCAAAAGCTGTGAGCATGGTAAGGGGTTTTTTGAGATGTAATTAGGTGCACTTGTGCTAACTTTTCCAGTTCATGGAGATGAAGTGACAAAATCCCTAATTAAAAAACAATTGTAATTAGAACCTTTCTAGGTTTTCCCCCTAATGGCATGGTTTAGAATCCTGAAACACGTAAACAATTTCCATTCTGGATGCTTTCTTTGATCTCCCTTTGCTCACATTGGAAACAATGCACTTAAAGAGATGAAAAGGCAACTGAACACAGAACCTGCTTCCCTGCCACTCTTGCAGAAGGATAAGGGAGAGGTGTGAGGATTCATGCATGTACTCCTGACACACCTCTGTCCCCAAAAGCCAGACTTGAGGACTTTCAGGGCACTGCTGTCCCCCCAGGATTATTATTCTTTGAACAGTGGCAATAGCACACCCCTGGAACCATCTACCTGGACATATGGAGCACAGGGACACAACAGTTGGCATTTTGGGTTGGAGCAGGGAGCTGAAGACCCTGGGCCCTCCCACAGAGGCAGGGACAGGGGCTGGGGTGGGACTAGGGCCTCTTCCTACCTGTGTTCCAGGCTGAATCCCAGCTTCCAAGCCTCCCAAAAACTGGGCACTGACCCTGATATTCATTTTACAGTGCTCCACAATGTTTAAGTGTTAATTACATAGTTTGATTATCCCTCTGAGAGTCTCTCCTCAAACTTGGTACCTTCCTCAGCCTCATGGCATTAAATGCTATAGCTTGCTTAAACACAGCAAAAATATCTCATCTGTTATTTTTAAATTACCTCTTACTCTTTTCCAAAAGCTGTGAAAGACAAAACCTCTTTCTCTTCCCTAGTCCAGTGAGGCTTTCATGATATTTACATTTCTCTCTTACTCATGTCCTTTCTGAGAGAGATGATCTCAGTCATCTGGTTCTCATGAGGCTCCTTTAAACCTGGCTGCTAGCCAGTGAGTCCCACAGGTTAATTACCTACAGCATATAATTACCTATAACATAATGCAAAGAGATCCTGGGGTATCCTGCTCTCACTAGAGCACTCTCACTAGAATATTTTTAGTCTTCACTCAGTGACCCAGAAACTTTCTGGGGATACCTAAAAAACCCCTGGTTTTCATTTTAGGAATAGCCATACATAGATGTCTCAGGAGTCAGTATCCTTGAAGATCTATTATTCCCTCACATAAAAGACATTATGAAGAGGGCAGGGAGCATTTCTGGAGGGTTTAGATATGCTCCAGCAGTGAGTCAGTAGTAAAGAGTTGCCCCAGCCTGTATCAGGGAAATTACTCAGCCTGGATAAGGCAAAGAAAAGAGTTCCCACTCTGTTGGTCTCAGTTGGCACCTCGGTCCCTTCCCTCCATCCACTCACCCTGGTTTGGGTCAGGCTGTTCTCTGCACAGCCTGAGCAGTGCAGATGGCTCCTACCTCAGATGTTCTGTTGATAAGGCAGTTTTCAAACATCAAATTGCATGTTAATGCTAGTTAATGAATGTTCTCTTTACAGGCACAGCAAGCCTTTTCCTTCTATACTAAGCAAGGAACAGGAGGAGGTAGCCTTTCAGGTATTAAATTGCTTGAGAGCATCAGCACAGACCAGCTTGAGGAACAGCCACAGAATCTTAAATTACTGTTACTGGGCTTTTTTTCTGCCTGCCGGAGCTCAGGTTTCTTACCTGACCTGACCAATGCTTTTTCTTCACAGGAGAGAAGGGTTTGCAGTGGCTGTCCTTGGTGAGCAGCCATTACTTCCTGCAGGGCAAGGGGACAGCAGCACAAGGCACCTTCAAATGCAGCAAAGTCTCTGCTGAGCCCACCTCATTCATATGCTCTGCAGAAAAAATAGTCCAGACAGATTCCTCCACATGCAGGATGAGCCCAAAGAAAATGTGGGGAATCCTGCAGAAGTCCTGCAGCTCCCAGTTTGCTCTGTTTGGAGGAAAGGGTTTGGGCCACTGACCACCACTGACCTTGCAGAGATCTCCTCTCCATTTGTACTCAGCAGAGTTCAGACTCAGTCTCTGCTGTTAAGCACTTGAGAGAATGCTTCAGGACAAACCACACTTTCTACTTTGCTGAGGATTAAAAAAACCCAAACCAACAGGAAAAAAAAATCCAGACCATGCTTCTCTGTTTTGTTTTGGGTTTTTTGTAGAGTTTTTAATGAAACATTATCTGCTGGCTCTCAAGAGCTTCTTGTTTGATGGAGGCAGCTAGATAACCAGAAATATGGTGAATTCCTTGTGAAATCCATGTGTTCTGTGCCATGCAGGAGGCAACTGTTGTTATGTGTAATCCCAAAGGAGCAGAAATGGAAGGGTTTCCTGCAGGCAGAGAAAATAAATGGGCATTATGCTCATTTTGTGTTTAAAGCTGCAGTGAGTTTCTGTACTGAGTGGAACAATGCAGCTGCTTGAGAGATTCACACAGTGAGAAACTGGAAGTGTAAGGAAAAATGTGCAATTTGCATTTCTAAGCAAATTGTTCATTGAGAGCCTGAACCCAAACACAGATCAATAGAAAGACTTTTACCCTTTCCAGTGGGTTTTGGGTTCAATTCTAGACCTGGCTTCCTTCCTTGAGGCTGGCATGCATTTCCCAGAGACAAGGGTATAATTTAAGTGTATTTAGGCAAGGAGTAAAGGTAACAGTGAGGATAACAGCAATAAGAGGGAAGAGCAGCTGCTCAGAGAAAGTCTTTAAGAAAAAAAAAAAGACATTAGTCAATGTTCTTCATCAACAAAAATAAAGACAGGAAATCAGTTTGAATTCTGCATGTACAGAGGGACAATCCCTGCCCTGGTCCTGCTGGCCACACCATTGCTGATCCAGGCCAGGAAGCCATTGGCCTTCTTGGCCACCTGGGCACTGCTGGCTCCTGTTCAGCTGCTGTCAAATGGCACCCCCAGGTCCTTTTCCACCAGGCAGTTTTCCAGCCACTCTGCCCCAGCCTGCAGTGCTCTGATCACCTCTGTCCTTAGCAGCTTAAGTGCAGCCTTAACTTCTGGCTTGTGCAAGGACAGGCAGAGCCATGCATTGGTGCTCTTCTCAGCTCCTGCAAGAGAGGACCTCTTCAGGTATTTCTGGCCCTCCCTGCAAGGGTGTGTGAGTTCCTTGGCTTCCAGAAACAGCCTGCTCCTTTCTAATTTGATTTATTTGGTGTCTAGCCATGCAGATGTTCCCTGTGTTTTTAGAGGTCCAGTAATGTGGTTCTCACTTGCTTTGAATTTCTTGTGAAATGTGGAGAAACAGGTGCAAGCCTAACAATGAAATAAGGGTCCCAAATAATTTCTGTTGAAACTCTCTGCAGGATCAGTGCCTCAGAGAGCAATGCAGCTCCCTCCTTGGAAGTTGACTAGCAGCATATTTTACATGGGTTTTGATGATTATACAAATTGTCAACGTCTATTTTGACTGTGTTGTTCATAAATGAATGCAGAAATTAAATGGGATCTTTTTGTCAAACATTTTTATTAATATAAGATGAATTTCTCAGATCCCTTGAACTGAAACAACTCTGGTTCATTGAAATATTTTGCAGAAACACTTTTCCATATTTTGATCAGCCCTATTTATTACTGTGCTGAAGCCCATCTCTACTGCCATCAACTGGTATGTTTATAGCCATCTGGATCACAGGCTACTCATGTTTTTAAAATTATTATTGCATCTATTGATGCTTTATTAACCCTTTGTAAACAGTGGGTACACACTGTACAATAACCACAAAGAGAATTGGGAGTTCAGTCCCAACCTTTTGTTCACACTCTCCTGGTTATCACAATCACTCCAGTTTTATTGCATTTTATTTTAATATTTTACATGAAATTGCTTCAAAACATCAACCATCTGGGGTTTATTCCTTGACTTAAGCTAAGTAATGAATTTTTCATATTCTGAGAACAGCTTCATTAATTGGGAGAGGGGGGTAATCAGAAGGGCCTATTGGAAATCCACACTGTTCTAGGGGATCCAAGCACAGAACACCTTCCTGTGCTGCACCAAAGATGCTCTCAGGAAAAGCAGCAGCCCCTGTTGCCCCTGCAGAGGGCCTCAAGAACAGCACAATTACAGCAGCTGCTTGTGTTCTGTGGTTAAAGAAAGCTCCCTGGAGACAACCTATTGCTGTTTGATTGGAAGAGTACTCAATTGTCTAACAAAGCTGTTATCCTCTATTTAGCCAGAGATGAGAAAAGAAAATCTTTATGTATCACTCCTATGTTAAAAAAAAAAAAAGCTAATTAAAGTAGTCAGGCCCTCAGGGGTAAAATAAAACTACCACAAAGCAAGGAAATAATGAGTAAAAGTGAGCTGGAGACTTGGCTCATCTATTCCAGCTGCTGTGTTTACTCAGTCCACACCAAGAGAAGGTGCTTCCCCATTTTTGTGGGGTATTGATATTTTCATTTTTATCTTTCCTATTAGAAGTATCCCTTTAGCACCAGAAATGACCTTGGGATATGTTGACTACTATTGCAGAGATCAACAGGTGAATAATGAGAAGTTTATCGTCATATTTAATCTCCTTTATTTGTTAAACCATAGCCCTTACAAACACTCCCGATTTCAGTAGGATTCACATGGACTTTGGAATGACCTAGGGACAGGCTCTTTGCTTCAGCAGGAACAATAGGCTTTGGTTTGAAATCCTTAGATACCTAATTGGTGCTTCTGCAAGAAAACACAGAGCTCCTCCATATTACTGGGGTGACCTTGACCATGGTGTTTCTATTGCTATCAACATCCTGGATGACACCATTGTTTTTCTTGTATGTATTAATTTGAGACTTTTCTTTGGATCATTAGAGCTGAATGATGAGTTTGTACTCATGGGAAAGTTTGTTTTACAGTCACTGAATGCTTGCAGCCAGTGGTCTCTGATGCAGTGATAAATGGATGCTTTACATAAAGAACTTCCCAAGACAGACATTCATCCAGCAGCAAAGCCTCTATTTTACTGGCAGGGACTAAGTTTTATGAAGTATTTCTTACCCTCCCAATATCAATCATACTGCCATTGTCTTAATTTTACTTCTCAACTATACAATAATATTTTACTTTTGAACAAGAAATGAGAGGGCACAGGGTTTTAGAGGAGAGATCTGTTGAAATGCAATAGGAAGGACAGGCTGGTGGCTATCCTCAGCATTATGAGATGTGTGATACCCAGGGATCATGGACTGGTCGAGGACTGTGTCATACACACACACTGAGATGCTGGACAAGACCATCCAAACATCTCTGTTTCTTTCAACAATGCCTATTATCTGTGTTTTCTCCTCTCCAGAATATCCTGCCTGATATTTGCCTTCCTCCTCCTATCCATCCAATTTTATTTAAAACCCCTAACCCTGTTTTTGGATTTTAATTCCAAAGAGCTCAATTGCATCCTGCACTTTCTCTGAACACTATGTCCTCACATCATCCTAACCAACACCAGACAATTTTGATCTGCTTTAATGTGCAGCCCAGGATGTTGTGCTTTGCAGGCTTGCCTGCCATAGGTGTCATCTCTAACCTACAGAACAGTGGGTGCCAAGACCCAGTATAGCTCATCCAAGCCTTCATTGAAGGTTTGTGGTGTAAAGGGGAGCCTGGATCAGGGCTTTTGAGCTGCAGATTTATCACCCTCTCCAGGAGATTCCATTGCCAGTCTGCCATCCCTTCTGCTGAATATCCACATGCTTTTCTGTTGTGCTCTGCCTAAAAAAGAGATGTCTCAATAGCATTCTCAGCACAGACCTTCATTTTCTGCTTAGAGTTTGATTCCCTCTTGTCTTCCTGCTAGGCTGCACCAAGGCCAGATTTCCTTCTATAAGCACAGAACACAGTTTCCTAGTGCCAGCTTTTACCTTCATGAGGATTTCACATTGAAAATTTTGCTCACAACATCCCAGACATTCTCCATCTCCAGCACTGTGTGTGAGGCACATCTTATTTTATGGAATAAGATCTGTATTTTCTTCTGGTTACATTGCTTGAACTGCAGATGGTAAAGATACTTAGAAATCAGTCTGTTAACCTAATTCTATGGTCTTTGAAACAGCTGCCAGAAACACCTGAGCAGCAGTGTTCCTCAGGACAAATATTCTCCCTTCCTAGTGACAGTCCAGGGAAAGACCTGCTTGACTCATCTCCCTGCTTTCAGAAAGTTGTCTCCTATTTTCTAGTGAATCACACAGCTCCTTTTCCCTTTCCAGTAGCCACCCAGACTTTGCCACTGCTACCTGCCAGCCAGCAGCTCCCACAATCACTGCCAGCAGCCTGCTCAGGGGGCAGCAGCACCTGGCAGCAAATAGGTGCAGAGGAGTCAGGCAACTCATTGCATAGTTTGGCTCAGAGCAGCACGAGCAAAGGCAGCAATGAGTTAGGTAATGGGCTTTCATCAGGAACTGGGGAAAATGTTTCAGCCCGTGATAAAGCCTTGGGGACCTGGTTTCTGTGCTCAGCTTTGCTATTCTCTTTCCACATGACCACTGCAACACATTTAACTGTGCAGTGCCTCAGTTTACTCTTCGGACCAAATCCTCTTTGTGGAGGGACCTAGGAAGGAAAGACCCGAGCAAGCACTGGCCATTGATTTTCTAAATTTTTTCCATTTTAAATTGGATTCTTATCCTGTCTTTTTGGTCAGGAGATATGAAGAGTTTTAGTGGCAATTTTGATATACCAAATGTTTCAGCGAGGTGTCACTTCAGTCCTGCAGGCTTGGCTCAACAGCTTTTTGAACTAAGAGGAGCTTTTCCTGTTTGCAGTCAGCAGGATCCAGCTCCCACGGAGGAGAAAGAAGAACACCTAAACTTTTAACTAGCTGTTCATTATCTCTTGCTGCTTCTTGTGCAGCCTGATTACCCTAACTACGGGCTCTGCATTCCAGCAAGCGCCTCAATCGCATTTCCTCAGGACTCATGAAGCAGAAAACCTGCACATCCCTGGCAGGACTCCACGGCTGCAATGAGTAAGCACAGCACCCCTGAGGTGGAGGGAACTTTGCCAGCAGGCTGCAGGTGAGGATTCACCCCTCTGGATTTTGAGACTTGAGGACAGAGTTGTCTGGGAGGGGAGTGCAGAGCGCTTTGATACGTATCATCTCTGACACTGCAGTCAGCCATCTGTTCTGAGTTTATTAAAAGTGATGTACTCTGCTGGGAGGATCAGGAAGCATCTGCTGGTGCATTTACATTCAAATCCTCACAGCAATCCCATCCGTCCTCCTTTTTTAATTAATCAAACCCACTTTTTGGTGAAGGCACACAGATAAACGCTTCCTCTGTAAATGGGAGCACATATTATGCTAATACCATTAAATAGCTAATACACAGAAAAACAATTAAGTGCAAGTAGCAGCATCTCTCCCAGGATTTAAGAAAGCTGTTCTGACAGAGATCATTCCTGTTTAAAGGATCACCATCTAAACCTGGCTTATGCGGCAGTGCAGTTTTGCTGCTGCAGAATTGCTAATCAGCTGCTTGGGCCAAGAGAGAACCCTGAGGGGATGAACTGAAGCACACAGTCCTTGTGACCCCATATGCAAGGGCTGGAGCACGCTGGGGGACACAAGACCCCCCCAGCAGAACAGTGACCCAGGGAGTTTGGAGGCAAATGCCTCAGAGCAGGTGTAAATCCTGTCTGGGTGAAGGGACAGCAGTGGGATTCACTACAGACCTGGTAGCACTGCTTTGCATTAGCACAGCTTCTTTGGAAGGGTGAAGAGCTGCAGATGTTTCCATCATGACCAGATTCTCTGAAGGGTGAGGAGGAAAAAGGTGGTGGCAAGGCAAGGCTGCTGGTCTCTCTGTTAACTCTGCTTGGCATTGGGAGCCCGTGGCACGACTCCTGCTGGTGCTGCTGCCTGCACTGGCTACCCCCATTAAGTGCACAGGGCTGCATGGGGTTGGCTCTCTGGGTTTCCCCGTGGGTTCAAAGCTGGGCTGCAGTGGCAGCCTTGGTCTCCCAGGCCAGGGTGCAGCAGGATTTACTCAAAATACTGGAATCCCTGCAGCAGATCCCGCTTAGCTCTTGGTGCAAAAACCTCTCCTAGAAGTGTCAGGATCTCAGCATCCTTCTGTTGAGAGGGCCAGCTCCTGTGTGTGGGGAAAGCTGTGTGAATAAAAGGCAGTGGCAGCTGCTGGCAGAGGTTGCCATGAGACAAGACCATAGTAGTCTCCAAACCAGGGTGATCAGTGAGTCTCTAGGAACTGTCAGCATCCCCTTCCAACCAGACAGAAGGAAGAAATGGAATGTTTGTCCATTGTAAATCTTGGTCTGTGCCCAGTAATCATACCTGACTTAGACATGGAGTGGTGGAAAGGTTCTTCCAAAGCAGTGGGCACAGTGGGCACATAATGCCTCTGTAACCAGGCCCTCAAGTGAGGGGGCTCTGCTGTGCAGAGGAGGGATTGACCTTCCCCACTACCCTACAAAAGGGATCAATAATGTCAATGGCAGCAACAAAGGCACTGAAAAAGTGGGGACACTCGATGCTGAGAAGCCTTGGGGCTGTGGGTTTGTATTAGTGCTCATGATACAATCTCATCTATCACTTATATGGAGCATAAGGGGCAGAGGGGATTTCTGTGTGCTTGGAAACTGTGTCCATGTCTCTCTGTGCAGCTGTTATTAATAGACAGATGATACACAAGTTAAATAGAAATCTTCTACTTCTCAGCGTGCTGTTCCTTGTCTTCTTACATTGGATATATCATAAAGGCCTTTTTTAAACACAACTAGTTATTTCCCAAATCCTCTCTTACAGTTACAAACAGTAACATTGGCTGAAACAACTAGAAAATGGAAAGTGCAGTTGATCCTATCCTTCCCCAAATACGTGGCTTCTGGCAGGCATGGCTTTTGTCATGAAACACCTGGTCCCATGGTGAAGCCCTTCTCCCAGGTCAGAGGCAGCAAGTTCACAATCCTGACCCTGGTCTTCCATTGGCAAACAAGGGAGTTGCAGATGCTGAGAGACATTAGGAGGCCATAACTTGCTTTTTACCTTCTGTTATTTATGTTAAGTGGTTTTTAACTTACATTCTTTAATTGCAAACATCATTGATGTATTTTCAAAGCTGCAGCTCGGTGGCTGGCCAAACTGCATTTGGGGTTGTTGGCCTCATAGTAACTGTGGAGCAAATAAATATGTGCATGAAGGGATATGTAGCAATTGCAGGGTTGGAAATGGAATTAATGACAAGACAGAATGATTTAAAGGGCATTGGGTCTCATTAGGCTGAGATCAGACACCAAGAGATGTGCTGATAAGGACAGCTGTCATGTGCTTTCCTTGGTGCCTCTCCAGAAGGGACTTGCTCCCAGCAGCACATTTGGAGTGAACAAATTGTTCTATGAGCAGCAGGATTAACAAAACCTGGGTTTTTGAAGTCCCCTCAGAGAGCCCCAGCACAGGGTCTTGACTCCAGTCTCTGTCAGTGACTATGAGTGGTCCAAATGCTGCTCCAGCATCTGCCACCGCTCAGGGCTGTGCAGCACCGTGAGAGTCAGCCCTCCACAGGCACCTGCTGCTGGCTCGTGTCACCAAAGGAGCTGAGAAACATGCTGGGTGACACCTGGCTTCTGGGGATCTTCCCAAAGGAGTTTTCAGAAGCTGTTTTTGTGGGAGTGGTGTTTTCAGTCCTGAACTGAAGCCTCTGATGGAGTAAAACTTGCTGGTTTTCACCTTATCCTTGCCTAGTAGGTGAAGCAAGGCACGCAGCTTTTCTATGTAAGGAGAAATATCTTCAGCATGCAGTGATTATTGGACGTATCTCTGATTAAAAAGGAGAAAAATTCCATTTCTTTCAAGCAAACCACACCTGCTGTAGCTGAAACCTTCCTTCAAAGGCTGCAAAAAGGTTAAGTGCTGCAGAATTTTAAAAATGGGTAATGTAAATTTTTTATGTAACAGGAACATTCTTGTATCAGGGAACTCAAAGCTGAGAGCTGGTGTCTGCTTCACCTTTGATTTAATGACCTGAATAATTAACAGAATAATCATTTTAGAAATGCCCCAGTAGCAGTGCCCTGGTTGTTGGATAAACAACCTCCTAGAGGGGGAAAAAGCTGGCAGTAATAGAAAACAGGTTGAGGGAGCAGTAAGGCTACAGGCAGTCATTAAGCTGGGAGAACATTCATCAGCACATTCAAGGAATCCACCAAGTCAGAGCTGTTTCACAGGGCAGGCTAAATGAGAAAAATTATTTATTAGGAGGGTGAACAGAGATCATTACACTCTGAAGCCTGGTGTTAGCATCCACTGTGGTTTCAGTCTTGCAAACAATAAAAGAATTGTTTTCTCTTGACAGTCATTTACTAATAAATCCTGGGTACCTTGTTCTCCTTCCAGGTGTTAGCCCCCGTGTGGGAATTTGTCAAGGGCAATGGCAGAGCACTCTGGCCAGGAGCACACCTGCTGTGCCCTCTCCCTCACACCCATCACCTTTTTTCTCTCTCATTTCAGTGCCAATTATTAACCTTCCAAAAGAATTTGTTTCAGGACTGAAAACTCAAAAGACACCCTGGGGTACTGGGCAGGACTAAGGTTAATATGTCTCTGAAAATTATTTCTAATGTAATAATTCTTCAAATTCTGTCTGAAAGAAAATGGTGAAAGCAGTACCATGTTATTGCCACTGGAGACTGAGAGTATATTGAATTTTTTAGTGCCTATGCACCTCTGTCTGAACAAATTTTGAGAAAATACCACCCAGTACAGCTGTGAGGATCAGAGGGAGGTAGAAGATTCACTCCAAGTTCACTGAGATCTCTTGTATTGACACTGCCATGGTTTCAGGTGCACATCACCCAGCTTCTCTCTGATTTTAACAAGACTGACTACCAGCAGCATCAGGCTGAATGGGTCTCTTACAGACCATTTAACTCTCTGGCCTTCAAGGTGGATTGGGTAATGTGGGACCCTCCAGCCTTGATAGCCACGTGGCTGGTGGACACATGAAGTCTTACACTTAAAGGAACTCATCTAAATGTTTGCCTGTTCTTGTATTTTGAAAATTGAACTCTAAAGTTTTCTCCTAATTTCTATGCTCTTTTCTTCAGATCAGCTTGTCCAGCATGGGATATGGAGGTGCCACACTCTGTGGCTCTTCTGTGCAAGATTGCTGTCACATTTCCCCAGCCTGCTCCCCAGCCTTCTCCATTCTAAATTAACCAAACCTTTCCTCACACTCAGGCATTTTCCAAACTTCTCATTCATGGTGCTGTGTCCTGGGCCTTTTCCATCTCCTCTCTCTTCCACAAAGTGGGGTTCCCAAGGCTGAAGACAGCAGTTCCAGCTGAAGCCTTGCAAGAGCAGCATCACCCCACTGTGTCTTACAGAGAAGCAAATGAGAGACATTAGCAAGGAAGTTCCTGGGTCACACAGACAGGGCCAATGTTCCTGCAAACACCTCTGGTAACTCCCTGCCAAAAGTTGTTCTTTTCCATCTTGAACCCTGTAAGGATTCTTGACTTGCATTTGTTGGAAAGCCATTTCAGATTTTCATCCTCTGATACAGATACCCTTCTAATTTCCAAATCAAGGGTTTTCACAGGTAGTTTAAAGCCAATTCTTGATTTATTTGTTTGAAATTGGTTCATTGGTTTTTGGATTTTTTTGCAATTGCTGCACAGCAGCTTTTCATGCCCTGGTTTTTGCTACTATTTCCCTTGAATTTTCTTTGTGGACCTCGTTTTAGCTGTGCACTGATTTCCCTTTTCTGCTTGCAGCACTTTGCTTTTCTACTTGCCCAATTTCGTCTCGAAGGTTTCAGAGCACTGTTCCTAGGCACCACAATCATTTTGAATCATGACCCTGCCTTCCAGTGTCTCTCAAGCTCTAACAGCTTGGCTTTATTCAGACATCTTTTAGCTGCATCCCCTTCCCCATCTTCCATTCTTCCACACAGTGGTCAGACATAGGCTGAGCACACAATCCCTCAGTCTTACAGTGCTCTGAGCCACCTTTTACTCTTCCCATTTATCATGTGGGTGGATTCAGTTCTCCCAGTCAAGTCTATACTGTGTTTCTTTGGGGCACACCTGAACATATCCACCAGGAAAAGGTCCAAACTCCTAGGATTAAGTCTGTTTCCCTTAACCACTACATCAGAGGAAAAAATGAAAAAAATTGGCACGGTTTATTCTTGACAAATCCCTGCAATGTGTTTCATATCTATTGACTAATCTGTACCTGATTATAAACTGAGGGTTTCATAATAGGTTCTGGCAATCTTTCCAAGAATTAAAGTGAGATGTATTTAAATTCCTTGATTTTCCCTGCAATGCAGGTACTAAGTGTTCCCCTGTTATTCCTCTCTTATTCCCCAGCTACTCAAAAGCAATTGCTAATAGCTTGGAAATGGCTTTGGATGGTCCTTAAGCTCTCACAGATGAATTTTGTCTGGTTATGCAAGCTGGAACACATCTCACTAATCTAAATGTTCTTTAAGCTCTTCTTTCCTTATTGCATTCCATGGCTTCAGTTCTCTTGTTGTAAGTTTCATTTTCTTCAACATCTGGTTATTATAAAGGTTTTTAGGAAGTTTGAAGCAGAAAATGACAGTGGATGTTTCTGTTTCTGCTGGGTATCACCTCTCCAGAACACAACTTTGTAGACTGTGGTGCCTTTAACCCTTTCCCTATGACTTCCTCAGATTTCTTCTCAGGACTTGAGATATCCCATTATTTAGTATTCATTTACACAAATGATTCTGGAAAACTCCAGACAGACTAAGGATCTACCCCTACTCACACACCTTGTCTCCCTGTCTGCAGGCTCAGAGCTATGTGCAGACATGTTTTAGGTGAGGCACATAACTTGGTGTTACACACTGGGCCCAGAATGAAACCCAGAAGATAAAGGTGGCCTCCTGATGTAAAGCATAGGGTGGGGTTTAGGTGTCTAAGAGGGGTGTGTGAAGCTTTATAGAGAGACTCATCCCTGAGTCAGCTTGGGTACCTCACCCAAGAGGAGAACCCTCTACCTGCCTGAGCCTCAGACCCTGCAACATCTCCTCAAGGAAGGTGCCTACCTGTGGAAGGGAATGAGCAAGAATCACAATTGCATGTTATAAACAGGAGCCAGTGAGGCAGCTGTAGTGCAGTGCCTCTTTCCTACCCTGACAATATTTAAAGCACACCCCCACCTTTCCCTCCCCAAAACAGAAAGCAATATTCTCAGTTTGACAGACTTCAGAGCCATAATTCCCATCCTTCTGAGAGTCTCCTGGCCATGGGAGGCCATGGGTACCCCAGCCTCACTTCTGCCTGAGCTGTCCTCAATGCAACTGGAGCCTGAACAAATGAGTGCAAGGGAATATGTACTCTTAGTCTGCTTTTTAGGGCACTTGGATGGGAGAAGTGAGCTTGGCTTTCCTCATTCTGTGAACATGGCTGTGGGTGCTTAAAACTATGACACAGGGGCTGGGCACACTCTTCTGAGCCAGGTTCCTGAGAGTGCTGGGTTTGGATTTTACCACTTCAGAAAAAGGTATCAGTCTCAGTGGCCTAAATCAGGAGGAGGAACTCAAGTACTTTGGAGTCAAACAGAAGCCACCTCCAGGACTCAAAAAATTAGCTTTTCCCCATGCATGGTATAGCACCAGAAGGTTTGACTAGGAGTTACATTTCTTGGCAGGAATACTTCCACAGAGATTATTTGACACAGGTAAAGTTGATTTCACAGTTTTATTTGTTTTGCTCTACTGCATGGTAGAATTAAAGGGGGGCAAAAGAAAATGTATGAATGTGTAAATGGGTAAAATTTGGAAGATCAAAACCATGAAACAATCTGAGTCCAAAAATATGTTGAGGCACCCTGATAACTGATGGCATGGAAGTGGTGGGCAGGGTGGAGAGGAAGGAGACAAGAAGAGGTGGCTTAAGCTGCCTGTGTGCCAAATGTGGCATTTATAGTACTGGTTTGTCATAAATGGGCTCTCCAGAGCACCACTAGCAACCTGGAACTTGGGAGGTGGAGTGGATATGAGTAAGAATGAGAAATATTTGTAGTAGGAATATTTGCTGCACAAATTCAAAGAAGCTGCTGCAGAGAGAGAAAGACTCCATGTATGCCATTTGTATTGGAAAAGGGAGCAGGAGCTGATTTAAGATGTAAGAACAAGGAGATGAGACAGAGGGGTCTGCTGCTCTTTAACACACAGCAGCAGGCATGAGTGTAGGTGAATAGATGTCCAGGAAATACAACTGTGGGAAGAAGCACTGGTTAGACAGGTCGTTCCTCCAGGTCCTAAAATGCCTCAGGGTCACTGGGTGACCAGCAAAAAGGGAAACTTATTTTATCTGATCATATGACCAGGAGCCAAGACCTGAGCCTGATTTTGTGCTGCAGAGTGCTGGTTCACACCACCCTCTGGGAACTTTGTTTCTGATCATGAGGAGGCTCTCACCTTCCTGTTTGGCTTCTAACTCTTCTTCAGGCTTCAGCTGCCTTACTGTGGGAGCAAGGCATTGTCTGTGGAGGTAGCAAGAACAATTTAAGCATGTGAGTACTACAAACCCACTCTCCCCTGGGACCCAGAGCCTGGCTCCTGAGCCCATCCACATCACCAGGGTCCCTGTGAGAGCTGCTGTGGTTCTGGGCAGAGGCACACCAGCAGTTCCCTTGGGTGAGAAGTAGGTGTGGAGAGGCAGCTCTGGGCACACAGAGTCTCCAGGCTTTTCTCACCAGGATTTTGAAGCCAGTAGTAGAGAATTCACAAAATTCACATTTGTCTGGGGTTTCTAAGTTCCCTTAGCATTCATACCTAAAGATCTGAGAAAAGTCTCTCTGGTTTAAAACACTCCAACTAAAACTAATAATGCTTCTCATTAGAAAACTTGCCTGAATTCTCTTATCAAGAGCCTGTGCCTCTGGTCACAAATTGGGATGCACCTCTTGGGGAAAAAGCAGAGAGCTGGGCAGGTGTGTCAGCAGCCTTCCTGAAGCAGGTATGCAAGAACTGCACCAAAAGCTTTTATCCATCCAAATAAATGCTGAAACAGCTGCTGAAACTTGCATCTCAACCACTCTTTTGTAGCAGTTTAAATATGAAGAGCACATAAGAGCTTTGGAGCTCCATGGCTCAGGTGCAGAGTTGTTATAGACTCATTTATTTATTGCTTCAGTAATAAACACAGCCTAGTAGCTTCACTTTTGCTTTGCTTCTATTAAAGTACTCATGGTAGGATCTTTTCAATATACATCTACCCTCATTATTTTTTATTGCATATATAATAAATATTAACTAACATAAAGGACTGTCTAATTAAATCTTTTGCTTTATGACTACCTGAGAAATTAATTAGGGGACCAAAGAACTTTATTGGTTTTCAAAAGCAAAGTCACTTGATTAATCTACCTTTTGCAGTTTGTACAGACTCTATTAGGTCATGTTTGCCCAACAAACCTTTCAAATTCAGTAGTCACCATACACATAACAGCAAACACAGAAAATGATTTGGAGAAACTAAGGTGAAAATCACCTTGATGAGTAACTGGTTTGATGCACTCATCCCAACCCGATCTGATCAAACATTATGGAGCACAACCAAAGCCTGTTGCAACAGGGGCTTTGCAGTGTTGCTGTGCAGCTCCTTCCCACGTGACAAGAGAGCAGAGAGGAAACATCTGCTGATGTTTCAGACAAGCTGCTGCCTGGCAGTGTCTCCTGGCTGCCACGAGGTACAGGAGGCAGGGCCCGAGGAGGTCCAGTGCTAGAATCATCCTCTGGGAGACAAACTGTGTTTGTCCACACGCCTCTCAGAGGAAGAGCTAGAACAGGGCTACCTACAATTAAAGTTGTTTGACCCTGAGAAGACCAGAGCTGCCCTGGGCCCCTGTGAAAGGCTGCACTGACCTCCACACCCTTATGCAAGATGTGCTGCATGTGAGGATGTAGTCAGGGCTGCTGCCTCACACCTCCCTCCAGCACAGTGTGACTGCTCTGAGGAGGACACTCACACTTTGTTCTTCAGCAGATGTTCTGTGTCTATATCTGGCTGCAGCCCTTCCTGAGCCATGCTGGGTGCTGCAGGTGATACACCAGTAACACCAAGGAATAATGTGTTTTAAAAAGTATATCCTAATTAACTTTTCAATACTCATTTTCCCTAGCACCAGCCTCATCTGTGTGTGTGAAATATTTATTTAGCCAGTTGTTATTATATTGCTAATCATGAAGACTGGCTTGTTGCCTGGATGCTTCACCCAGGCCACAATATCACAACTACAAATATAGAACTATAAAACAAATCACTCCTTAATCTTCAGGATTATGTTGCTGTGCTGATCCCTGCACTGCAGGTAACTATATTTTTTGAGCAACACAAAATGAGCTCTTGCTACACATGATGTGCAATGAGAGAATCAGGTCATATTTTAAATTTATTATTCTGAATTTGTCCTTTCTCATTTCTGTAAAGCCTCTATGTCTCTGGGCCACTTTCTTAACTGGGAAAACTTCTTGCATATCAGTGATGTAATACAACAGTACTTAGGCCCTTGCAGTTTTACAGAGCAGGGCAATCTGCAGGAGCCCCCCGAAATGGAGGGTTTGTACCCCAGTCCTTGTCTCATGGCTGAGGGAACAGAAGGAGGTTTCCATCCATCCCAGGCCTCTGGTGATCCTATTTCTACATCCAGATCCACCAGTCTGTAGCCACTCTTGGCAAAATATGAGTGGCATTAAAAAAGTGAGCTAAACAAGGGGAACCTCAAACTTCTAGGCTGCAACTACACCTTCCTCTCTTAGAGATGCCTTTGGAGGACAAAATTCCATATTGTCCTGCTTCTGCTGCCCCAGGGACAGGACATCAAGTTGCCAGTTTAGAGATTGCACTGCAGGGTCCTTTACACACTTTCTCTTTTGTTACTAGCTTCAGTATTTCTGGATAAAGCTTTTTCAGCAAAGTGTTTTCCCTGAATGATGTTGTCCAGCTTCCACAGGTGGAATGACTGGAACACCACAAGGGACAAAGAGATGTTGTCAATGCATTATTTAACAGCTTTTAGACATAGACAATCCTTGGTCCTTCAGAGGCTGAGCCAGGCCTGGTCTCAATGAGGAGAAGACTACACTGTCAGTCCAGCTCATCTTTTTCTGTAAAGTCCATGTTATCCCTGCCTTTCCACTCACAGATGTGTGAAACTTTGTTGAAGCCATTAGCCCCATCTGTAATGGACTTGTTTACCACCCTTAGAGCAGTTACTCCATAATTAAGTAAGTGGACAGTGATGACCTTCATTTACCCCCTGGGTATTTTCCACAAATACCCACTTCAGTGTTCAAGTAAGATAAGATCACTGCCAGGGCTGCTGTTTACCAAGAGCTGGCTAAGGGATAATACAGCCACTAATGGCTAGCAATCTCCAAATCAGAGCATGTGGCTCTAGAAAACAGCTTTTTTAGACCAATGCTGAGGGCAAATTTCCTAGTGTGACTTTGGATGGGGTCAGAGATGGAGGAGCTTTATGGCACAAATAAAAACAAGTCACACTCTAGACAGGGAAGGGCAGTGGCCAGTCTTTGGGGTGTGGGAAGGTAAATTTTTAAGTCGTGTCTTTTTGACTTCTTGATGCTTTGGAAAAGCAGACATCACCTTATTAACCTGCTCTGAGAGTCTGAGTCAGATGTGCACAAAACACACACAGGGCTTCTCTGGGCAGTCCAGCACACCCACACTGACAGGGCTTGAGAGGAGAAGTGTCCCAGGTGCACCTCTTGCTGGGGGGAGCAGCTCTGTAGGAGCCTGACCTGGCTCCTGCTCCTGGCAGGGACACGTGGCGGGGTCCAGACTCTGCACCCTGGGTGTCCTTCCAGCAGTGCTCTTACTGTGACAAGGGATGGGTGCACATTTGAGCAGGACTAAGCTCATTTAGGAAGGGTCAGTGAGGCTCACTTGCTAAGAAGAGCAGGACAAGTAACTTGACAAATTTAAAATAGAGCTGCATGGAGGAATAGAAAAGAAGCCATAATAGTTTTTCCTCAGCAACTGAATATTTAATTATCAAAGTGTTAAAAAAATGACACCTCAGGAAAGTCCATTATAATTTGCAAACATAAACTGACTCTTGGATAGAGGGTCTAAGCTTCCCCATGTAACCAACAGTAAATAATAACCTCTCCTAAGCACCTCTCCTGACTCAGCTACCAATTTACTGTATGAGACTGGGTGAGTAACTTGATTTCCCTTTATTTTTACATCTATCTAAGACTCTACTGAGCCAATGAATAAATGGATATCTTGATATACAGACATATATCCCCTATGTGTCCATTTAATACAGTTTAATATTTGAATTTTTAATGTAATAGGATTCAGTCCTTCATAATGAATAAAACACAGGGCTGTATCAGTGCTCAGTGAACTTGGGGAACAGAGGTGTCCTAATGCTTAATTCATGTTTGCAGAATAAACTGAAGGTCAAGGCTTAAAGACACCAGATGCTGAAGACTTTGTTGAAGGTTTCAGGTGAGGGGGCTTTGTGGTGGCCCAGCACCCCTTTGCATGGCTTCCCCTGGCAGGAGGAGGGGAGGGGCTCTGCTTCTGAGCTTCTGTGAGAGCACTGTCAGCAGCTGAGAGTTTGGAGAAAGGTGGAAAGAGGGTGATCCCCTGCATCCAGAGTTTCCTCCTGCACTGCAGAGTCTTCTCAGCGCAGGCACACCCGTGGCCAACCCCACCTGTGCTGGTGGAAACAAGGCAAGCAAGGCAAAAGCCCTGCACACTGAATTAGCTGTGGCCCTGGAGTGATGTTGAGAAGGAAACAGCAAATGGGAGTGTGCCTAATTGGAGCTGACAGTCATAATGGCAGTGCCTGTAATACTGTCAGGAGATTATCAGTTACAGGCCACTGCTGCAGGCTGGGGGACGACCCTGCCAAGGTGTGACCCTTACACCAACCCTGACGGGCCAGATCTCAATATCTGATCTTTAATGCTGAGCATCTCCTGTTGATAGAGAAGAGAAAACAGCTTTTTCCCTCCTCATCTCTATCTCCAGCTGCTCATTGTACCATGCAAGCATTGATTATCAAGAAATCCAGTTAGGGTTTATCTAATTGATTGCTAATACAATATCAAGTAAATGAACAAAGGTTATAGGAAAAGGCTTAGGAGGAAGAAGAAGCAAAGTGCCTTTTCCTCCTCTGACTAATGGATTTAGTATTTTTATATCTGCTTACTTAACCTATATCCAGGTTAAAAAAAATGGGGCAGTTTGGGACACCAGGAAGAAACTCAAATATGCCAGCTGGTGCAGGATAGGGAGGGATCTCAGTGAGAGGATACAGGGCATTAATTATCAGTTTTATCTCTGCCAATTTCTGCCGGTTCTGATGCATTTCTCACATTTAATGCCTTCTGCAGACTAGAAGACCGTGCTGGAGGCATGTAATTCAGTTTGCATCTGCACTCTACTTCAACCACAAAGCTTCTGCAATATGGGCTGGTTTTTAAATTGGTCTGCACACTCACTTGTAGCAGACCTTCCTTCCCTTTGCACACTCTGCACAGGTCAATGGATGCTCCCAATGCCTGCCCAGAGATCCTTTCCTTAATGTATTTCCTCACTGTGCATCAGAACATAACACACTGGAGGCAAAGCAACTTTAGAAAATGAAAGAAATCCCAGTGCTCAAGAAAGTCTGTCTTTGAGACATCTCTTCAAGGCCTCAGCTGTTGCATGCTGTAGTTTCCTCTGAATCTGGCACTTACTCATGGGTCTGGATCCATAATTTGCTTCCAAGCAACCAGTGACATGTGTCAAACACCAATCTTCTGGCTTGGCAGAAAATTCAAATGCAGCTACTGCTTTTACAGAAGGTGAGAGCAGCTCTCCTTTAATTTATTTTGTCTCTACTCCTTTTTATCAAAAAGCTCCAGGATCTTAATTACAGCAACACTTCCCAGTGGAATGAGAGCACTCTGATTGAGTAGGGTAATGAGGTGCATGAATTAACAGTGACATTGACTCATGCCTCCAGTCAATACTTTGATATCTCATCTATTAAAGTAAGTACATTTTAACATTAATCCCAGCAGGATTTGGTATATGTGTGTGTGCTGCAGTCAGAGGATCCAAACAGATGGGTTCAAACCCAGTCCAAGGAATGTGGGAATTCAAGTGAGAAAGGAATTCAAGAGATTCTCCAAAAAAGAGGTTCATAGCTTTCAAGATGGGCTTAGCACTTCCTTGGAAACGTGGCATAGTTCCTGTAAATGCAGAAGTTTCAGGGGGTTTTGTGACATTCAGGACTCCCAAATCAAGTTACCAACATGGTAGAAAAAAGCATCAGAATAAACTTCTTCCTGGCACAGAAGAAAAATTAGGTATTTGGACATGAAATCATACAAAGGCAGAAAAAAAAATCCATACTGGTGGAGATATCAGCGGGATGCATGTATATATTGACAATATTATTATAAAATAATCTAAAGAGTTTTAGCAGGTCTATGGCATTCAAGAGATCCTTATGGCTCACATCCTCTCTCTTTTACATCCTCATGCAGATATAAGCAATGCAGCTGCCTCTGACTTTGCTAAAGGGTTCAGAAGGACAGGCTGTTCATACCTCACTGCTGGGTGGTTTCAACAGTGCAGTAGCTGCTGACAACACCTAAAATGCTGTAACTGAGACCATTTCTCAGCTCTCATCTCTGGGGACATGCCCTAACTCATTCCACTCCCCCTCCTGAAGCATTAAGGAGGCAAACCCCAGAGCTCAAGGCACAAAGGAGCTTTGGTTCTTGCAGAAGAAAAGCAAGGTCAAGCAGGAGACCTTTAGAGGATCAGACAGGAAAGGGAGCTCCTGGGCAGAGAACTTGTAAGAAAGGGATTGGGAACTGTCAGTGAGAATCATCTGTGCTTTGGTTTAGACTCACTAGTGCCATGGGAAGAAGGGCACAGGGTAAACTGGCAAAGCAGTGGGATATGCCAGAGAAATGCCAAATTCCATTCTCAGTTCCTCCCCTGACAGAAACAACACGAAATTTAAAAAGCCATTTTTCTGAAATTTCTGAATCGTTCTATTATTCAAATGCAAGAGCACCACATCATCAACGTGTTGGCACCATACTCCTTTTCAACAGGTAAGGAATCTAGTGCAGAGAGGTTAGCTTAAACCAGATTTTTTAAAAATCAGCTTAAATTCTGGGTGTTTCCATTTGAGGACTCTGTGACCAGGACTTGTGATGCCTGGTGCTAAGTGGGGACAGGCAGCCACCAGTCCAGAGACGATGAGCAGGAACCTCCATGGTGCAGTAATGCTGATAGTTGTTCACTTTAGTTGAACTCCATAAATTAGAAAATGATCTATTTTCCCTAATAATATGGGCAATGAGCCTCTCAGCATTTATCTTAGACACATTCCTGCAGAGCTGGAATTATTTTAGACTGCTTTTCCTGTGACAACTCCAGCAGCTCAGAAGTGAAAAGTTGTTTAAAATAGCTTAAAATACTCTGGGGAGAGTTAAGTCAGTCACAACTGCTCATTCACATTCAGACCTCTGACCTTCTAGGGGTAATGCAGGCACATCAGCCAGAGTGTGATTCCCAAGGCCTGACTGAATTCTTGTGCAATGCAGCATGTCAAGCTCCATGTTTTTATCCACCCCTGCAGCTGTGTTGATTTGGTGGGGTGACTTTGCTGGGTGAGGTGGGACCTGATGCCTGGCAGACCTGGAGTATTGGTTAATGTGGGAAATCTGAGTGTTTTGGGCAAGCTGCCCATCACTCAGGTCTCTTCAAAGCCAGGGTCACTGCCCTCTGCTCTGGATGTGGCTGAGCAACTTTCAGTAAGTTACTAATGAGCTCATGCTTAAGGCAGTGAGTTTTATTCTTTGCTTTAGCATTCCAGGTCTGTCTTCTTAAGGCCAGAAGCAGGTCACCAGCTATAGAGTACAATGCATTATTTTATGGTCCCCTGAGAGCACAGCCTGATGGCTGTAGCCTTCACCCACACCCTTCTGCCTCCTCCAGTCTGGCATGGCAGAACAGTTCCCTGAGGTCTGCCACAAGCAAGTGCTTAATGGGATATGTGCTGTGGGGGCAGGGACAGCACGGTGACTCCTGTCCCCAGGGCTTGGCAAAGTGGGCCAGGAGCAGAGCACTTACAGCTCAGGCTGTGGTGATGTGCTGCACCTTGTGCAGGGAGGGCAGCCAGCCCCAAAAGCTGTGCCCACAGCAGGCAGCTTGCTCCTGCGGGGTGATGAGCGGTGCAGCCCCTGGGAGCTGCCAAGAGGCTCCATGGCTGTGTCTGCCTGGGAGCAGCGTGGGAGGCAGGAGCCTGGCAGGGAGAGAGAGTGGCAGGCAGCCTGGGGCTCTTCAGCTCTGCACATCCACGTGCCCTGGCTGTGCCACCTGTGGTGGGACCAGCTGTCCTCCTGCCCTGCCCTGCAAAGGGGCAAGGTGCAAGCACAGGGATGCAGAGTGAGGGCACAGACTCCTGCTCTGAGGTTGGGAGTTGTTTCTTTGGTCTTTCTGTCTGTTGGCTTTTGGGTGGAGGAAAAAGAAGACTGTCAGCCTGAATGGATGCCTTGGCCCTGGAGCCCACAATTTTTCCAGAGCTGGTGCAGTGGTAAAGTGTCCAGCTGCTGTTCCCAGGCTGTGAGCTGCCATGTGGGCAGGTGACAAACCAGGAGGCTAGAGGGCAACAAAGCAGGAATCACTCTAGTTTGGACTTAAAGACTTGGACTAGTCTAAAGTGGGTGGGAGTTTGGGGCCCTGCTTTTCAGTGTTTTCAGGGCTGCTTTGTGAGCCAGGAGGGGAAAGGCCATGAGTTATCCAGCCAATATGAGCACATAGGTGGCAAATTTTGCAGATCATGGGCATGCAGTAATATATATGTGACTGCTGTTTGGTCAGAGCCAGTGCTGGGAAGCCCATGCAATCCTCCTCTCACTGGTGTGCCCCCTTCTTTACCTGTCACTGCAACTGGTGACCATCATAAGATCAGCTATCAAAGGGTGTGAGTGGCTGGTATCAGCTGAATTACTCCTCTCCTTTTCATTTATGTAGATGAAAAGAGGAGTGTTTAAACCACCAGTGGTCTGGAGAGGCAGGATTCAGCCTAAGGACTATGATGGTTGGGGCTAAAAGATTCAAGGTTCAGGATTAGGTGGGACAATTAAATGTATCTTGGAGCAGTAAATTTTAATAAAATTATGTGTGCTCTCCAGACTGGCTTGGGCAAGCCATGCCTATTCAGGACAGACCACCTGCCAGTATTAAATGGAGCACTTTTGACTTAATTTGAAACCAGAATAGAAAGTAGCAATCAGCAATAACATGTGCTTGACAGTCCTTCAGAAGGACAGTAGAAGTCATGTTCTATGGAAAGTAGTGCTCCAGAATACCAGCTGCCACTGTCTCATCCCTCAAAGAGAGCAGAGAAGAAACTCTTTGGAAGTGTATAATAATTTCTGGCTAATCAAGAGGTCAGGCAAAAATATCTTTTACTGCCTCATTTGTACTGTTAAATCTCAGGTTCTGCAATAGAGATGACAGTTAATTTTCGAGGAAAGGGACATGATTAAAATCATGGCAGGTAGGAGATGTTTGCTGTTTGCTTTCAGTATCATGAAGGAATGCATTTGGAATAAAGTCTGGTGAACAGATTTAAGAGGCAGTCCAAACCCTTAAATGCCTACAGTGCCATACAAAGTGAGAGACAGGTTTAACCAGGGATGGACTCAGCCTTCCCAGGTCCAGAGCAGGTGGCTGCCCTTGGCCTCTAGATTATTCTTCCTCTTCAAAGCCTATTGCTCAGGCCTGCTTGCTGCCACACTGCTGACCTGTCTCTTCCTCACGCTAGGATTGCAGCCAGGCACAGCACACTTCCTTGTGCAATGTAGATCAGACACACCCCGCTGAACCACAGAATCACAAAATCATGGAATAGTTTGGGCTGGAAGGGACCTTTAAAGGGGCCATCTAGTCCAACTTGCAATGAGCACAGACATCTTCAACCAGATCAGGTTGCTCAGAGTTCCATCTAACCTGACCTCGAATACTCCAGGGCTGGAGCATCTACCAGCTCTCTGGGCAACTTGTGCAGTGCTTCACTACCCTCATTATAAAAAATTTCTTCCTTACATCTAAATCTTAAATCTAACTTCCTTTAGTTTAAACACATTACCCTTTGTCCTGCTGCAACAAAAACTCTGCCCCCATCTTCCTTATAAGCCCCCTTCAGTTCCTGAAAGGCTGCAACAGGGTGTCCCTGGAGCCTTTTCTTCTCCAGGCTGAGCAGCTCTAAGTCTCTCGCTCTTTCTGCACAGGAGGGGTGTTCCACCCCTCTGATCACCCCTGTGCCCTCCTCTGGACTCACTCCAGGAGGTCCATGCCCTCCTGTGCTGGGGACACAGTGCTGCAGGTGGGGTCTCACTGGAGAAAAGCAGAGGGCAGAGCCCTCTCCCTCAACATGCTGCCCGTGCTGCTTTGGATGCAGCCCAGGATACCCCTGGTCTTCTGGACTGATTCTTCTAAACTACTTTCTTCCACTCCTCCAGACTGAAAAATACAGGATTGGAAGAATCTTCAACACATCCTACAGTTCTCTCCTGTGCACTAAGTAATTTCTTAACTTATTTAACTTGCTATTGCTGTTATTTTTTCAGCAATGACCAGAGGCTGGATGAACAAACGAATTAATTTCTGACAGTCAGTCACACTTCCTCCTGTAATGTGATCTTTCACCATATTGAGGTTTTCAGCCATTCAGGGGAATAGTTTCAATAAAAAAACCATTGCCATTTCAGAAAGGAGTTATTCTTTCTTTGCAGTTGACATAAAAACGTAATTTCTTCTTAAGAGGACAGCAGATATCCATGCAAGATATCTGTACTATGCAGTGTAAGAATGAAATCTGAACAGCTGTTATCTTGACTTGTATTAATGCAGCACTGGTAAAAAAAAGTGTGCTGGTTTTATTAGCTTTATAAAATGACTGTAACATAGAACTATCTTTGGGATGGTGAAGGAGATTAACACTCCTTTTGTTGAGGTTGCTCTTGTTCATATCAGCATATATCTGTACAAGCTGTTCATATTTGAAAGAGCAGATCAAAAGGAGGGTCTGTAAAAGCTGTGATTTACCAGATTGTCATATTTTATTATTTTATTTTCTTTCATTTTATTATTTTTAAAAGCTGCAGCCCTCATGAGAAGCAGAGATGACCAGCCATCTCTCCAGTCCCTGCTGGGCCAGGTCACTTAGCTCACCCTGGGCAAGCAGCCAGCTCTGCCTAATACCATCATTTTCTTTCTCTCCTTCAGAAATTAAAATATAGAATTAATTTACCTCACCAGGAAATTTAAAACCTTTGAGAAGCCAGAGTGGTCATTCCCAAAACATCTCAAGTCCCACAGTAAACAGTAATTTTTGTTGTTACTTAAACCTGTGTGGAAAATTAAAAAATGTGCTGAGCAAATCCTAAAGCCTTTGAAACTTGGAAGAAAACACTTTTCCCAGTCCCCAGCTGGTAGATCATTGCTGGATTGCAGTGCTTGCTGCAGTGGTGCAGATGGCTCTTGGCCACAAGGCCCCTGGGATCTGTGCCTGGGCTTCAGCCTTTGGAAAACACGCACTGAAACCCATAAAATTCCAAGGAGAAAACCACTGTAAAAAGCCAGTGAGACTGGATTATGAGTGGCCAGGTCCCAGTACTGCAGTTGCACTGGAGGCCAGGCAGTTTGCAAGTGAAAAGCAGGGTGCAGGCAGGGTCCAGCCAGGCTGTCCCTGCCCCAGTGTCCATCAACAGGACCCAACAGTGGCCCAGGGACACATTTCAGGTTGTACCTTGGCCTACTCTGGCTGAAGGGGACAGGGGAGGGTCACTGGAGACATGGAATACAGAACAAATGGGTACCTAGGGATAGGTACCAAGGAATGACTTTTGCTAGAGCTGCAAGTGCAACACTCTCCTACTTATGTTCTTCTAGCCTCCAATAACATTCAGCATTTTCCTCTCAGATAACTCAATGCCATCCCAAAGAGGCTCCAATGGCAAGATAACTTTGACCATCTTACTGGTCACTATTTTCAAAAAGGCAGCCTGTGGTAAGGCACCAAACTACGAAAATCTATGTGGGAAAGATTTATCCAACAGTAGCAGTTGGTAGTGCAAGCACCTAAATTTCCTGTCTGTGCCTTGACAAAGTTGCAGATTGAGTCATGCTTCCTGACACATTAATAAACAGGTTCAGTGTGTGGGAAAAGGGGAACGGGTGCTGTTTGTTCCTGCACAGGAAAACCAGAGAAGCGCCTTGGAGTCCACAGAATTTTCCTAGCCTGTTCCTCTTTGCTTATTTAAGAGCTTTATTTCTTTTTAATAAAAGCAAGGTTACAGAGATAGGAAGACAATAAAAGGCAGTGTCATTTCCTAGCTTGTTAGTGCTAGATAAAGGTGACAGTCTGAACAAAATCATCCTTGTCCTTATAATTTTCCTTGTTTGATTGCTTACAAATAAACCAGTTTAATAAAGGCTCTGAGATACAAATGCCACATGGCCATATTGACAGGAGTGAGGGAAAAGAAAACACAATAATCATGTTAGTTCTTTCCCTCAGATTAATTACTTAGATAAAATACACATTTACCTCATTCTAGACAGAAAAATGTAATTTACCAGCCAGTGATTCAGGCAGGCACCCTGCTGTTAAAAGCCAGACCCAGCTGATCCTAACTAGGAGGAGGAGATGAGCTCCAAGCCTTGTGAAGGACAGGCTCTGCTCCCCTCTGCAGCAGCAGCCACTCTGGCCAGGCTCGTGCCTGCTCCTCCTTCAGCTCCAGACAGGAGCAGCTTTAGATCACAGTGGATCCCTTTTAATCCCTCTTCAGTGTTTCCTTAGGACTCAGCACACCTGCACTAAGAAAGTCCACCACTGGGGAGGTTTATCCCTGTGGTTTCACTGTAACCCACGACACTTCAGGTGCAGTGGAGGTGGCAGCTGGAGGATGCAGCCTGGACCCTGCACCAGCATCTGGACACTGCTGCCTCAACTGCCCCTCAGGACACCTCAGCCTAAACACAAACTTGGGTCTTGTCCTGCCAGAATCTGTCACAGGTTAAAACAAACAAGATCTGTGTATTCTCTGACAAACTGTAGTTTCCAGGCCATAAAAAATCATTGAACTGATATTGCACCAGCTCAGTGGGGGAAAACAGACAGAGCCAACCCCTAACCTCAGCTCAGCTGAAACTGCATTACAGCAGATTTCCTTCCTAATGCCACTGTTTTAGTTGCTGAAATCAAGGCAACACTTGCCAGAACATTTTCATGGTCAAGCATTGAAAAATATTTTTTGATAAGCGTAAGCCCTTACTGCAGGGAATACCCCAACTTGGACTTAAGCCAGTAAGGCCAAAATCTCGAAAGAATTCCTATTTATGCACTCAGAAGGTGCCTTGACTGAAGTACTAAGTAAAGTGCAGCCTTCCTGAGGGATGGCATGCAGAGGAAGCTGTTGCTTGGAAGCATTTGGGGTTTCAACAGCTCCCACCCCTGATGTCTCTGGGTGTCAAGGTCAGACCAGGTCCTTGGTGTTGCTTTGGCTGCTGTGATGGCTGAGGGGTTTCCTCTTTCCAGAGCTGAGGTGGATGGAAACTCAGCTCCAGTTTCCACAGGTCAACAAAGATGCTGCAAACAGCATTCTCCTTGCTTTTCTTCACAGAGTCCAGGGGGAAAACACACCAAACTGCTGCTGAGCTGAGCCCATCATCAAGGCAAAATGGAGCATTGGGCCTTCCTGTCATAGCAGAGGAGGTTGGAGTGTTGTGGGGCCTGGCAGCTAAAGGCAAGGTAACTGTGAGAGGAAAATGGTAGGACTTAAAGACAGGTATTTTATCTAAATTCCAGAGGTCAGAGAAAGCACCAGTTTTGAAACTACCTGATTTATCCAAGTGGAAATTGAGGCAAAGAAACTTAGAACCACTGGAACACAGAACTGTTGAGAGCTGGTCCTGACTCACCCAGAAACTTCCTTCATGTCACAGCCAACCTTCTTTCAGCCTCCTCCCCTCCAATCATCAAAAAAATAATTCACAGAACTGTAGTTCAACATCTCATGCTAAGCTCTTTTGGAATACTGAGCAGTATTTAGTTCAACATCTTCTCCCCCCAAAACACAGAGTGTTCCAGGAAAAATAATATAAATAGTAAATAAACACAGTATCAGCTATAAGAATTGATGAGATGAATGTTTCTGAGTGGGTGAACCATCTCACCCCACTGCCTCCACCCTGCTGGAGGTGGGCAGAGCCAGGGCAGGGCTCCACTTGCCTGGGGGTGGCTGTGATGGGCCTCATGGCTGGCTGGGTACATGGCCCAAGGCAGCAGCTGTGCTGCTCGCTTTTATTAAAGTCTTTTGTTGCATAATTGATGTCTGTGTGAACCCTTGGGAAGCAGCAGGTGCAGGTAGTTCAAACCAATGCTTTCAATAACCTCAGATTAGTGATAAATAATCATGTATAGCTGATACAGGTGATCACACTGCTCTGCTTTGTGCCTCTGGAAAGGTCTGTTCTGGCTGCAAAGCCAGGCCCCCAGTCCTTGGACAACCTTTTCTCCCTCCCTGATCCCCACAGGCAGACACAGGATTTTTGGCTTGTAAACAGTCCTCAGCAATGTCTGGCTTGGTGGCAGAGGCAGCATCACTCCCACCTTCTCCACAGGCAACCCTGCTTCTGTGTTGGCTTGGAAGCAGAATTTTGGACAACTTCCCCTATTGCTCTCCTGCAAAACTGCCACATGCAGTGAGAAACCCTGTCAAGGTGAGGTGCTATGGCCACACACACCATGGACAAACCAGGTGTGTCCTGGCCCTTGATCTCCTACTGCCTGGCACAGGGCAGGTTCCCTCTTTGTGACTGCAGATGGGGTCACTTGCAGGGTCCTGGCAGCAGCCTGGGAAAACAGGGCTCCATGGGGACAGGGACGTGGAGCTGAGCCCATGGAGCCTCCCCCACCCCTGAAGAAGGGGGCACATGTGACTCTGCAAAGGCAAACCACGTGCTGCTTTTGAGAAGCAAGGGCTACCAAAGTTAGGATGTGAACAGTTTGTGGCCAGCTGAGTGTCCCATAGGGGTCAAAGTCATGGTTCACCAGGATAATGGGGCCCAGAAGAATCAAGGCTTTGCAAGACAAAACCCAGAGTCCCTCCTTCAGGTGCATAAATATGTTTTTAGGAGATCCCACTTGGGAGAGTCTCAGTCCATATATCCAGTTGGCAGACACTGACAGGCAATTCAAGCTGAGCTGGCTTTATTATACAGGGAAGCTTTGAATATCAGCATGAACAGCTGGGAAAATAAAATTTCTGCTCTTTGTTTCCTCTGCTGCAGCTATGCAGCCTCTCCAACTGTTGCAGCAGGAGGGAAACTGGAAAGCTGCAGTGGAGATGGGACATTCATGGGCAAGGATCTTGATGAGCAACTAACCACCTGTTTGGGCAGAAAAATAGCATTCTCATCTCTCATTCAGCAGAATGTGTTTTCTAATTACAAATTAAACACTAATTGTGAATCATGCTTTCTTGTCACTAAAGATATCAACACAAATGCTTTCAACAAGCTTCTTAATTTTTTAAATAGAGCAATCTAGGACAATTATTGCTTGAATTTGCACATGCAGACTACATCTATTTCAAGTTTCTGCAAGACACTAGTGTTAAGGTGATATTTTTTTATAGGCTATTGAGAAAACACATCAAGTATATTAGCACTGAACTACAGAAAGTGCTGTATTTGATAATGTTTGTCTTCACAATGAATGTCAAAAAAGACTCCTTTTCTATGGGAAAAAATCAACATTCACTCTGTCCATTCCACTAAGCCCAGATGTTCCCTGTACACTTATTTTGCTGCAGTTGATTAATTTCAGCTTTGCTAACTTCAGCAAATGGCAACATCCATTTCTTATCAGAGACCTTTACCAAACATACATGCTTGATTTTGCAGAACATCTGGAGCCCATCTGTTTGCTGCTACAGAGCTCAGACTCTTGCTTATTTGTGTCCTCCTCCAGTTTCTCCTTAAAGAATGTGGACCCAAAATGCCTTTTCTGTAATTTGCCTGATTTGAACAGAACATGCAAACATGAAAACCTGCACCTGCAGCATCTGTCTGAAAGAAGTTAAAGTTCAGCATAGGAAAGGTCAGTTCTAGACAAAACACTCATCCATGCTCCTGATTCTTGACCAGCAAAGCCTAAGTAATGGCACAAAAAGGCCATTGCTTCTCTTTTATTATCTTTTATTCTCTCACAAGAAGTCTCTTATGCAGTATTTGACCTGTCAGACTTTTAACCACATTACTAGCAAAGGTTTGCAATCATAAATCAGCAACTTTTGTTTTTTCCTCTCCAGTTTGAAGAAGTGTCTCTGTGTTCTCAGCCCAACCTTTTTGTACACCTTGATTTCCTAATGCCTTTAGATCCAGTCTATGGTTCATGGTCCCTCCAGTTCCTTGAGCTGGCTGGAGTATCAGATACTTTCTCCAAACAGATTGCAGTAACTCCTTGATGAGCAGCATTTAATTCAAGCAGTATTGCCAGGAAGCAACATTAGGTAGGGAGAACTCAAAAGATCATTGCACTGTTTGAGGAATGCAGTGGTGGGATCCAGTTTGGCCACCAGCCCAATATCAGCTACTCGAAAATAGAGATTAAATTAGTGAGTGCATTTCTGAAAGGAAACTGTGTGTCTAAGAGGTTTATTTATGTGGGTGCATGCACATGGATGCCTGTTAGAATAATGCAGATAATTTTGGGAGCTGCTATTCATCAGTCACAATTTCTGGTTTGCTGATATCTGTCTGCCTGTTTCCAAGTCAAGGCTTTCAAACTCAAGCTGTAGGGCAGGAAGATAACATACAGATGAAAGCACATGAAATTCTGATGATTTCTCTGTATTATTCTTACAGTTTCATGGCTAAATATCTAGCAACATTAATGTCAAGTCTTACAGCCAGGCTGCAGTCGGTCAGCAGAGAAATCCATTCTCTCTGGTAAAGCGATATGCCTCTCATCTATATTGATGAGAAATTAGCAGATTAATTACCATGAAAGTCTGATTTCCCCCTTGTTAATGTTATCTGCAATCAAGCAATAAAGTCACTTCCTTTGCACAGGGTCTTAGTATACATATGGCTGACCTAGCACAGCAAATAAAGCACGGATCAGGTATCAGCAAACCGAGGTGGCAAAGAGGAGTTTGATGTCACCTGAGGGCTTGTGAGGATGCACACAAAGCCCTCTTTCTCAGAAACCCAAATCTGTCTCCAAGTACATCTGCCTGATCGAGCGTGTGCCGAGATGAGCAGGCTGAAAAAACAGGCCTTTTCCAGGCTGCACAATACCAGGGAGTGTCGCTGTGCTCTGGCCACCCATCCCACCTCCCTTCGCAGCCCCCGCGCTCCCCTCGCTCTGCGCCGCTTTCCCTGCAGCGCTGCCGCCAGCCGGGAGGGGACAGCTCCTCTCGCCTCCTCCAGAAGGGCGGCACAGGGCACTCTGTCCTTTGACCGCAGCCCGGAAACTGGGCACAACGGGGCAGCGGGCAAACAAATATAAACAAATATGTGGGGCTCCCTATCACCCCTGTTCCTCATTTTCACTCTGTCAGACTCTGTCAAGCAGACCAAGGTATGCTTGGTACCTGCAGCAGTTTCAGTCCTGGAAGAAAGGAAGGAAGGAAATGAAACCGGACTTTTCAATCACAAAATAGCCCATTGTGCTCTCAAGGCAGTGAGATACAGCAGCTGGGAAACGAGATTCCTGTTTTCTGAGAGTTATGATGACCATTTATTTCTGCTGCTAGGCTACAGAGCATGGAAAGATAGGGCCAGCCTTTGCAAAGTATTTTCAAAACCCCTGAAGGGATATTCTGGTCTCTGCAATGGAAGCAGTTTAACTGCCCAGTAGTTTGACAGTCCCTCAAGAAGAGACTTTGGCACTTGGAGTATGTTCCTACCACTCAGGAAAGAGGCTACCAGAGTCCTGTTCACTGCAAAGCCATTTGTTCAGCAAGGAACTCCCAGCAGAAAGGCACCACCACGAGGAGCTGCTTGTCAGGATGGTGAATGGTGTCCTTATGTCACCTTTGACCTGTGGCTGTGGCTCACTTCACAAATCTATCGAGATGACACTGGGGACCAACACCAGTAACTGAGGCAGGAGTACATCTTAACCTCCAACTCAAAACGTGACATTTATCTTCAGAGAGACTCCAGCACATGGTCTTGTGTGCTCTTCACTGCATGTGTGCAGGCAGTGAACTGTGGGCCAGAAACTCCAGTGTGTTTGAACAAAAGCTTATTCCTTGTCTAGCTCTGAAACTGTTTAGCACTGTCTAGTGCTATTCAAGTGCCCTGCATCAAAGCTTTATCCTCATCCTCATCACAGGACCAACATTAAATGAGCCAAAACTGATACTGGAATACAAGAGCTCAGTTCAATAGGCAAAAGTTAGCAGAAATCTTCCAGTGCTTACCCCTGTGAAATTTCTACCACAAAGTCTGGAATACTGAAGAAAAGATTACCAATCTATGATGAAAGGGTCAGTAACGGCTTCGTTAAGTTCCACCAAAAAGAAAGTATCTGTGCATTCCAAGGTTTTTGTCTAAACAAACAAAAGCAAACAAACCAAAACAAACCAGCAAAAAACCCAAACCCAAACAAAAACCCAAACAAAAAACCACCAACTCCTCCCAAAACAAAAACAGAGAAAAAAAAGGGGAAACCAAAAGAGAAAAGGAAGTAAGAATAGATATGCAGTTATTGTGATGTCAGAAAAGCTGTAAGGGGTTTATACCACTAAGAATGTTTCCCCCAAAATGTCACAGTATACTGAAATATCCAAAGAGTCAGTGTTGTGGAAGTGTTTAAATGAAAAACTGGATGTGTGTAGAGAATGAGTGTGCAAAGGTCCTTTACTTGACCTCCTTCAGTACCAATCAGCTCCCCTTGGGGTTCAAAAGTGGCTTTAGTACCAGAACTGAAAAGAAAACAGGAATTAGGCAAAATGCAACAAATGTCATAAAGAGTAGACACAACTTACAATAAATGCTCTCTTTTATTACTCAGTTCATCAAAACATTTCAGTTTTCTCTGCAAGATCTGAATCAGAGCAGCAACACAGTCATTTGTCCCCTGTAACATTTCCATAGGAGCCAGTGTGACAGACATCATGCACAGGACCCAATGCTGTGTGTTCAAGCCACCTGAAAACTGAGCCACATCCTTAAGAGCAAGAGTGACAAATTGCTTGCAGTCATCTTTTCATTACCCAGCTGTGAGCACCACACAAAAACCCCAAGAAATTTCTTTAGGAAACAAAGTGACCTTGTGTGATTGTCTATTGATAATTGATAATTACAGAATGCCACAGTCCAACAACAGAACTACAGTAGGTTTGGTATTTTGGGTTTTGCTATAAAGATTTGATGAGGTTTGTTTATTAGTATAGTTGATGAGTGTTTAGACATGAGAAATTTTTAATGTTTTGATAGATTTCATATAGAAATAGTTTTAATTAAGTACCCAAAGCTTTAGAAAATAAATGTTTCAATAAGATCTGATTAAGACATGTACTAATGAGAGAGGTATAAGAAAATGCAGTTAAAATATACAAATTTCAAGTGCAAAAAGAAACACCATTATTTCTCAACAGTTTAAACCTTCTTTCTCAAAACCCATCTCTCTCTAATAAAGCTAAAATACCAGCCTTTAAATAGGCAGCCCCACTATTCTGTTGGTAGGAAAGATACATCTATTGCACTAGAAGTACAAAGCTAAGAAGAATGCATAATATTTTATTCTTAAACATATTTACAAAAATATATTGCACCAATCCATTGTCTTTTTTCCAGTTAATGTTAAGGAAAAGCCTATTATGTACAAAGTTAAAAACAGAAGTGCAAAAGCAGACTGAAAGAAACCAGAAAGAAGTTTATTTAAAATGCTAAGTACAGTTTATTACCTGACCACATCCAGTATGACCTAGAATAATTTGTACCGGATATATCTGCAATTTCAGAAATCCTTGCATTTCTCTGCAGAACAAGCCTTATCTACATAAAATGTAAAGGCAAATCAGAGCTTAGCTTAACAGCTGCATTTCTCCAGGTAAGTGATGCTCCTTTAGGTAAACTGAAAAAGCTACATAGTATTACACATGTATTTGAAAGGTAGTGATAAATCAGGCATGATGGTTTTCATCCTTCTGAAGCTCCAGGAGGAAAAGTTTGCTGATGTTTCAGGACTGATTACTCAAAGGCTTTGCCAGTCCACATTACATGAGCACAGCACATGGTCCTGTCTCAGTCTACCTGCCACTGGGACTGTCATGGTGCATTTCTGGGGTGTAGGTAAGGAGAACAATCATAACCCAGAGATGAAGCAGCACCTGGGAAAAGAAAAGAAAGAAACTTATCACTGACAATCATCATCCACAGCAGCAGTAAATAGGAGAGCTCTCAATGAGAGCCAATAAAAACATGTTTTGTAGAAATATTTTGATTAAAATATTTTTTCTATTAATCAGATACTTCTAAAAAAATAACTGGCATTTGAACAATGAAATACTGAATCAGATTCTGAAGAAGCTATTTACAGAAAATTAAAGACCTTACACAAGCAGCAAAAATAGAGCAGCCTGTTTTCCTACAGATTTTTGTTGTGTGGTTTCTCTTTTCCTCCATGCCACAGTGACTTCAGCTGTTCCCTCTGATTCCCAGTCCCCAGCCAGCACATTATGTGATGTGCCTCGAGTGACTGGCAAGCCACTACTCCTGTGCCAACTGGCTGACACCAGACTGTAAAACAGCCAAGTTCTGGTTTCCTTCTCCTTACCACAGGCACTGATTGGAGGCACTTTTATGAATTCTGTAGGAATGTTCATCCTCATTCAAATTTGGCTGGAATTATCTAATTGGAATAGAAGCTGCCTGGAGTGCGAATAGGAATACATAACCCACATTTATTTAAAAAATATTTTTTAAAAATTCAAGTTACAGTAGTCATGGTTTTGAGCTGAAAAGGGGTGACTGACTGCCCAGCTCCATCACGTTTCCCTTCAGACTGCAGCTTAGGCAGCAGAAGCCTTCAGTGTTTTTGGCAAAGCCTGGCTTTCCACAGGTCCCTGCAGCTGACAGGCACCCGCCCTCCAGTGGATAAGGGAGGCATTGAACATCTACCAATTGCCAGCCTGACAACTTTGCCTTATGTGGGAGAGCAATTTTCTACTGTTTGTTTAAGTCTACCAAGCAAAACTTTTCTTGCTAATTTTTCAGCTACTAGAGAAGAGTGATTATTAGCTACTGAAAAGAACCCAAAGAGTCAAATATTAAAACAGCTCTAAAAAAATGTCATTTTCCTAAATGCAGTGCATGCAGGAATGGCAGTTTAACCTTGGCAACTGGCCACTATTAGTCCATATTTTACTACTAGAAATCTACTTTCATAGGCCTTTAAATGGTAGTTATGTAAGTGTCTTTAAGGCTCCTAAACTCAGAATTTCTGGGAAAAAATGAAAACTGCCAAGCAACATGAATCCAAAATGCTGTTGTGTAAGTAAGTCCACTTTCCAAAAACCCACATTGAGTTGCTAATTATAGCCTTCTGAACATCAGTCCTGCCATTTAAGACATCCTGGCATATAAACTGGCTGTACAAGTCTTGCATTCAAGAAAGCTGACTCACCATGTAAATGATTACAAAGACTCTTGCTATGGGGTATCGCCTCAGAAAGATTCCCAGCCGAATGCTACACAGGTAGCAAGAGAAAACAAAACACACAATTCAACACTGAGCAATAAACTCCTGTTCCTCTCATCCCAGTCACCACAAACTCAAACATCATGGCTTTGTTTCAGTCTTGAATTGGCTCAAATACACACAAGGCTTTGCTGTTATCTTGAATTTTACTTCATGTACTCAAAACATTAAGTGGGGTGAAAAAATTCAGACCATAAAACATATCTTCCTAATTTTTTCCCATCATAGAAATCCTTTCACAATGAAATTTAAGTATCATGGAAGCACAAAGGGCTTTCTATCAAGGGATCCTGCTTTCAAAGGACTAAGAAGTATTACCAAATTTTGTTTTCTGTTGGTATTTGGTTCAAGTTTTGTAGCAGACCTTTGCTGTGATTACTGTCAATTCACCTAACTTCTCAGAAAGGGATCAAAGCAAGTCTATTGCTGGATCCAGAACGATTTTCATTTACTAATTCCTCAAACAGATTATCTTCCAAGGTAAACAGCTGCATTGGCTTAGAAGGCAGAATCTTGTCTTCATCAGTACTAAATGAGTACAGACGATACTGCCCCACTAATATACTCCTAGAGTGATTATCACAGACACAGTCAAAATCTCTGAAAGGAAAAAACGTAAAAGATGGTAATGAATTCAGTTATGATTTTTTTCATAGTTTAGAGAACATCTTGCATCAAAATCTGTAAGAGCCTTGTTTAAATAACTGGCAATAATTTCTAAGATCTCAAGAATTAATATCACAGAAAAGCAGCAGTGCAGCTGCTGCTGGGTCAGTATTTAGTATTTTATACCACACTTCAGCCGCGTTATTTTCAACCTCTCCCTCCACAAAAGCTCTACCCCCCACGTGTGTCCCTGCAACCTGTCCGAGGTGCCAGCAGCGCTCCCCGCGGGCTCCCTCACCTGAAGTGATCGATGGTGCTGGCGGCTTTGCGGACCCTGCCGTACACCCCGGCCGCGCCCGCGCCCGCGTCGCCGAACAGGACGGGCACGCTGCGCAGACGGGCGCCTGTCCCGGGGAGACGGGGAAAGGGGCACACGTCAGCCAAGGAGGCGTTAGAACAAACACACCGACAGCACGCAACAGAGATACAAAGGAATACAAAATCCGCGATCGGTAGGACTGCAGTGGCGATTCCTGATACGCTTGCAACCAAGTCAAACTTTTCTTCAATTTAGTCTGTTTTTAAAATGTATTAGTTTAGTAAATATCTTGATATTCAATTCCATCATTAGGTGTATAAAATGATGGGCTTGATACTGGCAGAGTTTCTTAATTATTTTTTACTCTCTTTGATTAGCATTTCTGACACTAACTTGTACATTCAACAATTTTTTACTTTCCTTACATCTTTACTGTAGATCAATTTTATTTAGAAAAAAAGGATTCTCAGATAATGTTACTTCTGTGCAACTAAAATTCAGCTTTCTGAAGTTACTTACAAACAACTCCTGCTTTGATAAGCAGAGAAAAAGTCTGGACTGTTATTTCACACCTCTTGGTGATTGTCTTTCTTTTAAAGTTACTTAACATATATACAAAATGACAAACTAACTCTGAAAAGTAACACCTCAACACCACGGATCAGCGGCTGAGGTTGTCCCAGAGATACAGGACTGACAAACCAACCTCATCAGAACCATCATATTTTAAGCTGCTTTTCAAGAAAAACAGAAACCAAAAAAGAAATAAATATCAACCATATTAATTCTCAAAAGGAAGTATTCCATTCTTGCCCTCCTCTTAAACACTTTTTGCAAGAGAATACTTAGATCCTGCTTCTAATATTCAGTTTAAACCCCAAAATACAGGTTTATTTGCACTGTGACAAGATTGTTCCACTAATGCCATATTATTGAGAATTAAAGATTAAATTTACTTTATTAAATTTACTGAGGTCATTTGCACACAAAAAGGAGCTTTTAATTAACTCTTTATGATACTGGCTGATGTAGAGAAGGTCTCTAGAATAAGTGGCCTATTTTCAGCATTTATTTGTCCTTACAAACTCAGACTTTCAGGGAAAGGCACTAGGAAACAGCAAAGCCTGAACTGCAGAAAAGACAAGAGTTTTAAGTATTGTATTTCATTATTTACCTTCAGCACCATCAATGCCTGCCATGTTAATGGAAGGCCCATTAGCACTTGTGCCTTGGATAGCCTTCAGCTGTTGCTCCAGCCGTTCCAGTTGGTACACAAGTGAGTTTTTCTCTGTGCTCAGGCTCTCTAACATGGTTTGCTTCTGAATTAGTGTTTCTGTCAGCTGATGAAGCCGATTTTCTAATTCTGTCTGACTACTACTGCTTAAAGTCTTGTTTGTGAGCTAAAAAAAAAAAACAAAGAAAAAAAATTATTCTGAATTCAAACTCTGATCAACAGACAAATTACAAAGCTCTATAATAATCTAAGCATTCAAGAACCAAGTTACTCCACTGCAGAATTTTTACAGAATAATGCCACCAAACGATCACCAGAGAGTACAAAAAAGAGGAACTTAATTTCAACAGTTATTAACTGTTTACATAAGAAACTCTAAGTAAAAATGTATCTTTCTGTTTCCCACCTATAATCATATGAGACTTTCTGTATAACCTTAAATCTGATCATAAAATCGATGCTGTGTCTCAGAGACAAGTCTGAACAGCAATGAATAGCAAGCTAACCCAGCCTGGCTACCATACTTTCAACTGACTGAGCATGTAAAACTGTTTTCAAGCAAGGAAGGAAAAACTCAATACAAATGGGGAGAATCCAGTGCCATTTTACGGGAAAACTTGAATGAAATGGTGAAAATGCAGGATGTGTTGCAGGGGAACTGAGGAGCACTGAGGCAGAAAACATGTTTGTATTAGCAAATAGAAACTGCAAGGCCAGCAAATGGATCATGCATTTGACATGGATCAGGTCATTCAATTTGCAGAAAATATTTAAAGCAAATGGGAATCACCAGATCTGCCATATATGCAGTAGCTCATCTATTCACTACAGGCTTGGACCTCAGCCACTTTGTGGCATCATATTCCACAAAGATACAGCTTCCTTAATGAAAAAACCAGAATCATCAGGAATGATACCCAAAATACAAATTACGTGTCTGCAACCAGGCAGGTGTAGGTAGTCCTGAAGTTCAGCACCACCAGAAAATTCACCTGCCAACATGCCCAAGAAATCTCTATCACAAGGCAGCCACTTCCAAACCCTGACATTGTAACTGCTCAGCTGACCATGCCTGACTCCAGCCTACCAGTTTCTCCACTAACAGCCTACTTTTCACTATGCTTAGGTAACTTAACAGAACGAGGCCTATGCCTTCATGCTGCCCAAGGACTGTGGAGGCTCACAAGCATGAGGAGGTTTCAAAAGGGACTGACAGCAGGGAAACAGGTCCATCAACACAGCAGTGGAACTCAGTAAAGACTTAAACACTAACAACCCTAATTTGACTGCTGGTGCTGAGCAGGTACGTGGGAATGAAGGAAGTGGCCAGGCTCACATGCTGGCCCCTACTGCCACTGGCCAAGATGGAACATTGGGCCAGATGGATCACTGAATCTGCAGGACATAACTTAGGTTCTTTGCCCAGTTATAAGGATGTTGGCAGAATTCATAATGACCTAATCAAACTCCAATGAGTTCTTTTAGTTTGCAAAGAGAATGTTGATCCAACAGCCACCCACCAGGCCTAGCTGGGACAGAGGTTGATTTTCCCCCCTCCTTTATATAAAAACACATACAACTATAAAATAGGCTATTGACATGGTTCCCTTCTTGTATTCCCTACTCTCAAAGCTCTACTCTTTATTGAAAACAAGTACACTGTACCTCAGTAGTAGAATGCTTATGGGATTTTTCAGGATAGTTTAGTCAAATGAGTAGTTCCTATCACTGTTTTCATAACTGAAGGTGAGAAAATTATTTTCTATACACACCTGGTTTCTGAGCTTCTGAATTTCTTCCTCTCTGTCTTTTATTCTGCTTTGCAACGTATTCTTTGTTCGATACAATTCTTCTTCAGTATAATGGAGTTCCTATAAAATTTATCACAATTACAACATAAAACATTTTATACATATATGTATTTTATACATACATGTATTTTGAGAGACAAATTTTAGTTTTCTAGTTCCACAACAAAACACAATCAAATACAAACTGAAATATTATCTTAGTTACACATCTGGCTATGATGGGGTGTATAGGGAAAGAGAGAGCTGAGTATCAACACACAACCTACAAGGCCAATTAAACTCTTTTGTGGAGACTGCCCTAATATAAATATTAATCCAGACTAGTTTACTAAGAGTCACTCAATTTCATTGGGACCACAATTTTATCTTCCTTACACTCTCACCATTCATTGTAGTGCTATCTTAAAACTATATCAATAACATAATAATTATGAAATACTCCAGGACTATCTGTATTCCTAAAATAAACTCATTAATTCAAAATATCATTCTTTAAAGATGTTTGAAAATCTATGGCATATCAGTCTATAATTCTGTATGACATACATCTTCCTCTAAAGTTTAGGATAAACTAACACAGAAGATGTGAAAGGAAAAGAAATATTAGTAAAAACCAAATTACTGAAGAGGAAATCTAACCATAAGTTTTGTTATTCCCATGATTTAGTGGCTATTTTAGCTACCACTTAAAGACTTGTCAAGCTTATCTTTTAAATTAAGACAGTCTTCAAAGAACTAACACTTCAGCTGTCAGTTGCTACAGAAAACAGATAATCCTGTTCTCCCTTTGAACCATCAGATATACAAAAAATAACAACTCTACTTATTTTCCATCTTCAGTTTCAGAAACCTTATGACAATAGTGAAAGCAACTCCCAGACAGAAATGACCATAATTATATTAAGTATCAACACAAGTAATTATGTTAAAAGCACATGTAAATGGGTGTCATCAAAAGGAAGACTTCAGTTTCTGCAATAACTGATAATGCTTTTTTAAATTCACCTCACTCCTTCTGTTGACTTAAAGCATATTCCTCAGAAGGGCAGGAGTAACAAAATACAATCTACCATCTGCTTTGACATAATAAACATCAGCTACCCAGCAAGAGCAGACCTCGACTTCTGCCTTTTAATTAGTTCAGGCCGCGAGTATCCCATTAAAATGTAATTTCTGGAAGGATAGATAATCCTAGAAGATAAATTGTTCCTAGCAGATACAGAGCACTCGTGCTTCCCTCATTATTAATTCTCTTTACATGAGCTTTTTCTTACAAGGAAAATTTTTAACAGGGTGCAAAGTATTTGCCCAATTCCTACTGAATAGTAAGTTTGTCCACATGAAATATGAGTTTGCCTTTTTTTCCCCACCCTCATTTTAGCACAAAACTGCTTAAATCAAGGCAGAATTTGCTCAAAAAGATGACACAATCTGAGAGAATTCATTAACATAATTTTATCAGCAATTTGCATAATACAGCAGTTTAGAACAACAATTAGATTCAGAACTGAGTAACAAATGAATTAAATAAATTACTTCTAAATTGATACTACAATGACATTGTTTTACAAGCTAAAACTTATGTATTATGTGAGCACAGGAAGTTTCATAGTAGCCACTTTCAGCAGTAGGATTTCTTGATATACAAAATGTTACAAATATAACTATATCCCTGTTGTTTCATTGTTTCCCTGCTAAGTAAAATTCCATATCTGATCAATTGTGTGCACTCCCTGGGGTCTTGTTTGTTCAGCGAGATCTCTGTTCATCAGGAGGATCCAGAAGGCCCTGACCATTGCTTAGCCCTGGCTGAACTTTTCTCGACCTCGTGACACTCACCAAGCTTTTGGGGATTTCTTTGGAATACTAGACAAAAAATTAATCAAACACTCCCCAAATATCCAAATATTCTCTCATTAAGCCAAATGCTTTAGTGATAGTCCCACATGGGGCCTAGATAGAGACCCATCTTTCAAGAATTCCTTACCTGTTTTTGCCGTTCTAGTTCAGCTTCTGCCTCTTGTTTGGCCATTTTATGTGCTGATATCTGCTCCTGTAGGTCCTGCAGCTGCTCTCTCACTGACTCAGCTTCGCTTACCTGCTGTGTCTCCATATCCTGAAACAAACACAAACGCAACCATTTCACTAACATTCAGACCTTACAAATCTGTCATAGCAACAGCAAAAGGAGATGGCATATGAATATTTCTTCAAAGGAAAGAGAAGGTGTGGGTGTATTGGATAAATGACATTTGGCCATTATATACAGAATGTTTTTAGTAATATAGTAACAAATTAATTTTGTGAACATGAAAATCATCTGCTTCTTCTACTGTCTACAGGCTAAAACTACGTAAAATGAGTTTGCATGCAGCTGCTGTGTTGAGCCCATTATGCCAGCAGATGACTTGGATTACAGTGCTTCAAGGATTAGTAGTTCTTGCAGAAAAGGATACAGGTGATGGCTAGAGAAATTATGCTTGTTAGGAAAGAAATGCTTCCCTCGAAAGGAGTACACCGCAGTGAGGGAAGAGAGAAGGTAATAAACACTAGAAGCAGCAGATCACAGTACACAAGAGAACAGTCCTTTGTCATAGCTAACTGCAAATACAGGTGTACATAGGCACAGCTACCTGCAGCTCTGTTCTCATCTGCTGGATTTGCCCCATCAGTTTCTGTATTTCTTCCCTCTGAGTGTCTCGCTCATGTCGCAGCTCCTCCAGTTCCACTGTGCTTGCTGTGTTGCCATCCAGGCCCTCAATACCAGAGCCTTCCTTTAAGCCGTTTATCAGCTTTTCTTTAGACTGAAAAAATAAGTCAATATATTATTTATAGCAGTATTGAACAAGTGCTCAACTAGAATATGCTATAATGACTTTGCCCTAAAATTCAAACATAGACATAAAGAACTGGTTTATCTGTTCTTTTATCCAATAATGACCCTACACATTTGAAAATGAAAATATTTCCACAGTGGAAGTTTTTCTGATTTCCTGTATGCCATAAGACTAATTTTACTGAAAGCCTGTGCTACTTGTGGAAGAGTACAGCTTTGTTCTTTACAAGTTCTGGAATGTTAAATTTGTCGTGGATAATGATTTTGGCCCTCTAAGTACCATAACAGACAGTAAAGATAAAACTGACCCATTTTTTCTCTTGCCAACAAAACCAAAAACCAAATACAGCAATAACTCTTCCAGGAAAGAGGATAAACCATTTATTTAGAGTCAGCCTAGTGTTACCTTGACATTGACTTGTGATTTTAGGATTTTCATACTTACCAAAATGATTTAAAACCTGCCCTTGAACATTTCACTAAATTAACTATTGTAAAAAGAGATCTCTATCTTCAGCATCTTGCTAACATTTATAAACAGGATTCAAACCAACCACATCTGGACATGGTTTTTTTGACTAATTACACAGAACTTGGCACAAAATACCTGATTTTACCACTGTTTATATAATGTTGATCACAAGCAACCTTTCAGGACATGGAAAAATATTCTCTGGTTATATATTAAGTATCCATTCTATGCTATGCTTTAGCCTCAAGCAGAACAGAACAATATCATGAATCAAGAATACTGGATATGGAACAAATTGTAGGTTTCATCTACTTAACTATCTGGACTCTTGGATGTGGAACACACTGACAGATGATGCAAAATAAATGCAACTGTTCATTTGGATTTTTTTCAGGTTCAGGACCTGAACTATCATTTCAATTCCCTAATTTCATCTATAAACTTAAGTTTACAAAATGCAGACTGGTAGCTGCTCTATATATGTATCATTATAGATATGCTCCAGAACACACTACAGGTCACATGAAAAAAATACCACAAGTTAGATTATTTGAAGCATAACACCTTAAACCAGTTAAACATACAAATCAAACTGTTTCTTCACAACAGTGCTTACCTGGAGAATGCGAGTAGCTTTCTGCTTATAGTCTGTCAGTTCCTGTTTTGCAGATTCTAGGTGGCTTTTAGTTACTTTGACTTGCTGCTGAAGCTCATCAGCTCGCCTCTTTTCCTCCAAATACTTTCTCTCTGCTACAGTTATCCCTTCTGCCAAGTTCTGACGTTCTGCTTCCACTTTACTTAGCCGAGCAGCAAACTCATTCTATTGGCAATAAAGAAACAATACTTTGTGTTTAAACACAGTCTCAACTTTAACCTACAAAGGAAAAAAGAAAGTTTAAAAGCAACTACACAGAGCACAACATCTCCTATCTACCACCTCCAACTTAAAGATACATTACTACTACGTGGACAGAAATTCTGCTTGCTTAAGCACGTAGTAAATAATCAGAATAAGAACTTGCTTTTCTTTCCCTCACCATAAATAGTGAGGGAATAACGATCTTCCTATTATTCACATTTATTTAGCAAACAAAAAGCAAGCTTGCCCCTCAAAAAATATTATCAACTGTAGTATGACATATTTTGAAGTACTTTAAAAAAAATGAAACACACTGATAAAGATTTTTCAGAGATGTTATTATACATAACAAAGGCCAAATTAAGTGTGGAAAACATTCTCTATCAATAATGTACTTGCATCTTTACCACAGAAGTGATCTTCCATCTTAAGACCTCACAGTAAAATTGTGTAACAGTAAGTTACAACATACCATGAAAAACTAAACTGATTACTGATTTACTTTTAAAACATATATTAACATTAAAGGTAGCATGAAAAAAAAACCAGTAAAAACTGGCAACATTAATCCTCAAAAAGCTTTACTCATGAAGCTTTCAAAATAACATAAAAGAAATAAATTAGCATCTCAAGGGTATTCAGGGCAGCAGACAGCACATCCTTCCAAGCAATTAGTACCCTGAGCAGGAACTGAAGTCAAAGGGAGGAGAGAGCACATGGAACTTCACAGATCTGATCTTAAAAGCAGAGTTTTAAAGTCTTCCTTACTCTTCATTCTAACCTGCATTTGTTTGTAACTTTCTTGCTCTCGCTTGAGTGCAGAGTCTGCATCTCGCAGCCTCTCCTGAAGAGTTTGAAGGGCTTGATTTTGTAAACTGCTTCCTTCACTGTGGTCTTGTATTATCCTGAAACAGACACACACATTATTGGAACAGAAGCAAGCTAGGGTGATTTTTTGTGTAGAAATATAACCTCCTGGTTTCCAGACCAGCTTTGAAAATTTGCCCAGTAGATTACTGCATATGGCTGGCTGCACACATGAGGCCTGGAGTTAAGGACTCACACTTCTCCTCCCTGGCTTATACTCTGGAGTATCCACTTGCTGATTCACATCCTACACTGAGAAAAGTTCAGAAAAATCTTTGTATTTTTCAAGAAAAAAAAAATTCTTGGGACTTTCAGCTTCATGCCTTTGACACAAACATAAATACTTTATACAAAATGGATTTCAATAATCAGATGCCAACTGATGCCCTATTTAATACCCATCTGGCCTGTTCCCATTGCCAACTATGATAAAGTAGTTTTAGTGCAAATGTTAATCCTTGTATTTCAAATCTTTCCTCATTAGTTTATTATTTTTTATTCTCGAAAAGACTAGATTATCTGCCTTGATTTTTCCAAACTTACTACTATTTGCAGAATTCCAAAGTATGAAATGAAGAAGTACCGTGATTTTTCACTCTGCAGTGCTTCCAAAGCTTCTGTCCGAGCACTTAGGAGCTGATCAGCTTCTTGCAACCGCACTTTGAGCACAGCCAGCTGTGAATCTTTGGCACCAACAGCTTCTGTCAGATCATCAACTCGGGCCTGAAGTTCTCTGACCATCCTGTCACTCTTTGAATGGTCAACATTCCACTTCTCCACCTTCTCCCGGGATTTGTTCAGTTCTACAAAAGAAGGAGTTTCTTTGAAGTGTATAAAAGTAGATATTGCAAGGTCTTGTAGGCAGTCAGGATGCACCTATCTCATTATTTAAAGAAAAAAATTAAATACAACCAAGTTGAAGTAAAACTGAAAATTTATGAGCTACTGGGAAGTAACAAATGCCAGATTGGCTGTCAAAGCACGACCCAGAAAATTTTGGAGGTAATCTCAAAATAGACATTTCCTTCTGAGTCACACTGCAGATGACAGATTTCACCCCTTGCAATGGCCTGCTGTCAAATATCCCTGTGCCATGAGAAATGTCTGCATAAAGCATCTAGTTTAATTCTAGTCAGAGTTTAGTGTCACATAAGAAACAATAGAAAAATACACCAGTGGTGAATAATACCCCAATACTTAGAAGTTTCTGTTTTTAATCTCACATCACACATTAAACTTCACCGGATATTAAAGTTACCTGGCTTATGCAGCTACTGTAAAAAAAAATGTGGTACCTCAATTTTATGGCTAAGAGCAGGAGTCTGCTCTCTGTTTTATCGTTTAATTTGTACTCACATTTTTTACATTTGTCATTTTACTTGGCTTTGGAAAAGCCAGTGATGTCATATTAAAAAATTAATTTTATATTTTTACTGTCAGTTTCTAGGCATCAGAGACCACTGTCTACTACAGCCAGAAAGTAGTCAGTTTGAAGTATTTTAAGGAATTTACTTATTTAAAAATAAGTATTTTGCAATAGCCATTAAAATACAGGTAAAGTATTTTAAACATGGTATTTGCTACTTATTAAGATGAAAGTTTTGTAACTAACTTGGACACATCATCTTAATCAACATTTGTTTTATCTTTGTAGCTGAACAAGCCTTTTAATTTCTCCCATCTCATTATATGGGAAGTCATACATGCGAATGTACCTGAAGAGTTTTTATTATAAATACACAGAGCACTGTTTCCTAGTTCACCAGCATTTTAGTAATGTTATAGCTGAAGTACCTTCTTGTGTTTCTTTGGACCTCTGTATTAATGAAGCCACTTCCTGATTTAAAGACTGAACCTCATTCCGCAGCAGCTGGTTCTCCAGGCGAAGGTTGGACAGCTCATGTGATTTGGAATCTTCATTAGCTGAAAGGCTGGGGTTGGCTACTGCACTTAATGATGAATCCTTCACACTGCTCCCTTGTGCTCCCAGGCCAGAGTCTGAACTGTCTGGAGTTTCTGTACAGAGAGATGCAATTTAAAAGGCATGCATGTGTTTGTAAACTGCCTTTATATAAACAGTTCTGTGTTCTGCATCAATGGTTAAGGAACAACAATGATAACAAATAAAAATAGTTTGTGCTGAAATGGAATATGGAGCTGCTTCTCACAAGGGATTGCACAAAACAGGACTATTTACACCCATCATGCAGTGTCTTTGTTAATACTGCAAAACAAGACATAGACGTTATAAAATTTCTTATTATATAAATGGCAACTTTGGGATTTCAAAACATTAATGCTATTTATGACTTTGCTGCTCAGAGAGGTCCTTAGAAGCTAAAGAGTAAGAGAAAACATTAAATATACATAGCAACTAACTGCAGGAATTTTTAGTACAAGCTCATTCTGGGTTTCCATTCAGATTTTACCAATTTTATTTTAAAAGAGAGACCAATAAGGGAACTCCTAGCAGTGTTCTGAACAACAGTCCCCTGCAGGGAAGGAGGAAACAACAGCCTTTCCCCATCATGCACAAACACAGTATCCTTGATTAATGCTGTGAAAGCTACAGATCCACTGTAAGAGTCTTGGTTCCAGCATGCAGAGAGTTGGAAGCTTTGCAGCAATGTAAGAAAAAATGACATAGCAAGCAATGACCCAACAAGCAGGCAATCCAAAAATATTACTGCTGAATTTAGTATGTCCCAGGTGAGTAACTGCTGAAGATCCAGGGGGGCCAGAGTGCAACTAATTCCAAGCAAGACTGCAGTGAAATTGTTAAAACATTATTTCCTTCCCTTTCTGATCACTAACCAAGCTGCTTCACCTTTCTTCTTACCACTGCAACAGCCCCTAACACCCCAAGCCCAGGGAACTGGGGCACACTTAATTCTGAGCAACACCACACCCACAAGTAGCAGCAGTGACAGGAAGATTTCTTCCACGTTTTCTCAAGACTTTTTTCAATTTAATCAATTCTAAGAAGTGTCATTATCTTTCCTTTGATTTATTTACACAGTTTCCAACTAATGAAACTATTGAGGCTCATTTCTTTTTCTGGATAACTTAATAGATTAATGAAGCTAATGAAGTAAGAAATGAGCCATTTTTAGCACAGATTAGATTATAACCATGGCAATATACAAAGTATAATGTTAACTGGTTTTGTCTATAGGTAATATATCACAAGCTACTTCAACAGATTCTGTGCTGAATATTTAAATTACAAAGATGTATCTGTACAACCAACTTTGGAAAACAGCCTGGTCAAATCCTGTATTGTAACTGCATCCTTTCTTATTTAGCAGCTCCACAATACAAAGTCTGCTCCAAAATCCTCAGAAGAAAATTCAACAGGCCACACTGAGCAGAACAATGCTTCTTAAGCACCAATCAAAAAGGCCATAGAGCCAGATCTAGCATATCTGAATTATTTATTATTAGTAGTAAACCTTACTAAAATGTCATAGACTCAGAAATAGGAAAATATTTGCATCTCTGGAAATGATCCCTTCTTCTTCTAAAGCTTGTCAGCATACTTAATGCTGTAAGTAAAAAACTGGCATTTACAATGCTTTACATGCTCTAAGTACTGAACAAATAATAAAGTACTCTATCTACATTATTAATAACAGAACCACTTGCTTCAATTTTGTGAAAATAAATAACAGCAAAGTAGCACAGCAACAAGGATGGAGTACAGACTGGACTGGATAGAGAACACAAGTTCCTGGCACTTCCCAGCCACATTCTCCTTCGTGTGGTTGACTTGAGCACAGCCCCATCTTTTGACTGTCTGGCCTGGAGGCTCGTTCAGGCCTCTGGATTAAGACTGCAGCCATGAACTGCTCCTGGCAAACCCAGAGGCTTTATCTCTCTAGCTCTCCCATGCAACAGCCTGTCCACATCCAGCTTCCTGCAGGACGAGTAAGTTTGCCAGCTTATCCCTCCTGTATGGTGGAACAGGAACACCTCACCCCCCTCTCGTGCTGCTCTGGGCAACAGCCAACACCATCTCCCCGTGGGTGAGAGTCACTCACGCTCCTACGTGGCAACAACAGGAAGGGCCCAGCGGCCAAACAAGTGCAGCAGCACCTGTGCTTCTACATGGGCACATACAGGGCTGATGATGCAAGGCCAGGTCACAGCTCAGGGAGGTCAGGGTGAGCAGGAGCAACAAGGCAGATCCACAGCAGAAAAGATTTAGGTATTAATTGTGTAGCCTGTCAAATTAGCATGGCATCTAGTACTACCCCAGTGATAAAAAAATGTGAAAGGCCCTGCTGTGCCTCACCCATTTGACATACTAGCACCATTAAATGCTTCATGAAGTGACAGTAAATGCATTGCCTAGCCTTACCCTAGACATACTTGGGTTTTAAATATCTCTAGGTTCAATACTATTTAACTACCATTGCCTTGGCTCCTGAGGGAATTGTCTTCAGTAGTTTTTGCACTCTGTGTACTGGCAGACACAGAACTAATGCTTGAAGTCCGAGAGTGATTTTGAAGAACTGGTGCCTTGCTCTTCTCCTTTTTAGGATCTATCCTTCCATTAGGTTCTTTCTCCGAACTGTTGAGAAAATCAAACAGCAACTCATCATCCGGTTCTGACTTTTTTCTTCTCACAAAATGTGAGGCAGCTCTGGCTGTGGAAGCATTTTCTGCTGGAGAAGCTGCCTCTGAGGATGTCCTACGTGCTGCTTTAACATTTGCTGTTCCTGCCAGGATTGTGGCCTTTTGGTGTTTAATATTTTCAGCTGCTGAGGAGATGTAGGCTGCTTTGGATGATGGCTGGTATTTCAGTTCTCCAGAATATTCACTGGCAGAGTCCAGGTTCTTATTATCATAAACTGCACTGCTTGATGTGTCTTTTTTGCTCAGGGCCGATGCAGCTCCTTGATCAACCCTGTTGAGCAGATCCTCTGCCTTTCCAGCGAGATCAGCCAGCCAAGACATGATGAGTGTCTGTCGACGAACTCTGTACAATTAAAATTTCAGGACCATATACTGCAAAAGACAGAAGGATTACAAATCAGATTGCTGCTGATAAGGCAAAATGTATGGTTTACCTGAACAGTTGTGTTAACCTATTAGGGCTGTAGTTATTTTAATATTTTTCTTCTACTCGTTTGGTATTTTGTTGTTTTGGTAAGTAATGTAAATAAACCAAATCAGCTTCTGAGGAAAACGGACAAAACCTAGGTTTTTAAACCAAGGCTATTAAAATCAGAGCACTGCATCTGGTATCATCAGGTGCTACAGAGTATCACAAAGGGAAAACAACTATGCCTTAGACGTGTGGCCAGCAAATTCCCAGCGTGGCTCACGCAGAGCATCTGCTCCCGCACAAACTCTGCAGCCGCCGCCCCTCCCGTGGCACCACCGCGGCGGGCAGGTGCGC
>VZRX01023026.1:0-152233 GCA_013398075.1 Notiomystis cincta | reverse complement strand
GCTCCGCTGCCCGGCCGCAGAGGCGGGGGAGCGGCCCCGCCGCCTCCCAGGGCAGCGGCCGAGGGTGCCGGTTCCCTTCCCGGGCTCCGAACGCTGCCGAGCCCCCGCCGCTTCGCCCGGCGCTCCGTCTGGCCCTGGGGCTGGCACGCCCGGCCCGGGAACTGTGTGTGATTCCTCCGTGCTGGAGGAGAGACAGGAGCCGGAGCGGCTCCTTCCGAGCGGCATTGCCCAGGGCTGGCAGGGGACAGGAGCGAGATCTGGGGCGGGGGCAAGCAGTGGCAGCAGCTTTGGTTTAGTCACCAGCAATGCATCTTTCGCGGGAGAAAAGGATGGAGTAACTATTTACGGGATTTCTGCCAGGAGCTGGTGGTGCCTGAAAGGTGCTGCGCCGCGGCTGGTTATTTATAGCTGGTAGACAGCTTTGCCGTGAGATGAGGCTCTGCTTGGAGGTGGTAGCACCACTGGTTCCCAATTAGGATGGAACAGCACTGTGTTGGGTGTCTGTATTTTGGGGGGTAACATAAATATTGTGGCCAAGATCTGAAATGCTAAGATAAACCATAGTAAAAGACTTGTGGAGCGCAGGAATCTTGTGTAATCTCACACAGGAATTTCTGCGTAATAACTTCTCCAGAATTTCATTCTCTCCGTGCTCCCAACATTTCCATGTTTGCTGAGCAGAAATTCTTACCCTTATCTGACTTACTCTTCTACCCTTATACCCTACCATGCCAAATCAAGCAATGTAACAAAGTTCCTCATGCAGTATCTTTTTTATCTTACTATCAGAATGTGATGGCAGAGGCTTTGTACATCTGCAGACAGATAAGAAAGTAAATAGCAGAAGCAGTTTTACTGAAGCCTTAAGGTTTGCCAGATTAGAATATGGGTTTTTTGAAATGTGTAGAGAAAAAAATCCCCTAAACCAGGTGTATTAGTGTATCACCATTCTAGGAATGATTTTGGGTTTTTTTACCCTCAGGTAAATTGTACCATCTCTGCTGCTAAGAAAAGTAAACCTGCAAAGAGGAGAATGAACTTTATTTATAATTACTTTTAAATACATTTATTTAACATTAAGAATAATTCTGAGTTAACTACAAATTCATGGGTTTTTACAGTAAAAGTGGCTTATACATCTTCAGTAGCTAAACAGAAATATTTTACTAAAAATTCTAATCATACTAGGCCAGTTCATAGAATGGTTACTAGCAGACTTTGTAAAGAAATGTTTTGCAACAGGGACCATAATCTCCTTCAAAATGTACCTTGTCAGAATTTATAGTGATAGAAATTTTTTCTTTCTACCACACAACTGCAAAAAGAAAATCAGATTATTTGTGCAGGGTTTAGGTGCTTCTGTTTGTGTAGCAGCCAGCACAGCATGTAGAACATTGCTGACAGAACTGTGGACATCAGTTTCCTGTGAGGAAGACTGTCCCATATTTTGTGGAAATCAGCATCTCAGTATTACAGTGGCAGGCAATGTGCAAGCACTGTGTGGAAAAAGGAACTGTGGCTTGCTTCTGGAATCTGAAAGGCTGGGAGTTATAAGAAGTGACCTGTTAAGAAAGACTTCATAGAAAAGCTGTAATGGTCATCTGATCAGCTTAAGGCTGTTATTTTTCAGCAATGTTACTGTTAGTGTACTTACTTTTCATGCAAGTAAAACAGAGACCTGGTTTCTGTTTATACAGCTCTTGCAGACTGTGCTTATGGTGTTTGGAGTGCAAGCTACTGAAGTGTCAATAGTGCTTTACAAGCCAGTGGAAAATACTTTGATCAACTCAAAGCCCTTTCTTTAGAGTGCTATCCTGTTCTTAGAGTATTGATCTTCAAGGACTGTTTCCCAAAGGAAAGCTGTGAACTCAGGGAACAGGCAGCTGGCTGGGAAAACTGTTCTAGCAGCCCTGGCCATTTCCAGACGTGGTCTTTCGTAAGCATCCCTCTCTTATCAAGTCAGAGATGTGTGCTAGCTATCTGGTGGGAAGTGGTCAAAGTACCTCTGTCAGGAAAGACTGGTTTCAAGAGTGAATTGTTCTGACAAGAGCCACGCAGTCCTGGATGTGCCTCTTCCACAGGCTGTGCAGACTGTGCAGCAGCCTTACCTGCAGGGTACGTGGTGGTCTGGTGCTGAGCCCACCGTCTGACATGGGCCTTTGTCCTGGTGTGGCCTCAAGGCAAAGTTAATTAACTCTTCTGTCAGAAAGACCAGGCAGAGCTGATCAACTCTTATCATATTTTGTGGATCAGCCAAAGCTCTAAGATGATCTTCCAGTGAATTTTTAGTTTTTCCATATAGTCTCCATCTACGTGTGATTTAGAACTGATTGCATGTGACAGATCAGAGTAAAGGATTTTTCTGTGTCTGTGGTAAGCTGGTCAGCTGAGCTGCTTTCTCTTAATATGACTTGAAGACAGAGCATGTGATGGAGAACTTTCTTTTCTCAGTTGTAGGTCAAGAACTCGTAAAACACAACCCTGAACACAGCCTTTTAAATTGTCCACTTGCACTCAGAGGCTGTGTAGAAATAAGTGTGTTTGTGAGTGCATTTGTTTGTCTTTTCAGCATTTGTTTGTCTGTACTTTGTTGGGTTTGGCTTGGGGTTTTTTTAAGTTATAGTTAGAGACCCATTCCCACTGCACATGTGTTTAAACTTATTTTAAGTGCTGCTTGGAGAACTTTGGGGAGCTGAGCATTTATTAGTTATGGTTTCTTAGTCCATTGTGGTATGTCTGGGTTTTTTTTATTTCCTCCTTTCTTTCTGGTGTTAATTTGATTTAATTATAGGAAAAGACAGATAAGCGAGATTATATATCATTAATTAGTGCCAAAGAGGAGGTTCTTTTTATTCTAAATAATCCATGACAAAATATGTATGATTTTCTAGTACAGTGCAGTGTTTCTTGGTGTTCATTTTTTTTCCTGGGTGTTCTGCATCAGTCACAACTTTTGTCGCAGTGAGAAGTGTGAGGACCTAGATACCCTCGTAGTAGCTGGAAGAATCTGGAATCCCTCATGGGAGGATGAGGGGTTGGTAGTTGAAGTCTCTTTCCTGATCTGGCCAGGGTTTTTCTGTTGCAGGGCTGTTTGCAGGCAGAATGCAGTGCTGGTGTGTGGTGCATCTGTGGTACGTGTGTGGTGCCCACTCAGAGATACTGGCTGGGGCCCTGAGAGCTGTGGATCCTTGTCAGTATAGTCAGGAGAGTGAACTCACCAGGAAAGACAATCCCATCAGACTATTTCCAGCTGCCTGCTTATCAGTAACTGATAGTGGCAGTGACTGTTGCCATGTGATGGATGTCTGTGTGCCAGGACCTCCCTTGAAATTAGCCATCATGTTTTATGGCCCAGTGAACAGCTGGCACCAGCACAGCTTCTGCTGATATACCCTGGATTCTAATGAATGATATCTCAAAGAGCTGAGCATCATGTGAAAAGATCTCCAGCAATTATTTGAGCCATTCATTTTCTTTTTTTTTTTTTTGTTATGAGACAAACACTGAGGTTCTGAGGGATCCATTCGCAGGAAATTCAGCTCAATATTCCACTAAGTCAAACTCAGTTAAGATTTATAAGCAGATTGTCTAAAAGATACTGATTTTCTTTTCTTGCCCAATATTTCAGGAGTTAGATATACCTGAAATTGAATATTGGAAATGAATAGGCTCATTGGCCTGTGGCATATTGTGGCACTTTACCAAAGTTTTAAACAGCTTGGTCTGAATCTTAGCCAGGCTGTAGGCAACAGAATAGGCAGGTTTTATGGGTGTTGTACACACAGTGCATCTTCAGCACAGTTATTTGTCTTATCATTTGAAGAAGTGACAAGATAGATCAGGCAGAGTTGCCATACAAAGCCTCGTGTCATTCTTCAGCAACAACAATGAGAAAACTACAATTCCAGCTCAACATGAGAGAATATAATCATCTAATAAAATATCTGCTTATTTTTTCATATCTGCTTGACTACTGAAGAAGCTAATAATTCAACAAACCCTAAATTGTAAAATTTCTATGTATTATTCTTGCTCCAAGTGTTACAGGCAGTGACAGGAGTGGCTTCTTCCTGAAAGATCAGCTTTTGGAAGAAACAGTTTCATAACAGTTAATGTTTGTTTCTGCGTGTTCTGTTCTGGAGATTTTATGTGTGGTAACAGTTCTTCCTATAGGAGCTCATGTGATACCATGACTTCCTTTACTTTGTGCTAGCTCCACTAAAAAGGATAAAAATATCCAACTTACAAATATGTGTATATATATAGTATAGTATATTTATTTTTCATACTACTGCCTGCAAGACTAAATCTTAGTGACCAGTGAAGCCATGCCATGTGTTAGGATAGTAGTCTTCACTGAACACAGCTGCTTTGGAGAGGAGCTGGCTGCTTCTCTGTTCCAGCCTCATTTGAATAGCTGCAGATGGTGGTTTTGACTGGAATATGGAGGCTGACTTAGATACCATTAGTGGTAGTTTTGATATTTTGCTTTGTGACCATGTTGAATGGCTTGGGGATTTCCAGCTTTTATTTCAGAGAAAGCCATGTTAAAGTAGACTACTCTGCCTCTTACTACAACACCTTTTCCATATCTAGCAGCAATGATTAGCTTCCAGGATCTCTTTTTTGTGAGCAGGTGGGTGTAAAATCCCATCTCTCAGGGCATGAGGAAATGCATGTGCCAGGATCATGCAATTCTTCAGGGGAGTTTGCTTTAAGAGTTTCACATTGGATGCAGCAGACCTGAGACTAATAAATGGAACCTGCCTGCCCCCCAACTCCAATTCAAAAAGCAGACCTTAAACCTATGATTAGACATGGCCAGATAGTTTGCTTGCAGAGCAATTGCTTTATCAGACAACCAAGGTGCTCAGGACATTCACTAGCAAGGACCCTATTTCTAGTCCTCACAAGAAAGTAGAAAGAGCCATTTCTGCATGGGCTCAAACCTCCTCTCTGATCTGCTTTTCTAAATTTGACATTCAGAGGCTCAGATGCAATTTTCTCACTGTGCACTTTGTGCAAACACTTAACCATCAAGCAAGAGGCAAAAATGCTGCTCTTTCATGTGGTATTGGTTCACATTTGCTTTCTACTAGCATAACAGATTGCACAAATAGTGTGAGGCTCTCACAGCCTGCACTTCCTCCAGCCCCAGCAGCCAGGGCTGTATCTTGTGCAGAACAGTGGCACAGCATCTTTCCACCCTCTTTGGTATTGTGGGCACAGAGAGCTTTTGTGATACTCTGACCTTCCAACTCCCCAGCATTTCTCCATGTCTGAGTATCCTACATCACCTGGGATTTGACTCAGCAATAATGGGCTAATTGCCAGTGAGTGGAAACCAAGGAATACATAAGCAGAGACCAAGAGAATAGTTTTAATCTGAAAAAGTTTTATCTGTGAAGTAATTGATAGTGAGGCTTGCTTTGTATTTGAGACTTACTCATTGCCAGCTATTATAGAACAAAACAACCAGAGGGAGCTGAACAACTTGGTTGTCCTATTCAGGATTGCTTTCAGTCAGATTTGAAAGCTGACAAAAAACTATTGTAACATTGTAAAATATTGGCAGCTTGATGCTAAAGGAAGATATGACCAGAAATTGTGCTGTGGGTTAAATGGTCTGTAAAACAAACACAAAAACCCCACAAGCAAGAAAAGCTTCTAGTTGTGGTACTGGTGATGTTTGTTTTGCATTTCTTTATTGACTGATACCCTCTCATTTACTTCTCTCAAAATTCTTCACTAGGAAAATTTCCTTCCATTTGTGGAGTAAATAAAGAAGAGAGATGCTACTGAAAGCAGTTGTGCTGCTGGGCTGTGCTCTGGGCATCAGCACGTTGCCCATGGAAGAACCTGAGGATGGAGGCAAGCACTGGGTGCTGATTGTTGCAGGCTCCAGTGGCTGGTACAACTATCGCCACCAGGTAAGGACCACTGGTTCCACATGCTCACACTGTCCATGCTCCAGAAAATGCCAGCTCCCACACTTGCAGGGAGGTGATAGCTGCCTGTCATCCAGACTAGTTCAGACCTTCTGTCATTTGAACAAGTGCTTCTACTTCTAGACTCACAGATGTGTGTGAAGTTTTCAAAGCAAACAGCAGCAAGATTCACTCAGAACCTGCTCTTAGTTCTTGTTCTTACCACCCCAAGAATTCCCTTCCACTGCTCCTTTTACTATGCTTTTTTGCATATAACTTTTTCCAGCCTCTAACCTCTTGAAAAAGCTGTCATTATAGGAGGAGAAATATTCTTCCTCTAATCACACTTCTGCATTCTGGGAAACCTGTGCCTTTTAGGGAAAATACTCTATTACTAACTATGCTAGAAGATCTAACTCCAACTTGCAGTTGTACAAATGACATCTAGAGTTAAACCTTGTTTCTTTCAATTTTTTGCTCTTTTCATTATGCAGTGAGAAGCTTCCTTTTTTCTAGTTAAAAAGTCTCTGAAGGCTGCAAATGCACTGTATGTTTTGAGGAGTGGAGGACATGTGGAAGGGGATTCTTTTTAACCAGAACCAGTTTGCTGACTGTGTTCAACAGCATAGCCTCAGAATTATGTTGGCACAACAAAGATCTGGTGCAGCAGGGTGCAGGGAACAAAGTGAGTGGCAGGAACAGGAGGAAGGGGAACCAGAACTCCCGAGTGTAACACTGCTGGGAAAGCCAGTGTGTTGTGAAATTGTGGACTGAGTGTGGGTGTCACTGTGGACATGATTAAATCCAAGTGATTTAACTCTGATTAAGTTCAAGATTTATAATCAGCAGTCAGGAAACTTCTGCAGCATTTTCCCCTTTGGGTATTGCTGGACAATCCCTTAAACAGATTAATCTATGCTCAAATGCTGTCTTTGCTCTAAACTTGCAACTTGGCTCTCCTGGAGAACAGAGTCAATTTAATTCTGATTTGTATGTTTTAAATGTTAGAAAAATAATTTTTGTATTGTTGGTTAGTGTACAGAACCAGCATTTTAAAAACTGAATTTTATGAAATGTACTGGCTGATTTGCTGAATGCTGGAACTTTTAAAGTATTTATTATTTTTTATGTAAATGCCTGTAAAATATAGAGAGGCTTTATTCTCCTGGTTGACTGAGGAGCAAATGAGCCTTCTGTGTGTTGGGCATCCTGGGTTTTGTGTTGTTTCTCCTCCTTCCCAGCTCACAATTAGTTTGTAACTTCCAGCACAGTGATGAGCTTAAAACTAAATGAATCAGACTGACAATCTTGTTGCAGCTGAAGAACCACCTGTCACTGGCAAGTGCTAACTCAGCACTTTCACAAACAGATTTTAGGGATTTTGCCAGCTCCTTACACTGTATATATCATCTGATAATCAGAGCTGGAATATTACAGCCTTAATATAAACTATCCCTATTTCAAATTAAATCTTAAAGAAGAGTTTTAAGGTTGGAATTGGAAAGCAATGAAAATACTACTACTGTACTTGATTACTGCCTGTCTTGTGGTGTCTAAATTTAATTACTGAGTTGTGCTGTTTTTGTTGCTATTGCTGTATAACCAGTCTAGCTGGCTCCCTTCCATTCTAGGAGGAATTAATACCACAACATTCATTCTTTAAATAAAACTACAATTTTGAAGCTATGGCTCATGAGAATTCCTCTTCTCAGTTGCCTGGCCACAGTTTTTAATCTCTCTGTCAGTGAGCTTTCAATGTCAAGTGTATCTGCCAGGTAAAATAGGGTTATGAAGAACACAAGATCCACATTTATATATTTGTGTTCAACAGTGAGTGAGTCTTTGGAACATGCCAGCTTCACAGAAGCCTATAAACTTTTGAGTGTGGTCATGCTTTGCAGACAGTTATTAAGTAATTCCTTTTCAATGTTAGAAAAACAAAATCAGGATTTCTTTAAATACCTTAATTTTAAAGATAATGTCAACTCACAATGCAAAATATCTGGCATGTTGGATTATTCTGAATTTAAATACTAGAAATCTCTGTATTTTAAACTACCACTTGCTTCAGGTACAGTATTGACATTTGGAAATAAGAAAATTAGAACACCAGTAATAATCCTATTAAAGTTTCAAAAGCAGCACCGTAAAAGAGTCTGTATAAAGGATCCTTCAGAATGAGGCTGGGTTCTTACTTGCCTGTCCTGAGGAAGATACTGTGCATTTTAACTTGCTTTGAAAAAGATCAGTGCCCACAAGATGCAGCACATCAGCAGCTTGTGCTGTTCTGCCTTTTGTGGTCAATCTTAAGGGCCTGGGGGGAGTGAGCTTGTGTGGTAGGAGAGTGGCATGTGGTGAGACAGACCCAGCAGTTAGTCATGGGAAATCCTCTGTGTGTGCCAAAAAGTGTCACCCAGACAAGGGTGCCTTGGGTATCAGAAAACTGGAGAAGTTTGTTCCCAGCAAAGCAAGCAGAAGGATAGACTTTTAAGAGAGTTATGCAGAGGAGGAAAGATAGTACAGAAATTTGAGGAGTTCTGACAGATTTTTGAAAACATTATGCAGACTGATCACCATGTCTTTGTGTTTTAGCATTCCCTACCTTCCAGCAGTGGAAGCAAAAACATTTTAAATAGTTAAATTATTTGCCCAAGTCACTTACAGTGGAACTGGGAATAGGACCTGGTCTTTCACTTCTATGCTTCAGAACACACAGTGAACACACTTAGAAACACATGGTATTGTTCAGTAGAACCATACCTATACTATAAGAAATCAAAGCAGCACTCCAGGATTGCAGGTTTGGGTAATTTTTTGCTTTCCAAGGGAGAAACTGCAGAGGAAAATACATTGTACTCTAATTCACTTTACTCCTGCCATCACCTTTCTTCCCCAGAACTTCTCTGACCTAGCCTGTGTACAAGTGGATTTGTAGATGTGTTCCAGTAAGTAGTTACTCAATGTGGATTTTTTTTGTTACCGGACTTGTTGCTGTTCCCTACATGAAACTAAGCACTCATAATGTCCCTTTGTAATCTGAGAACTCAGCAGACACATCTCTGGGTTTCAGTTGCTCAGTTCAGCTGTCCAGGGTACAGTTAAGACATGATGTTGCATGTTGTATTACATTTTTATTCCAGTTGTTTTGCATGCTGCCTGCTTCAGCACAGTCAAAGCATACTGTATTGTCTGCCACAGTAATTATCTGGTGGTAGTATCTGTTCATCTGACTAAGCAACCACAAAAGCAGAAGAAATAGATTACATATTCAAACATGTCTCATTTCATACATGAAATGATGTACAGACCCCAGGAGCAATAAGTTTGTAAAGACTTGGCAGAGCAGGGAAACACTGAGTTTGCACCTGTAGCCTCAAGGAATCTGAAACTCTGCCTAAGACTGATTATTTGGCTGTCAGTGGTCAGGACCTACTATCAGTACAAACCAAGGATAGAAAAGATAAGGGGAAAAAAACCACCATTTGCACTTAATACGAGCAAGATTCACACCTTGCAGGCAGTTGCTCCCTCTGTGATGGCTGGACTGGGACTTCTTCCTAATCAGGATGATCTAAACTTGTCTTACACATTTATCTCATCAAGTTCCTAAAATAAATTTGAAGTGTTTTGTGTAGTATAGAGCCCAGTGTGATAGGCTTACTGCAATTGCAAGGCTAGCTTGTATATTGTTTTTTGCTCCCCCTGTTTCTTGGGAAAGTGGCTCAGCTCTCTGCTGTGCAAAGAGCTGGATAAAGTACCTCTGGAAGCTTAGTGGCATATGTGAGCAAATACAGTACTAAATGCTTTTGACAGATTTAGAGAATGACTCAACAAACTAGTTCTCCTTAGAAGAAATAGCCTGGCTCTTCTGTGAGATGAACATACCAGCTAACTCAAATCTAAAGCTGACTTCAGATCAGAAAAAGAGACAGACCAGTGCTTTCTGGATACTCAAAACAACATAGCCTGTGAAAAAGCCTGATGTGGAACGAGAGTCTCAGTAAAGGTGAAGTGGATCCTCAAGAAAAATGAATACATTTTTCTGAAAATATCAGAAAATACATTTTTCTGAAAATATCAGAAAAATACTGAAAAAGTCTGGCAGAATTAAAATTAAATACCTATGAACTTGTACACATGGGTCTATTTTCAGTTGTTGTTTTTCAGTCTTATACTTACTGAGCTTTGTGGGTCAGAGACTGTTTATTCAGGGTTCTTTACACTAACAGCCACAGCAGTATCTTATTCCAGGACAGTCTTAAATTCTCCTGTCTTGTGTGTAACAGACACTAAGGATGCCTTGGCTGCATGGCTTCAATTAACATTTCCTCACTGTGCTTACAAAACTTAAACTGAACTTACAGGAAACCTTTCGTAAGTTCTTGATTGAGTTGTAGCTTTGGGCAGATTCACTGATGTATGTTTAAGCAAAGAGTAAGACATGGCTGACATTTCAGACATGTTCTTCTGCCTTGTTTCTATATTAGAGTTCATTCTGTTTAGGCTGTGACATTTCAGCAGAGCTGTAGTGGGAATTGTACTGCCTTATGGTGAAGCTGACAGCTCCTTACACATGCCATGAACCTAGCAGTCATAAGATAAGAAGTACCCAATTTCACACAAGTTCAAACTTTTCCCTTTAGGAACTATTTATGCAAGCTTGTGTCATAAACAGCTTGATTTTTCCAAAAATCCCCCCCAGTAGTCTATTTAAAAGCTGTGTCATTCAAATGTGTAAACAGCTGTATGGCAGAGGAAAACAAGGGTGCCAGGAAAACAGGGTAGTCCATACTCTGATCCCCATGCTTTCAAAATCTAAGAGTTAATTATTTAAGCAGATCTTCCATAGAAATATGCTGATGTTGCAAATGGTTTAGACTGATGAAGGGTGAAAGGTCTAAACCATGCCCTTAACAGCATCTGTTTTGGAGCTGCCCATAAGGTCAGTTGTGCAGCAGGAGCTGTACAGCTGCACCTTTTCCTGTGCTGTGTGGAGCAGCTGCTGCCCTACCCCAAACCACAGTCATAAAAACATGGTTTAGTGACAATTTATCCAGTAAATGTTCATAGCATTCATTTCACATATTAAACCAGCAGGAAGAATGCCAATAAGAGATCTGGAACACATGAAAGCTGTCTCTTTTAGAGTGGTATACAGGTACAGATATGCCAGAAATATTTCTGAGAGAAACAGGCTCAAGTAGCAGTCTTTGAGAGGCAGTTACTTATCAACAGGAAATACTCTAGATTCACATACACCTCCCTGCTCTAGCTGCAGACTTTTTTACTTTGGTTGTATAGAGATTTCTGGGGTTTTTTAATGTGTACACAGGGACCAAGCAGGAGCAATATCATAGGTGACTAATTATGTCAGCTAATTCTATGCAATAAACTTTAACTGTTTACTCAGAATTGTCCTACTTTAGTCAATGGAGTTTTAGCAGGAAAACATGTTTTTGCTGCTCTAGCCTGTATTGTTGATATCATTATGCTACCAGCAGGTACAATTCCCTTACCAAAAGCCTTAAAAGTCTGGGACAGGCCCCAAACAGGCATAGGTTAATATTGAAGGGAGTTGACTACATTGATCTGTCTTCCTTCACAGCAGGGATTTTACTAATGTCAATTGTTGACTAAGACAGGACATACTGAGCAAACAGCAAACGAAGCAGAAGGAAGGAGAGGAAGCCAAAAAAGCTGTTAATATGCATTTACAAAGTTTAACTGCTTTTGAGTACTTGGCATCAGTTAAACCACCTGCCAAGTCCCTAATGGGCAGCCACGTGTCTGTGGGAGCAGAGACACTTGCTGATTGAGATGGTGGTACTGCATCACTGCAAGCCTAAGCATTTCCGAGTGTTGCCAGCCTGTAAAGGTTCCTGTCAGCACACAGAGGTGTGTGATATTTTTAGAGAAGGGGTCTAAGATCTACTCATCAATCAGTGTAGAGAAGCCCTGATTAGTGTTTTCTTCTACTTCTGCTTGGGTTGCTTGTGAAAATCAAATACATGTTTGGTCAAACCTGTGCTTTTCTGTTTCATATATTATGCAATACCTTCCTAACTGTTTAACATCAATGTTTTGACTTCTTGAGGCAGCAGCTGGTATAATGACATATAAGGAAATGGAAAACTAACTGAGAGAGTGTCTGGGGTAGGTGGAAGACAACATAGGCTGCTGACCTGTGAAGTAGGAAATGGAACTGCTTTAGTAACAGTGTAACATTCAGGGTTATTCACACAAAGAGATTTTACTGTGGGAGAATTCATTAGCATTGAATGTGCCTCACCCCTCCTAGAACTTTGTACCATGATCTTCTCTTTTCAGTTTCATCTGCACTTAGAAGACCAAGGATTATAAAATTACAGTATTTTACATTGTCCTTTTGGTTAAACTAATCAAAATCACTAGTACTCCTAAGTAATCTGAACAGACATTGGTCCACTTAAACCACTTCAGTTTGAGTTTCCAAATCAGCAAATTAGATTAGTTCAACAGTAAGAAGTAAGCTTTAAAGCTTTCTTCTTGCCTGCATTTGGAGTGTGCATTTGTTAGATGAGATCACTTCCATTAAACCTGCACAGCTTTTTCTAGCATGTGGTGTTTTGTAGTTTTCAAGTTGAGGAGTGATTATTAATGTCCCATTAGGGCATTCAGGGACTGTAAGTTTTAAAGAAGAGAATCATTTGGGTTGGGGTTACTAAGAAGTTAGCATTCTGATAGAGGTCTGAATTTACTGTAATATCACTTTAATGGGTATTGTTATTTCTGCATCACGGGAAGATGGCTCTTAAAGAAAATGTGCTTATTCATATCCTGTACAAATCAGGAAAAGAGGCTGAATAGAAATTCTGCAATTCTGTTTTCCACTGAAATCTGTTGTGCCCTGAAATTGTTGCTCTGCAGAGTAAAAAGTACATAATTAAAATATTCCTTAATCCAAATTCTCATCTCATAGTAAAGCAAGATTTAATAAAAATTTTGCAGAGATGAGATTGGTAAACAATACTTGCTTAAGTCAAAAACAGTCTTCAGTGCTTAGTTGTGCAGGTTTGGTGCAGAACTAAGTGAAATTGGTGGAAATCCAACTCTTTTCTTTGGCTTGGTACACTTTGGATTTATCTGTCATTGCAGAAGGTTTTAATTTTGATTTTCTCACACAATGCAGGCCATTGCTGAGAACTTCATGTTATATTTGTTATCTGTACCATGTCTGAAATAACTTCTGGTTTCTGTTTAAATAAGAAATCAAAATAGGTAATGAGAGAGAGATATTAATCATAGTCTCTATTATTAATGCAACTGCTCCTAATGAGAGAAAGACAGTGAGCTCTGGTTTAACCTGTGTGTTTCAGCTGTCTAGCAACCCTCAGTCTCATATTGGAATGCAGTTTCTTTTGCACAATAGCCTGCTCTTAGGTCTGAAAAGCTATTTTCTTCTGGTCTCAAATTTCTGTTAAAGCTAGTAATGAAAATTTGCTTAATTTCAGGCAGATGTGTGCCATGCGTACCAGATTGTACACCGCAATGGAATCCCAGATGAACAGATCATTGTCATGATGTATGATGACATTGCTGATAATGAGGAGTAAGTGATGAATGTACACTGGTCACAGACTGTATGATTAGTACAAACATGCCATAGTCACCAGTGTGTTTTGAGTTTGTAGTAGTTTTGAAAGAAAAGCCTTTAAAACCACCTGTGATATGCATAGAGACGTTTCACCCATCAGCACAATAATTCTCCTTTGAAATGTGACCATGAGCTTTCTAAGCCTTAGTCCACAGCTCAGCATCAGCTGAGGACTGCAGAGCTTTGTTGTGAGAGTAAGGGATGTTAACTCCCAGGCATAACAGTGTGCAGCAGATAAATAACCTAAACTCAGGAACACAGGGGAGCTCTGTGCATGACTTGCAGGACTTTTTTGAAAGGATATTATCAGGTTAATTCCCAGCATGTACATTCAACAAAGGTAGGTACAGGTCCCATTCTTGGTGACTATCTAGAGCATATAATTGCTTGTATGAAACAGTTTATTTATACAGCCTCTCATTCTGAAACAACTTCTCCCCAAATCAGCAGACATTACAGGCACAGCAGCACTGGGAGCAATGTGTTAAGGGGAATAAAGGCAAGACTGCAAAGAGAGAGATGATAGAGACCATTCACCTACATCTTCAGATTAACTGGCATGATCATAGGTAGAATACTTGAATGTATTCTGAGGGTAAGGACACCTGAGATGGGCATATGTAACTGACTGAAGTGCAAAGCCCTTTATATCCCTTTATCACTTAGTAACATATGGTGCAAGTTCCCATATTCTCAGGTGAGCTGGCTCCTAGTTGTTCTATGATCATTGTATGGCATGTGGCTAATTATTCCTATTTATGTTCCATTTACCTTTCAGAAATCCGACAAAAGGCATTGTCATCAATAGACCTAATGGCTCAGATGTGTATGCTGGAGTGCCCAAGGACTACACAAAGGAGGTATGAACAAAACCCCTTTCCCTGGGGAAGGTTCAGCATTATCCAATGTCTGTATAAATTCTGTCAGCCTGTAGCTTACACTCCAAAATGCACGTAGTATAAAGTATCAAGTTTACTCACCTGCCTAGTTCGGCATGATACTTGGTGTTCATAAGAGAAATATAAACAGTACATTCTTTGAAGTGAACCATTGGTCATAAAAGTGAACCTTTACACTGTTTCCATGCTGACACATGAAATAAATGGAAAAAAGGTCTTGAATTTGTAAGTGTTGTAACTCAATCTGAAAAACAGCTCTGTAAGACTAATTGTTTTGTTAAATCAGTACAGTAATCCAGTCACTCAGAGATTTCATGATTCATCAGCCAAGTGAGTCATTAGATAAAGATGGATTGAAAAGGATGGCCAGCTAAATTTGCCATCCATGCATGGATTCTGACTTTCAGAAGCCATCTTTCTAAATGAAGATTTGTGTTGTTGATTTTATGATCTGATCTAACTTTAATCTTCTCAAATCCTTAGGATGTTACTCCTAAGAATTTTCTTGCAGTACTCAGAGGAGATGAGGAAGCAGTGAAGGGTGTGGGATCAGGAAAAGTATTGAAAAGGTAAGAGAAGTTTAATTTAGAAAATAATTGCATGTGTAGTTGTAAATTGACACTGATTTCAACAAAAGAATAGGGTAAATTAGAGCAACTTGAGAATCCAGCAGAATTACTGATGACAATTCCAGGTCCTTCACATTACAAATACAGTGGTTCTATTTTCCTAAACTATACATCACAAGGAAGCTGATGTTTGACTGATATGGAGTTCAATATAGATTAAGGTATAAAAGTTCTAGGGGATAGTATCAACTGTATTAAGGTATTTGTTATTTAGACTACTGTCTTTTGCAAGAATGGCTATTCAAAGAGAGTGTTGCTAAGCTTTGGAGACCTCTGGAAAGGGTTTTCTAAGGCTTGTTCTAATGTACATGAACAGTTTTATTAATCAGCTGAAGACCTAGGTCAGACTTAGCAGTCAGTGGCAGAGAGACAGAGAGAGCTTAACCAGCTCATCAGCTGGAAGAATTCCTAATGAAATGGAATTATGGTTTATAATTAATGCAAAAAACCCTTTGTGATTGAAAAAGTAATCTGAGCAATTAAACTTGTGATGCATTATGCTTAAATTGTTTGTAAGCCAAGTTACACAAATGATTCCAAGTTTGGCAATATTCCAATATATGAAGAATAATAAATTATAGATTGGTTAAGTGGAATGTAAGATTTATAATTAATGGTAGGTTATAAAGGCATGTATAATTTAGGTGATTCAACAATGTAGTTAATATATTTGAGATCCTAATAAGAAGTCTTCTTGGAAGGGTACTTAGTGTCAGTTATTCATCTTGCTTCTACAGAGTTTGAGATGTGAAAAGTATGATGCCTACTTACTAAGACATACTGTATTTTTGACTGTTGGTAAAGATCTATATCATATTATATTTTTCCATGTGCAGGAATTACTGTAAAACCTTAAAGAATTTAAGTTTGACCATTTGGAAGGACTAACCTTGTTAAAAACTGTGAAGTCTGTCTTCATCTGACAGTTGATTTTAGAGGCATAGCAATGAACCAGAACAGAAGAATCCCACCCTGGCACTGAGGAGAACAATAAAAAAGAAGGAGCAGGACAGTAGTCAAATAAGTTATTGCTCTGAATTGTTTAATTTATCCTTAAAAGCTGAGGTTGAAAATGAGATATGCAACACATATAGGCTAAAAGTTAATAAATTACTGCACATTACCAGATTGTGCTCTTCTAGTATCTGGAATAAGTCAAGAGGTGACAAGAAAGCAATTTTTGTTTTTAAAAAATGTACTTCTGAACACACCTCACCTATGAAAGCTTGATGTTCCCATTCAAATAAGGGAGTAGCAATGCAGAGGGCCAAAGGCTCTTAATGTACTCAGGAAGACAACTTGAACCCACAAATAAAAGTCTTAGTTGTTTACATTCCACTTTGGTCAAATTTCTTGCACTTAAGGTCAAGAGCAGGAACCTGCAAAGTAACACCCAACCCTTCTTTGTTAGGCTCTGCTTGAATTTTCAAGTGGCCTGACTTTCTGTATTGGGTGGGACAAGAACTCAATTACCCTTTCCCAGGATGCTTCCAGACAGACTTCCAGGTGGTCCCCCTGACCAGTAGGTCACTGGCCAAACAGAAGGCTGGACAGTGTTCCCTTGAGCTGCTGCAGTTGTACCTGTTTGCTGTGAGGAAAGAGCAAAACCAAGTAAAGATTTCTGGACTCTGGTACAGAGGAACAGAGGAGGGTCTGGAAACTCCTCCTGATCTTTTTACACATTTTGTATTTAATTGTCTCTCAATACAGTTTAAAAGGAAAATTCCATTGCAGATCTGGCTGTTAGGGCCAGACCTTTCTGTCACCCAAACATGATGTGTTTGATTTAGAGTGAAGTCAGACTGTACAGCAAACTGTGCTACACAGATGTGAGGGTGTCAAAGCCTCTGAGCACTCAGTGCTCAGCTGACTGCAGAGCCACTGGTGCAAATGCCAGTCTGGCCTTTGGGTGTGTGTGTGCATCAGTTCCCCATGGAGCTGTAGGCTGACACTGCTTGGTGATCTGTATGACTCATTATGGCCACAGAGATCACAGCAAAGTAGTCCTTACACATACCTAAGGCTCTTAGCTAAGAGGTTTTTATGACTTATCCCTGTGTTATTGGTGCCTCAGTATAACTTAGGTATAAAAGCAGTCCTTTTTTACCAGAGTTCTACAAATGCCCACTGTATAACCTTCTTCATATAGCCATTAAAAGCCAGTTGTGTTTCCACCATACCCTACCTAACAGCCCATCTCACAATCAGTTTACAGTTTGGAATGTGAAGTGTGATTGCCATATTCCCCATGCTTGAGGGACTAACCTATAGCCCTGTTTTCATTCCTTTTGTGAGCACTCATCTCCCCTACTAAGGATCCAAAATAATATGCTTGGGAGAAAGAAATATTACCAAGAGGAGGAGGTGCTTCAGCTCTGTTATTTTCAGATATTGACATGTCTTGGCACCAAGAAGCAGATGATTGTTGTTGTAATGAAGATTAGGTTGGAGTAGTGAAAAAGACTTTACAATTTTTTATTACAGTGGTCCCAAGGATCATGTGTTTGTTTATTTCACTGACCATGGAGCCCCAGGACTTCTGGCTTTTCCTGATGATGATGTAAGCATTTTGGGAATAACATAAACCCCATCATTTCAGTGACATAGTAAAATACTAACTTAAAAATGTAAAACAAGAGAATATTTAGTGCCCTGCTGTATTGAGAGGAGATGCAGAAAAAGAGCAGTATTCTTCTCATCACTGTGTTTTGGATTATTTCTAATTACAATCTGTAATATTCAATTGAAACTTATGTCATTCCATATTTCATTGGACTTTGGTGGTCCAAGCAGACTGTTTAACTCAGGTGTGATTTGGCTTTCTTGTGCACCATCCATATCCTCTGGGGCCATTACTCATCTTTTCCAGAGTGGTACATACTAGAATGCTATATTTCAGAAGGGAAAGATTGGATAAATTTACTGGCAAAATACTGTACATATTCACAGCAGTTAGTATTTATTCTTAAATGGCTTTTGTGTCTGTTGAACATAAGTGGTTTTAATACAAGCCTTCTTACTTTACAGCTTCATGTGAAGGACTTGAATAAGACTATTTGGTACATGTATCATCACAAGAAATACCACAAGGTAAACAAGCATACCAGAAATTCTGAAATTAAAAGGGCAACTGGCATAGAAGAAAGATGTTTTTATTTTGAGAGTTGGTTCAAAGTAGGAGGAATTTGTTACATGCAGTAAAATTTGGACTAGGATTTTGCAGTTTAAAAGGACTGATCTGCTCCAAATTTTCCATAATTAGTTTACTGTGTTTTTACAGTCAATGCTGAGATGTAGTGTAACTGCTGTTTGTTAATGCTGCATATTCTGACTAGAAAAGCAACATCAGTAACTGCTGCCCCCCCATAATCTGTACCTGACTCTTTCTTCCTGTGCTTTGTTCACTTCAGTCTGTGCTGTTACTACAGGAAATCTGTATATACCTCATGTTTTTCTTACAGTTACTTATATAGTTTAAAAGACTGTACCTCTTGTCAGAAAATTATGTGCATTTATTTCATCACATGTACTGTTAAGCAGAAAAATTATTGTTTTGAACATTCTACTAGTGCTTTTTTTAAGCAGTTCTTTGTGGCAATGTCTGCTATGGCTGGCTGTGTTTAGGAACACACAGATGGCATCAGTTCCAGAGATATCCAGAGAAATTCAATACTAACATGTTGCTGTGCCTATAGAGTGACTGTACATTTGATCTGTGCTTTGTACATTAGCCAGTAGATCCCTGTGGATTCTGTAGAGATTAATAACACCTTTTCATTATGATTTTTCCCCTTTTCCAGTTTTATTCTCAAAAACTGAAAAACTGTCTTTTGCTTTGTAGCATTATACACAGCTTTTGTTTCAGGAACAGCAGTATAGGCCAACTAGCTACAGCTGAAAAGCACCAAACAACTTTTATCCATTTCCTCATGGAATTTCTTAAGGTCTCTGATTTTTTTTTTAATTTTATAGATGGTGTTCTACATCGAAGCATGTGAATCTGGATCCATGATGAATCATTTGCCTGATAATATCAATGGTGAGCAATCAGTTAACTTACTGGACTTAAATATCACAACTTGTCACAGGCCTAAACAAGTATTGACTGTGACAAGAATAGGTTCAAGGTGCATTTATTTAGAATTTTAGCAGAGGAGCACAAGAAAGTAATAATTTTCATATACAGGAAGTTCCTTTTAATAGGATCTTACGAAAGACTGAAAAGGCTTTCAGTTCCTTGAAAATGAGAAGCTGAAAAAGTATTTATTTTCAGGAGCCAGGTGGTTGCCCTTGACTGGGAGTAGTTCAGCTGTACAGACATTTCTCAGCCTCAGGTGGGAACAGCAGGTGGGAAGTTCCCACTCTCAGTTTCGTTGAGGAGCAAAGCAGTTGTGAGACACCACTGCCAGGCAATTGTGGTGCACATTTGCACAATAGCCCAGGATGTGGAACTCAGATTTTTCAGGGTTTCCAGGCTCTCTGCTGCAGAGCTGGAAGCTCAGCCTTGATTAGGGTGAGGAATCACAACCTTTTGAAACATCTGTTCCATGGCAGGGAGAGAAGTGCTGGCTCTTGTGGTTTTGAGGATGTGATTGCAGAGCAGACCAGCCATGTGCCTGTCCATAGCACCCCAGGTGTTTGGCCCTGGGTATTGCTGCTTGACACCCACCAAGATTTCTTACAAACAGTTTTTCTTTTTTACAGAAAGTTTCATGTTGAGGATTGTTCAAGGGAAATGCTCAGTATTTTTCGAAGTTTGTTCTATCAGAAATTTCCAGTCTGAGGACTCTGGTTTTACAACCAGCTCTGCCACAGAAATGCACAGGCAGAAAATTGACAGTTTATGTATTAGAATACAAAGCTGTCTTTAGCAGCTTTCACTGATGAGGTAAGAAGTTTAACTGGTTACTTAGTAAGCATTTTGAAGGGGGCTAAGAGGAGCATTTTACTGCACAGACAAGATTCAAGATTTTTTTTTACTTTTGAGCTTTAGGTACATTCTGAGTAGAAACAACACAGTAGCTCTATAAAATCATGTGGATCACTTTCAGTTTGAAATTTGAATTTTCCTTCAGTTACACAACTATGCTATGTATTGACTTTGGCAAAAAGCCAAAATAGCTTTTGTCTTGATACCTGTAAATATGTGTTTGCAGTATTTCTGTTGTGTTAGAGGTGACTTACTGGGAACATTGTGCTCAGGGAAGATGTTGTAAGTTTATTTTACTTTTCTCTCAGTGTAGAGCATTATCCAACAAAGTATAGTACTTAGAAGGTGGCATTATATGGAAGAAAAGATGATTTTTAGGGGATTCACCTCAAATTTGGAGAAAACTTCTCATTATTGTAATAAAGAAAATGAATGTATAGATAGTTGTTAGTACACAGTGCTCTCAGGCAGTTCTTGAATAGTAGATTTTTCCCTCAGGCATTTTTTTTAAACACCACAGACCACACTCAGCAGCAAAGAAGAAGCTCTTAGAACAGCACTGAGGTTGACTGAACACAATGATTAACAGGCTTCTTTTCTTCCTGCTATTTAGAAGTAAATGATTGACAGACAAAATACTTACACAAATATATCATGTGCAGCTAAGTATTAAATCATGGAGGGGGGAGGGGAGATTAAAAAAAAAGGAAGATAAAAAAAACCCTTACTATTTGTATTACAGTTTATGCAACAACAGCTGCTAATCCCAAGGAGTCATCCTATGCATGTTACTATGATGAGGAAAGGCAGACTTATCTTGGGGACTGGTACAGTGTGAATTGGATGGAAGATTCAGATATGGTAAATTACTTAAACAAATTTTCTTCATTTTCATGTATCAAAAACATCACTAGGATTTTTAAACATAGCTCTTTTACAAGATTTGTGAAAATACTTGGTTTTATGTGAGACCAAGATCAACAAATTAAGTTGGTAAAAGTATTTATCTACCACTCAGAACCATATATATAATCTATTTGTTTGGGCCACTGAATTTACTTCCAATACCAACTTTCAGAAATATTGTTGTCTTTTGTTATTTATAAGCTAGAAAATATCTAACTTCTAGTGCCAAATTCGCATAATCTTTACTTGCTAATTTGAGACCATATCTCTAAAGGTGTTAAACAAATTGTATGTCTGCTTCAGGGGTGCTTAAATACTGAACTGTGGCTAACCCACTTGTTAGCATAATGGAGAACAGTGTTAACAAATCTGGGATTTCTATGCTAGTCCACTCCCTTTTTGTTCATTTGCCAGGAGATCAGGAGATTACTGAAAGCAATATGAGAATATGTTGTCAAATCTTCTTTCTGGTTTTCACTTTTATGTCTTCCAAAGTTGCCCTGTAGTTCCTTCTACCCACTGGCAGCTAAGACCCTTTTCAGCTTCCTTTGCATTTTTAAAATAGCTGAGTTTAAGTATCTTCAACCTCATGGAAGTTTCTTTGTGCAGGAGGATCTAAGAAAAGAAACACTGCACAAGCAGTTTCAGCTGGTGAAGAGACGCACCAACACCAGCCATGTGATGCAGTATGGAAACAGAGTATGTATTTGAGAGGGCTTCCTGCTCAAATATACCCTCAAGCCTTTTGTACCCTATACTTCCATGCCTTAAACCAGACCAACCCAAACAAAAACCAGCTGTAAACTGGTTGATTTAGTCATTTTCAGTCATGAGCTATTTCTCTTAGAAGACCTCTTAGCATATGAGAGATGATCATCCTGATGCTAAGGGAAATCAGCCTTGCTTATGCTTTAATCCAAGAAATCAGGGTACAAGTTGTCCTCCAAGCTCTGCCAGTGATTTGACACTTCAGTAAAGTATAAGAAAGGTATTTATCACTTCCAGGCATGTTATGAATATTAGTGAAATGTTAAAAAGTACATTGAACCCTCAAATGGGAAGAGCTAAGAGGTGATACAAGATTTATAATGTGCATTATGCAACAGACTAAATACTTGTTAAAAAAAATGTGCGGTTAAGTAACCTGGCAACCTTTTTCTCCCCAATGTGTTTTGGAATTAAAAGTTCCCTGGCAGCCTTTACCTCATTGTATTAAAAACCCCAACATGTGCATACACACAGACACACACCTACAACCCTGTGATTTTCTTTATTTTCTCTAACAAAGCAAGTTTAGAGAGTTAGCTTTGCATGGCAGACAAAGACAGAACTACCTATTGAGGGTGATGGACAGTTTCCATCTGCTTACTTTTTATCCTTCAGAGCATCTCCTCCATGAAAGTGATGCAGTTTCAGGGCAAGGGGAAGAAAGCTATGCCCATTTCTCTGCCACCTGTAGAGCACCATGACCTGACACCTAGTCCTGATGTGCCCTTTGCAATCATGAAACGAAAGCTGATGGCTACCAATGACATTTCTGAGGCTAAGAAGATTGCTGCAGAAATGAAAGCATACCTGGAGGTAAGAAAAGAAAAAATAATTGCTCATCAGGCCAGTTTAATTGCCATCCTAAGCAATGGCAGAAGGAAAATCTCTGAAAGTCACCAAAATTACTCTTCAGACTGGTAACCTCTAGCTGATGGTTTACTCTTTCTTTAAAATTCTGTGTTCTGTTCCAGAAGGCTCATTCAGTACTGATTATCTAGGCAAAGGTAAACAAATGCAAAAGTCAGTCTCACAGCTTCTTTTGAGGAAACTCCTTGTCTGCATCCATAGGGGTTATTGTGGGGGAGACTTAATCTTTGGTGTTAGAGAAACTCATGTCTCAGTAGAACTGAAACCTCCCAAATCAAATAAGTCCTGCAGAATGGAGGTCAGTATTGGTGTTGGTGGTGCTTTCTTTCCCTGGTAAACAGTAGAAGGACAGTAAGTGATTTTGGGTTTCAGGAATCTTGGCTTTGTGTCAGTTTTCATTTGAGTGTTAAGGGACAAGTCCAAGAGACTATGCTAAAAATAAATTGCAAAGTTTGGTTCCCTAAAGAGCCCAAAAGTTAAAGGAAGTTTAAAGAAAGAGAAATGTCATTCAAAGTCTTTAAATTAGATTTAGAAAAAGCATGTTTTAAGTTCCTTTTGTTTTATGTACAGGTGAAAGAATTTATCCAAGAATCCACGAGGAAAATAGTCACCATAGTAACAGGATCAACAGAACAAACCAAGCAGATTCTGTCAGACAGGCTGACCATTAGCAATTATGACTGTTACCAGTCAGCAGTGAACCACTTCAAAGCTCATTGCTTCAACTGGCACTTACCTGTGGTAAGTCACTCATTAGATATAACCTGATGAACAGGTCAGAAAAACCGGCACAGGCACAGGAACATCTGCAAAAATCAGCTTTTATTTAAAAGTTACTTCGGGGCAGTCATACAGATTAGTTTTGGAGGAAGGATAAGTAATGCTTTTGGAAGCAAGAAACCATTTCTACTACATCTTTAGGTAAGCAAGAAGTTTAGTAAAAGCAACCCCAAAAACAATCTGTAATTTTTGCTCGTTAGTGCTGTTGCTTCCATCAGTTGCCTCCCCAGAAATCCCAGTTTAAAAAAGTTGTGTTGTATTTCTGCTTGAACCATCTCTACTGACAAAACAGAAACACAAGCACCCCCACTGTGAATTCATAATCTTGGTGCATTGAGATTTCTGTATTATGATGTAGTATTATGCATAATTCCTTGCAGTAGCCTCGCTGCTGTTTCCATGGTCTTGCTGAATTCTTGAGAACCATTTTTTAGTTTAGGGGCTTTTTTACTGTTTGCTTTTCCTGGGATCCCAGCTGAGGATCAAGTCTTGTTAGATTGTTTAGATAAGAATAAGAAAGTCCTGATGTCAGGCAAGATAGCCTCTTCAGGGGATTTTTTTTGGTTTGTTTTGTGGGGTTTTAAGAATGTGATGGGTTAGATGGTCTTGCATATGAGGCCAATGTGCAGCTGTATTTGCCTGAAGGTCAAAGAGCAAATTGCACAGAACAAAGATCCATTTAGCCCAGTAATAGATCATCAGTTGAATACTTGAATATTAATAGCACCTCTAAATTATTTCCACCATTTAGTCTGGATTAAAATACCTGCTTTTCATCACTGAAATGATTAACACTGTTTGTTTATTTCAGTATGAGTATGCACTGAGACAGCTGTATGCCTTGGTCAACCTTTGTGAAGGAGGATACCCTATTGACAGGTAATGAGGTTCCCAGATACACCCTGTGGTTTAAACTGTGGCTAAAAGAACAAAAGCTAATAGGCAGATAAAGCTTAATCCTAAAAGCTTCTCACTTGTTCCTGCTCTTGTTATCATTTTGTCACTAAATCACTCTAAAGTTAGAAATGTTTATTTTGACAAACACACTTATTAGTTCCCTCCCACTCATAATGATCTATGTCCCCATAGCCCTTTAATTTCCATACTGAGCCTCAGGGGAAATGACAGCCAGCCAGAGGATCCCACTGCACCACACAACATCAAACAAGCGTGACTGGTGCGAGGGCGTTGCCCTGTAACTCCTGTACAAGCTTACACTGAAGCCAGGTTGGGAACTGCTGTGTTTTCTGTGCTACCCCCTCAGCAGCTGGCTCAGGACACCACAGCACTGCTGGGTCCTGGGGAGGAGAGGGAATGTGGTGCTATGTTCCTCACGTGTGTGGTAGGAAGGCATGGAAGTGATGGATCAGGCTGACCCTTGTGGTGGTGCAGTAGAGCCAAGGGCAGCATGGTGTTGGAATTCTGTCTTAGGAGTTTGTGGCAGAGGTTGGGATCCCAGCTTGTGAGTCATGCAAGAGAAGGAAAGGGAGGGAAGAAAGCCAAAGGACAGGGAATGTGAAGATGGACTGGTAGTTCAGACAGTGTACATGTGCAACTCAGAAGGTGAAGAACTGCTGCCTCACTCCTGGTGGCAGCCCACTGCAGTCAGTTTGGGAAATAGTTTGAGAGCAGAGTACCTGAAAAGTTACTCATTATCATTATTCTCTGTTGCAGAATATGCCTGGCCATGAATCAAGTGTGCCTTGGGTATTGATGGAAACAGCAGTCCTGAATATAACCCTTACTACAAGTGATAACTTTCATAGCTGTCATAATCCAGACTTTATGTGCATGCAACCTGGAGAGAGTCAGCCACTGTACTGGAGCTGTGCTGGGAGATGAGGCACCAGACCATGAGCAGTGCAGCACTTGCCAGTGCTCTCCCCTGCATCCCCATCTGCTGACAGCCTGCTGCTTTGAGAGAGGCATTTTGGCAGACCACTGGAGCTTTCAAGATGGATTTTTTTTTTCAAAGCACAATGCTCTTACAAATCTCTGGATGAACACTACAAGCCACCTATGTGATTGCTAAATCCATTCTAAATCTAAACATTGAGTCATTAATTCTGGATTTTTTAAAATACTCTTGCTAACTCTTAACTTTAAAAAAAAAGTTAATGAATTCCATTACAGTGACTAATTTGCAGATTGGTTGAAGAGTGAAGAAACCAAAGCTTGTTCTTTAAGTTTTAACTCCTTAACAGTTTAAAGAAATGAGTTGAATTTGGGAGCTATTTGATGTGGACAGCACAGTTAAATGTTGAACAGTAAAAATCTTTGTGAGTAGAAAGCACTGTTTCCCAAAGAAAAACAGAAATATCTAATGCTGTAAATTTAGCACCAGTATGCTGTAATTAATTGTGTATACTCACAAACATGTGGGAAGTCACAGAGTACAGGAATTGCCTGTGAATAAAAATAAAGTTGACAGTTTCATCCACCCACAGTGCAATACAGCGTTGGACATGTTGTGTCTTGAAAATGAAGGAGAGCTAATTAATTCTGATATGCATTACAAGGTTAATCTATCCCTGTCAGACTTTCACAGGGCAGATCATCTCAAAAAACCTGCACAAGCGAACCAACAAAACCTAAAACAAACCCCAAAACTCCAGCCTAAAAGCAACAACAAAGTATGTGACGTCTCAGATCACACTTGAAGGTGCCACTCCTTAGAGGTGACTCAGTAAAGGACAAGCACAGCAAAATTAGAGGTTGTGAGTTGATCCACAAAAGTTTCAGGTTGTCCACACCTTTTTACATGTGGAGACAGGATGCAGAAATGTTTCAGAGTTAATTTCAAAAAGTGTGTTAAAATACACAAAATTACCTCATCTCCATATGTTTGAAAAAAACTGAACCAACATCACCAGGATGGAGAGAGTTCTGGGTAGCTCCACACAGAGGAGATGGGTCTTAGAGGTGTCACTGCTACTTTTATATAAAGAAGAGCTAGGTAAAGCCAGGAACATGAACAGCTTCATGAACACTGTTTGCTGAGAGTGATCAATCCCATAACACAGCTAGCGTCAGGATGAATGGAAAAGGTAAAACCCTGTGGAATTAGACTTTACTGAATTAATAAATGAAAGTTTGCACCTTGGGAGTTGTTGAAAGTTAAGATATGTGCTGCTCTTGAGTTGCTTCTGGTTTCTTCTCAGCTGTAAAGCTGGTTTTTTTTTTTTTTTTAGCAGAAATCTAAAAATAAGAAGATGAAATATGTGACTGCCTGAATGTGTTACAGTTGCTTCCCTGATGGCAGGAGGAAGGGCTGGCCCTACAGAGAGCTTTTAGTCAGTCTGGCTGCTACCACAAAGAGCATACCAAGAGCTCCCAAACACTTGGAAAGAACAGGAGAAGTTACTCTTTCAAAGCCCTGTTTGAATACATACATTCAGTCTGCTGTTTTACTCACCTCTGCTCTTAGAGTTGTTCTCTGCCCTAGAAATCCAGGCTGCTTCTCAAGCACTTAGTATCATCAGTTCATAGGTTTAACATTTTTTTGACCCTTTACATATGCCCATTTTTCTCCTGAAGTATTCAGAAGAGGCTTTTTTGTTCTGGATTTTCTCATCTAGAATGCAGCGGTTAAAAAAGAGGCCTCCAGGTTCCTCATAGATGGTGTCACTTTATGACCAAGGGTCTCCAGCCATGGTAAATAGACCTCAAAAAGTAATTATCAGATGAGAAATCAGCTGCTTGCATGTTTATATTTTCACACATTGCTGACACCCAGGTGGCACTTGTTATCATCATATGCCCTGACCCTCCTGCAGACCCTTGTAGCTCTGAGGATGCAAAGCTGAAATGTGAGAGTGGGATTTTGTTGTGTTTTCCTCTTGCAAGTGATTTCCATAGCTTCACCATCCTTAATGGCATTGTTACCTCTTCCCTCAGGTATGTGGCAAACTGAATGACAGACTGAAGATATCCCTGCATCCACAATGCTGTCTGACATGGAGCAGGTTCTCATCCATGCCTTGAATTTTCAGTTCATATCCAGAGACCCATTTCCTTTTCAGTCACTCAGGGAACAGCCCCACAGAGGAAAAAACCAATAACCTTCACCTGCACTGATCAATACATTTGTTTTAAGGCCTCCAAATAGCATTGCACAGACTTAGTACCTGCATGGCAGGCTGTTTATTTTGTAATGGTAATAGAATCTAATGAGAAAATAATTGTAGGATTGTGCAAGGTCAGTCTCATGCCAGAGTATCTTGTGGTATATTGGGCAAGTACAGACACCCTCGCTCTTCCTGCAGGCATGCAGTTGCTCAGCCTTCATTCCTAGAATGTTGGGATGCTGGAATGTAAAATATGGAAAACTGTCCAGTTTTCAGCTAATTGTCACCACCAGGCAAAACAGGGCAAAGTTGAGGCTGTGTTATTTTAAAAACAGCAGAAGAGTTGTGTATATCCGTAGCCCCAGGGAAGAGTGTCGTTCATTCACTGCAGCCAAGGCTTCCTGTCCTCCTCCTCCTCCTCCTCCTTGTTGCTAGGAATGGAGTCCAAGGCCCTTTTCCCCCCCGAGTGCCAAATCCACTGTGTGTTTGTACCCAGCATCCTGCAGAGAGCATCACTGCCTCTCCTTGGAGGGGACCTGGAGGGCAGGTCCATGATCAGCCTCCATGGTACAGTGTGCTGGCTGCTGCTGTGTAAGGCAAGCTTAGAGGGACACAGCTTTGTTCAAAGCACGGGAAAGGTACTGCTCCCTTCCCAACCAGCAATAGAGCAGAAGGCAGTTCACCTGAGTGAACTTTTTAAAGGTGCACTTTTAAAAATATTCCAGTAAGCACTATTTTAGCTCTCTTCAAACCAAATTACATCTTGTCTTATCAGGAAAGCTTAAGGTAAGTGCTGAGCACCCGTGGCCATCTCAGGCCAGGAGGCTCAAGGCCTCTCATACTTGTGCTCAGCCTCTCCCTGTGAGAACAGGGGAGCAGGGGCAGCAGAAGGAAAGGAAGATTAAGCTCAAGTGCTGACTTGTAAGGCTGCATGAGCCTAGAGACTGCAACATTGAAAGGATGAGGCTCTGAACAACCCTGGGGGGCAGCCCTGCTTGAGCAGGGATTGGATTGGTGACCCCCAGGTCACCAGCCTCATGCCAGGTTTCAAAGTACAGTTGCTGACTGGAGCATGAAGAGGCCCCAAAGCTCTTGAATTCAGCAGGGAAACTGCCTTTGATCTCAATGGCTTTTATTTTAGGATAAATTTGACCTGCTAGCGTAATTATTTCAGTGAATTATTGACAGATTTTGTCACTGGGTGCAAACTGGTGTTAAATGAGCTCTGTGCATGCAGTGGCCACACAGCCTGGTTGTTTCTCTGCAGAAGTTGCCAGGTTCAGCAGATCTCCCTGTTCCTCTCTCTCACTGGGATCATTTCCTTGTAAGTCAATGAGTGATCATTGCACAATGTTTCTCTGCAAATGAGTGTTTGAAGAGGCCTGGGCTGGATTGCACAACCCTGCTTGGTCAAAACCTCCTCAAACACTTGTCTGCTGAGGGCTCACATGAGGCCGCTGCGTGAGTCACAGCGTGACCATCTTGACTAACCAGTGGAGGCCACAGATCAGGCTGGGCTGCTTCCTCCTCGCCTGGCCTGCAGCACGAGGAAACCCCACGGACAAGCCGATGAACAAAATCCCACGGGGCATCTGAAAATGCCCATTTCGTTCCCACATTTGACTTCTTTTTCTCACACCATCTGAAATGTCAGACACTGCCCAAAGCAGCGCAGGGTCCTGGGCGCCAAGGTCCAGAGAAAGGGACACGCTGAGCTGCTCCAGCAATCTCCGTGCTGCAGAATCAGCGCTTTGCCAGGGCCACCAAAACAACAGCCTGTGCTGCATGACCCTGGTGCAGGCAGAGCTTGAGTCCCACCACTGAGCTGTGAGCTTAAAGAGGCAGCATCCTTCTCTGTCCTGGGTCATCCAAAATACCATCATATGGGTCATCTCCCAGCTCATGTTCCCTGACCAGAGACAGCTGTGGCCACGTCACGCCACTTCAGAGATGTATGTTTAGTGAAATGTTGCTGGTAGTTTATATGATAGGACCAAAAAAAACCAGTTGCTCTACAGCCTCTGAGAAAGCTCCACTCTGTGCTGGGCCCTAGCACAGGGATTTCCTTCCAGGAACTCAGAGCCAGGCACAGTAATTCACATTACTGTCCATAATCTCTGGGTTTGGCAGAGCCATGGCAACTCTTGCAAATCAAATCAGAGCTCTGCAGTTGTTAAGCCAGAGGAAAACGTTGCATGTGCAATTTGAGACTCTTTGTAAAAGTCCACATAAATTCAAAGGTTCAGGGCACTCCTTGCATTTCAAAAACTGCAACTGGCAGGTCAGATTTTGGGTCTAGACATTGGTAAATTTAGGTCTGAGCCCATTTGGATTGCAGTGATTTAGCACTGTTTCCACAAGCTCCACTGACCAGCTCTACATCCTGTACTTCCCCCTAGTCCCAAGGTCCAGCTGGTGACTCAGATGTCCCAGGACGCTGTGAGGTGCTGGAGTGCTTCACTTCATCAATCAGTTGCTTGACCCTGGCTGGTGCAAAGTCCAGTTCCTCTGCAGAAATATCCATCAGAAAACAGTCCTAGCTTCTTTCTTTGCTTGTTTCTACTTTAACCTCTTCCCCATCAGATTACTTTTAGGCTCATTGACTGTGAATGTTACAGTATAATGACAACCTGATCAGGTCAAGGATCAAGGGAGCATCAGGGGAAGCCTCAGTCCTGGACATCTAGCACCTCCCTGGGAATGGGGACAGACTAGGGCTGAGGGCAGGCAGGGCAGGGAAGCTGGAGACCAGTCCTGCTGCAGCATCACTGGGGCAGGAGCTGACAGCCCTGGGAGTGGAATCTTGGGCCATGGTCGGGCTGGGGAGGCACTGGGGAGGCACAGGAGACAGCCACACCTGTGAGTGCCCTCGGGGCCCTGAGAGCAGCACCACCTCCCAGATCGGTACTGGAAACCAGTGTTTAGCCTTGGCATCCCAAGTGCCACCCTGGGAGCAGCCCAGGCTCCCAGCAGGAGCACACAGCCCCACAGGAGGGTGATAGCAGCATGAGGGAGGGGTTTGGCTCTGGCATCCTGCAGATGTGCTGCCCAGAGCAAGGCAGAGGTGCTAACAGCTGCACATAGCAGAAATAACCATGAATTTGGAGTGAGCTGTGGTGTCACACGCTGCAGGCTCTGCACATGACATCCTTGAAACCAGGATTGCTGTTTTCCACTGGTTCCTCATTCTTGGTTATTGTGCCTTGCCAAGAAGATGTGAGCACAGCCCATCCTGGCAGATGTACAGCACTGGTTTGCTATCTGTATGCAGATTTGGCTGCAGCTGGGGAACATAGTCTATACATGGACATTTATTTCAAGCCCCAGAGACTGAGAAAGTGACCAGCTACATGTAATACCCTTTTATCCCCAGAGCTTCAGGAATAAGGCAGAGACCTTGGGCAACTTGGCCCAAGGCGCCCTAAATCTCTTTTGAATATTATTGGGAGGAAACAATAGCAAGTTTGAGCAAACCCCAGAGTAAAACACCTTTTCCTTGTGATCAGAGTTTTGCTAGGCCTGATTCCAAGTTGGTGGAGCTGCAGGGGAGGTTACTGGCTTCCTGCATGCAGACAACCCAGTATTTTGTGTTCACAGTGGGAACCTTGTCTGTATGAAGGCACACGGACCTGTCTTGCAATTAAGGCTCCTGTTTCCATTATCCAGTCCTGATGAAATGCATTTTTGCATTGATTCAATATATTCTGTGGGAATTTGTTTGTTCAGGGAAATTTAAGTCTGCAATAACTGAATGACTAAAAGCACACGTAGAAGGGAGAATTAGAAAGTTCTGTCTGCAACAGCCTGAATTTATTAAAGTAATAATTTGTTGGGAATTATCACTAGGATAACACTTGTGAAAATGACAGCCATGTAAAAAGGGATTGGTATTTAATTCTAACTCCTTTTGACTTTCAAATTTTAATCTGGTTTGATACACTGGACAAATTAGTAAGTTCTTTACAAAGGCTTATTTTAAAATAATTGCACCATATCATACATTGAAATAAATATACAGTTGACCAGACACTATCAAACAACCAATGTGAATAAAACTGCTATACATGTAAAACTGATGATGAAGACTTTCAATCCTTAGGAAAAATGCATTGATGAAAATACCTATGCTGGCTGATTTGAGTGACAGATAGATGGTAGAAAATATATTCTTAGTGAAAGTACAGGGTCATCTTGCACTGTTTGTAATTATGTGGATTTCAAAGGCAAAGACGTTGTTGACAGCAAGACAGAGATGGAGTTCTGCTACAAGTGGCAACCTTATGCCACTGAATACATCAGACAAGACCCAGTTTATTCAAACTGGGTGAACAGGTACTGTAAGGCACAAACACAGTCTTACCTCCAAACAGATTGAGGTGTGTGCAGACCTTTCAAAGGCCTTGTGCACAGACGTGATTCATACCTACCATCATTTATTATTAAGTAAATGTCCACCTTTTTGCAAGATCTCTGGATTTTCTCTACTGTCCATTTACATTCTGCAGTGTTGGCTGGCTGCAACTGAGAGGTTCTGAGGCTTGATGCTTCAAGTTTTCCAGTGGATAAATGTTCTCCTGAATGCTCCTTTTACTTCTGCAAATGACCTCTAAGGAGAAATGCCGTGCGTTCAGACACCATCTACAATTAGCCCATCTGCCCTATGTTGAAGGCCACACTCCAGAGGACTTCTGAGGTCTGGAGACACCAGAGGATCTCACAAGGTAAACTATCCAGCTCTTCCAGGATGACAGCAAAGACAGAAAAAAAGCAGCACGGCCATTAGGAAAAGTCTGACTCTTTGACAACTGGAATTGGGGGGGGGTTATGGTCTATTGGTTTATAAATAAAATGGAAATCTTTCTTTGTTTCACTCTTCAGCAGGGAGGCTTTGATATGGTGAGGAAGGGCATCTTTGTCCAGCTGCAGCCACTTGTCATCAATATAAACAAAGAGTCCATAGTCCTTGGGATGGGACACTTCGAACTTCTCGGCACACTGCTGGCTCAGCTGCTCGGCCGTGGTGTCGCGACGGGAAGCAAGCGTCCTTGACTGACCACTGACTTCCAGAAAGGAGATACAGATGAAATCCTGGAGGGAAACATGAGGAGAGACCTTGCAGTTAACACAGTGACCTAGGACTGAAGGAGGTAGCTGCCTAGAGCTCATTCTCTAATGTTGTAGTTATTCTCTCCTTTGCTCCCTCTGACAGGCCTTGAATCAGCAAATACTTAAACAAGCACTTTACCAAATAATTAGTGCCATAAAGACACTGAAGTTAAAGTGCTTTTTTCTGATTTTAGTGGATATTCTTAGAGAACAATCTGCAATGGTTCATTCTCCCATCTTTTTACAGCTCCTGAAGAAAGGGTTTGCAAAGAAGTGACAGACAAGAATAACAGACCACAAACGTCAGAGATCTGGCCCAAAACCCCCAGTTCCCAGAAATGAGATAGGGCTGGCAGCATGGTGACTTTGCAACTTCACATTCACCCAAACAGCACCTTGAGAGTGTGTCCTCTGAACTTCCTTCCATCAGTAAGGAAATAGCAGAAGTTACACCAAGAAGGCTGCTTCACTTGCATCCTGTTTCAGGCAGCAATAATTGTTGTGACAACTTTCATCTTGCCAAACACAAGGAGCAGAATCTAGAGAGCTTTTGGTCACAGTGGAACCTGTGCGTTTAATTTGCATCTGTGAACTTCAAAAAAAAATCCCAACCATTTGGTTCAGAAAATAATGAGGTTCCCTGGCAGAATGGAAATTTCCAAATGTGTGGACTATGGGCTTCCAAACTACATTTAAGGATATCACTGCAGTTGATTAAGGCAGGCAGATGGATGGGCAGAGGCCTGCAGTTGATTAAGGCAGGCAGATGGATGGGCAGAGGCCTGCTGAACATATCAGCAAGCTGTTTATCTCTGGCAGAATGGGCTTTCATGTCTCTGATAATGCTCCTCATTCAAAAGGGTGGAAAATGGCCCTTCAGCTGCTGGAGGTGGTGGGAGTCTTTTGGGGAAATGTGTCATTTGCTTGCTCAGCTATTGTACTCCATGCTAGGTACTTCCATGAGCTACTGCCAGAGCAGCACTCACGGCTGGATGGATATTTACTGTATCTCATCCACCGTTCACAGTTTCTGAGATCATCTGGTGACTGCAATATGAGAAACCTGTTCTACTCCACGCTTTCACACAGCTATGTGGACTACTCTTGCCCACTGGAACTCTCCCCTGGCTTTTCCCTCGGCATGCACAATTTTCAGTTCTGCACTGGAAGGCTCTACAGAACCTGAGACCTGGCCTTTGCTGCCTCCCTGTGGGTGACAATTTGATCACAGCACATGGGGCTGGCAGGGTATCCTCCCTGCCTGTACCTGCACCCAGCCTCACCACAGCTGGAGGCCAGAGCACCCATCTGTCCTGGGACACTCTCACTGGTGCACGGGGAGATCTACGCCAGGCCATGCACAGCATGGGATTCAAAACTAACCAGACCTTAACGGGTCTTTCCTGCTGCCAGACAGGCTCTGGAAGATGCTTGACTGACAGGCTCTTGGCACATCTCAGACTCTTCTGCAGCTTTACACCATATAGAAGCAGCCCTGTGTAGCCTGCTCACATCTCAGTTTAGCCCATGACTTCCCCAGGCATTAAGGGTGATGTTTAAGAGGGGCTTCTGAGTCCCCACCACAGCTCCCACATGCAAAGGCTCCTTGTCGTGGGATGATCTTGTATTCCCCATCGCCTGCTGGAAGGTTTTTTTGTGCCTTCGGACTGCAGCCGGGAGGACTCTTCACGGCGGCTCGCCTGACCTTGCAGCCGGAATGTTTACATACTTTTGCCCGGCTGGAGACTTTTTTCCCTCTGCTGTAGCGGAGGAGGAGGGGTTGCTCTGGACCTTTTTTTCTCAGCTGTCGGCTGGAGAGGAACAGAGATCTGCTTCTGCGGCTTCTGCTCCTTTCTGGACGGTTTTTCAGCTCGTTTCCTTCGTCCGAGACCAGCTCGCCATCTCTGGGACTCGTGGTTGGGACCCCTCGATCCGGCGGGGCCCGGCTGGGCTCGGGCCTTGGGCCTGGGACACGTGAGAGAACTGTGGGGAAACCCATCGGCCTCCACCTCGGGGAAGGGAGGGGGGAGCTCGTTTTGTTGAATAAACAGGGGTTTTTTCACTCTCGTGTGAGAAATTCTTTCTCCCGAACCCGTGAGGGGTGGGTGCTGCCGGGACCTGCTTGCTTGGCTGGCAGGAGAGAGGAGAGAGACTCCCTTCCGGGTTGTTTCCTCCTCGATTTGTGTCCAAACCGGCACACTCCTAGCATACCTCCTTTTGAGAATGAACAAAATCACTTTGCAGTCATATTTAAAACTACAACATTATCTGGGTACTTCAAGATTTCAAAATGCATTTCGTAAGTAGTATGTATTTCAAATGTGGTGTGTTTTTTTTTAAGATCTGGAAATCTTGCCCCAGATGTACCCTTATTTTTAATAGTGATTTCAATTAGTTCAATTTAAAAATAATTACCATATTAAGCATTTCTAAGTCTGGAGAAAGCATGCAGGCCTTCCCCCTAGAATGTAATGCCAGCTACCTGCACTGACGAGCGGGAAGCCCGGGCCTTGTTCAGCGTCCTCCGTCGCTCCCAGCGGTGGATGGAGTCCTGAACCTCCACACTCAGCTGCCGAGTGACAGTGATTTTGTCATAGTTCTTGATATGCTCCAGGACCCCGTAGGTGGTGGTTAAATAATAGGAGCCTGCAAAAGGTGAAAGTCTTGTGTGAACATCCCAGCCTTCCTGGGCCATTCAGTCCCGCTCTCAGCCCGCCTGCTGTGCCCACACAGGGGCAGCTGCCTGACCCGTGCACCGCCTGTGCCTTGCTGGAGGGACTGCAGCGGTCACTGCTGTTAACCAAGTGAAGGACACTAATGGCCAGCACCCTCCAGCCCCTCCTGCTCCACATCACTGCTGCTCCCCAGACTGCTGAGGCTGTAGATGACCTGGGAGGGAACACAGGCTGAAAGGAAAGAGCTACAAAAGCTGCTTTCACAAAGAAGCCCAAGCCACAGATGTTTCTTCTTTGGGCCGTGGCCATCTTTTTGGTGTGTTTGACAGGGCCCATTGCAACAGGTCTGAAACTTGGGCTCCTCAGCAGTCCCCACAATGCAGGAAAATAGAAACAATCAGAGTACTGCAGGAGAAGCACAAGGCCTGGGTCCAGCCCCTCAGCTCCAGCTACACTACTTGAATGGAATATTTGGATCCCGGAGTTCAACACTGTTGAGGATGTCTCAGACAGGCAGGAACAAGTCACCCTCTATTCCCTCCATTCTCTATTGACTACACAGGCAGTCCAGGTGTTCACCTGTAACGCCTGGACTGTTCAGAGTTGTGAGATAAATGTTGGTAAAGCACAGAAAGGGGATAAAGTGGCAAAAGCCCTTTTCCCTCAGAACCCCCGGCTGCTGTGGCGTAGCTTGAAGCAGGAACTAAATAACCAACTGCAGCCACAGGGTGGCACCTGGGCCACGAGAAAAACCGGCTTCATCCACAGAGACGCAGATGAGCCCTGAGGAGGACAGAGATGCCGCTTTGCTGGCAGGGCAGCCCCGAGGCAGGGCTGCTGGAAGTGCAGGTTTCCCAGCTCGGGAAGCGGGATGCTCGGGCTCGGGCAGAGCCAGCCCGCCAGGCTGCACGGCAGGGTCCATCCCCCCTCGGGCCCCAGCCTCCCGGTGCCGGGCGGACGGGGACGACGAGCAGCTGCCCAGGGAGCCGCGTCCTGACGCGTTGTGACGGTTCCGGGCCAGTGCAGAGGCTCTAGATGGCACTCGTAGCCCGCCCGGCCCTCCCGGCGGCCCGCCCGGCGCTCCCGCGGCTCCCAGCGCTGCCGAGCCCACGGTCAGCGGGGCTGGCCGCTTCACCAGGCAAAGACAGCACTTGATTTAGGAGCAGTACTTTCAGAGCACCACTGAAGTTTGGTGTGGGCGAGGAGAGACCAAGACACTGCCATTTGACTTCTTGTACTCTGGTGGATCGATGAGGATTGTCCCAGAGGTGTGAAGGTTTGTGCCCAAAACATTCATTTTTCTTTACTGTCTCCCACAAAGAGGTGCTGAGAATAGACTAAGAAGCCTAAAAGTCCCACTTTTCTCCTCTAAAATATAGTTACTACCCTCCTTTGTCTGTCATTCAATATTTCTTCTCTTCTGGCTGAGTCAGAGGTAGCTGTGATGGGACCCAGGATAGGGGTATCCCTTCCCTCAGAATCCAGGGAGGAAGATCTCTGAGTCCCCCACAACAGGAATTTATTATAACTTTTTAAAGAATTTTCTGCCCACTTCCAATTTCTTTATTTCCATCGAGTTGTTCCCTATAATCTGTCCTCGCCTTTGTCCCAGCAGTCAGCATCACCATTGCTATTAAATGAATTCAAAGTATATTTTTCATTTGGAGGCAAAATTTTGTATATTGATTTTGTATATTGACCTAAGCATTTTCACAGTTTTCTCACTTCTGCTTCACTTCTTTCCCTTCAATTTCTGTATGTGAACACCTTCTGCTATTGAACTTTGAAAGGCCTAACTCAACTTCTGCCAGTTCTACACTTTGCAATCTCAGACCTGTCTTCACTGAGATGTTCTCTTTTTTCCCCATTCCTTGTATCTGCAGTTACTCCCAATGTCCTTTCTGATGTGATTATTCAGTCAGTTTGATCTGGAACTCCCTCACAAAATTTTCCCTTTTGACTGGAGTGCACATTTCACAGTCTTTGCATCTTTGAGCTAAGAGAGCTTCCAGCCAGCTTTGCTTTTGATATCCTGAGCTCCCCAACCCAGATGACTTCAGTAACCAGCCTGGTAGTGTGGCCCTTTGGAATGAAGAACCTCTGTGCAGAGGAGTCACCAAAAGCAGCTGGATCCACAAAATGCTGTGCTTCAGCTAACCTTTTTTTCTGCTAAGAATTCTTTCAGCAGAAAAACTAGCCTGTGCAGAAACACCTTGCTTATGCATTGCTTCTAATAATACTATTAGTACCTACTTTTGTCCCACTCTGCACTGTGCTGGGATGGCATGCTCAGTTTTATATCCCCATTTAATATAAATAAAATTAGTCTGCTGTTGTTCATCCAGGACTCCTTTCTAGAACCTCAGTAGTTACCAAAGTAAAGTCTAAAATAAACCCCATTCTTTTGGTTTAGTGACTGCTCAGTGATAAATGATCTGTGTTCCTAATTCAGTGTGTAATTGTCATTTGGGAAGCATGTGCTTTCCAAACTATATTTAAGAAACTAGAGGCCCACAGTTCCCTGGGTATTTATCTCTCTAATAACAGAGGTCTTTAGTCTCTTCTAAACTCAATATTCCTCTCTAACCTAACTTTATTTTCTCTATCTCGCTATGACACTCAGTCAGAGAACATTGTCAGAAGGTTCACTCAAATTTAAGAGTAGAGTGACCATGAGAATGTAGGCCTCAGGCATACAATGCAGATTAAGAAATGTGCTCTTTTCTCACTGGAATAAATAAAAGTATCTGCACAATTGTTTGCAGCGGCTGTTTAATTTTAGCAAAAACCTTCCAATGTTTCAGCCTTTGGATCAAGGAACACAAGATGTCTCTATTAAGGTTGTTAATCCAGCACTTCAGTTATGATGAGTCCCTGCCTTTCTAGCTTGTGTCTTAAGGCACTGCACTGCTAAAAGGAGTTAAAGTGTTTGGCAATAATTTTAAAGCTTCAGATATGAAAAGACTGGCCAAAGCATTACCCACAAAATCTAGCCAGAGCCCTGCTGCCCCTCTTTCATAAACACTGAAGTGAGACAAATGATGATTTCCAGAGTGAATACCCCATAAGCAAACACAGAGAGAAAAGCAATGCCTCTTACCTTCTCCTAGCTGCAGAGCAGGGTCCATGAGCTCCATCATATATTCCACATTCAGAAGGACTTCAGTCAAGTTGCTGCGGGCCAACACATACATGAGCACAGGGAGGAAGTCATCTGCACCATAGGGCTTCCCTGAGCAAAGAGAAACACAGTGTGGTCCCATTAACACCATTAACCCATGTTCCCACACAGTGAGTCCTCTGCAGACTTTATCTTACATTATCTGAAGAGTTAAAGCTCAAAAGCACCAGCAGAGAAAAAATTATGAAAACAGAAAGTTAGATGACTTAAAAAGTAAGTAAATTTGCTTCAAGCCCAAAATAGGATCTTGAAAATTAACTGGAGAAATAAAACTTAACTTCACTGATCACAGACAGATGGCAATTTTGAAGAGGGCAAAGGCTTGTCCCACTGATTTGATACTGACATCAAGACTGCAGTTCAGGTTGGCAATATTGGTAGGGGAGTTGTCTACAGGCATTAGGGGTATTAATTCTCTTAGGCTTACTGTACCAAAAATGTGATACCACAAACCAGAAAATAGAATTTTAAACAGTGGTTTTAAGACTGAGGACTTCTGCATTTATGTCCCTTCAGAAGGCAAAATGTCGCCCTACATATTCCTAATTAAAACAGTCTCCCAAGAGGTAGGATCCAAGAGGCATCATCTTTATAACTTGGTGTCTAGCTAAGAAAACAGAAAGATTTTCACATTGGACTTCAACCTAGTTTTGAAATTGGTGTGCAGCAGATGCTCAATATTTCCCGTGCTTAAAACATTCGTATCAACTAAATTAACAAAGTGATCTAATATGCAGTCTGTAAGAGCTCTTTGGCATCTCTGAGGTCAAAAAAAGCATGGTAACAGTCATCATTATAAATAATTACTACTTAAAATAGAATGCAAACTGAAACTTCACTGCATAAACCACAAAGAACACAAGGATAACTTTTCTCATTTGCAAGATGCTTTCACTTTCAACCAACTTGTCATAAATTCATCATGGAAAACCCACAATAGTAAGTTTCTTACCAGACCTATCTTGCCAACATTCAGAGCTGATCATTCCTCTTAACTTAATCTGCTTTCATTCTGAATGTCTTTCCTCATATTTGGGAGTTTTGTCCCACCTGTGCATTTGGATATGTTGGTTTCATGGATTATGTGTGTCTTGAGAACTGCTTGTCTCACCTCAGGGAATCAAAATTACCCTTGATGTGGTTTTGGAGAAATTATGCTCTAGCCATTTTCGACCCATAGCACGCATGCTCTTCCATGGTAGGGCATACATTCCTATTTCTCAAATGTTCCCACTGACTTATTTCAAATATTTGCCATGAGTCAGGTTTCTTTTTTTGTCATTCAGAGCTGACGCAGATTCTCCACTGGCAAAGAAAGATATTCTTCTGAAGCCTCAAATAAACATGAGCTTAGCCCCTGATTAAAAAAAAAAAAAAGTGTGGCTTTGAAATAAACCCAGTAATACATCTAGTGAACAGAGAGTTGATCCAGTTAAAATGAAGTTTTAGAGAATGAGAGATCATCAGGGCTGTAATTCAGTCTGTTGCTAACAGAGCCCACAAACGCCACAACAAAGACAATTTATTTAATGAAAGCTGGATTAACGCTTTCAATTCTGATTGCTTTGTTATGGCTGCCTTTAGTTAGAAGACACAGCCTTAGGTCTTCAACAGAGCTATAAATGGACTTCATTGTTCCATTAACATCTGGATGGACATTTTTTTGTCTGCTGTTCCCTTGGCTTATGTCTCTGTGAAAGCTTTAGCTCTGTGAAGGGTCCAATTCATTAATGTCATATACATTACCTTAATACAGCAGCTTGGTATTACAGCTGTTTAATATTTTCCAGGAAAAAAATAAAGATGACAAAACTGAGACATGAAAATGTAACAGAAAAACTTCACAGTAAAAAACCCTATTCTCCTTTTGCTCCAAGTACACCAGAGGCCAACAGAGTTAGTTCTAATTCAAACTAGTATAAAGGAATACAAAACACCAAGGATTTGTTAGGCTCATTTTTCCCTTCATTAAAAACTGCTTCTTTGTGATCTAGTAGCTACTGACCAGTGGCATGGATAGAATGATTCTAGTTCCCTGAAGGCCAAGGGATTTCCAGTGGAACACCAATAGGAGAATATTCCCTACTACTTCTCTTTCATGACCAATTCATGTCGTGTCTGATAGGGCATCCAAGAAAGTTGTTATTTCACAATATAAATTCCTATTCACTGGAAAAAAAACCTTGGGGTGTTGGTTGGTTGGTTGGTTGGTTGGTGTTTTTTTACATGTCACCAAAATAGATCATGAACAGAGACCAGACTGACCAACTAATGCAGAGTGGAAACAGCAGCTTGGAACTAAACAATTCCATGTCCCCATTCATCAACTTCAGGTGTCAACAGAACTGGAAGTTAGAGGACAAGTCTCAAGAACGCCTACAGAATTTCTCTATTTCTTTTTTGTTGTCTGAGAAATGGTTGTATGTACAATTAGGCATGGAGTCAATTATTCTTCATGCCATTTATCTCATTCTATAAGTGGATTTAGCTGCTCTTGTGGGTGCCTGGCGTTTGGGCCAGAGTCAAACCACGACAGCCTCCCAGTGTTTATATGCCTTAAATGGGAAAATCTGATCTACAGTTTCTTTTTGAATAAGATGCTGAGCAGGGATGTCTGACTGAAATAATGGAAAGAACACATGTTCCAGGCACACAACCTGAGTAAATTACTAGACACCACCTTAATCCACCTGTGGCTATATGACATTTAATTTTAAATACCCACATCCATAGCAAAAGCTGAAGTCAGCAGGAGCCGAATGTGTCAAGAAGAGGAAAGCAAAACTGATTCCAGTGATCTAGCTCTGGCTCCAGGGGTTGCCACAAACCTCCAGTGTGGCCAAGGGCAGGTCAGGCATGGTATATTGCACCTTGTAGGCATCTCAAGAGCATCTCTCCACTGACTGCACATGGAGCCAAGGAAAAGTGCAGGACTCTGACTCTGCCCTGTTCTCCTGGCTCCTGCAGATACAGGGACTAGCTTTGTCATGTACAGTCAGCAGTCTCAGCATGGCCCTGTGATGCTCTGTATCTCAGTCCATCCATTGGGATAATAGGTGCTGTCAGCAACTCAAATATGACCAGAAGCAGGAGTCTACAAAGATAGGTGAAATAATGCCTAAGAACCAAGGTACCTGAGAGGTTGCTTCAGCATTGTATAACCCACGTGCTTCCTGTGCCATGAGAAGCATCAGGGCACTAACCAGTGTCCATCTGGGAACTGCAGCAGGGGTGTTCTCTGCTGGCTGCTGCCTCCTCAGCTCTACTTTCAAGCTGGGCCACAGCCAAATTCCTAGACCTGCGTGGTTTGCTCCGCCTGTGGCCTCTCACAGAGGGGAACTTTTGCAGCTGACAGAGTTAAATCTCGCTCTGACCCTGCCACTGCTCTCAGTGAAAGTGAGACTGAGTTTGCCTATTCAAGGTGGTGGCGTCCTGCTCCAGATAGGACTTGCTTGCTTTATTTCCTCTTCTTCCCTGCGGGGTCAGGAAACATTTATTTCATAAATATCTCTAAGAAGCTTAAAATAAGCCTTCTCTTCTGCCACAAACTCATCCTATTATGTTTGTAGCAAAGCAAATACAACGTCAGCTCCTGGCTGGGATGCAGCACTTGAATAGATGAGTATTAATTAAATACATGGTTTAAATCAACTGGAATTCTGCCCAAGCCTCCATAAAGAAATTACAGCCTATTTTAACACATTCATGCATTTCTTTTCTCTCTGTGTATATCCTGAAAACCAGCAGACGGGGGTGATGCCCTGCACCTTGCTCTAATATTTTACAAACACTAGCTTGGGCTCTAGAAGGACATCTCCATGAAATATGAATTTAGCCTCAGTCTGAAGCTGGGAAACCTGATATGCAGAAAGGTTAACTGGGATTTGTTCAAGATCATAAGAAAAGATTGTGACTTTCCTTCCACGCACTCTTGTCTATCCCATACTACTTTCAGCAAGGTTTAATTTGTGATATAGTGTGAATTAAGTGAGTTAATAGATGCAGACAGCATGAATCCACTTCAAAAATATATGGTTTAGAGATCAGAGGAATTCACTCCCCATGAAAAATTTGATCAGGCTCTTTGATTCAAATGTAGAAATTGTGCTAGATAGCAGAAAACCCAAAATCTCTAGTCCATCAGTCTTCATTAAAAGTAACTTAAATACAAATATCCTTTTCCAAAAGATATCAAAGTAAACCTGTTATATATAGCTTTATTTTCCTTCTCAGAAGTGAGATATGATAATAAGCAGTGTAATGGGATTGCTCTGACAGCTTTAGGAGCTTCTAGCCCGGGTTCTTCTCTGGCTGCTGAAGTATTGGAGTCCAGTTTCCTTTCCACAAGCTCAGTTATCCCACTGAAGACACACTGCTTTGCTTTTGTCAACTGCAGAGCCCTATAGGAGTGCATCAGGGCAGGTAATATCTGGCTGTTCAGTTCTGTAGGAGTGACAAACTTCATTCTAAAAGCTAAGGAAGAGAAATATTCCAATTGAATATATGTTCTATCCATCCTCTTTTTCCAACAGCAGACTATGCACATTATCCATGTGCATAGTGCATAACTACTCAATAGAAATTATTAAATCAGATGTCTTGTAGCCAATTACATCACTGGTACAAACTATAGTTTTGAACTATATACTCCAGCTGCCTATGTAGTTCAAAGATAGCTCCAGAAATGAAGCTTCATAATCTTAGGTAGTTCACAAGTTAGAAATGTTGCAGTAAGAAATCTGTACCTCTATTGTTCTTGAATCTCCTCTGAAAGCAGTCTGCCCATCTTTCAGACTTTCAGCCTAAACTTAGAGCTTTTCCATCCCTGATTTTCCTCACTCATGGACTGACCCAATGTTTTCATAAGCCAATGCCCATTGCTGCTTTGTTTTTCCATCAGTTCTCTTCCACAGTGGCAGCTCCCAGGCAGCACAAGGCTGGGTGACCCAGGCACACACCACACATATTGCAGATTTGTATCGTTTCTCACTCTACTGGTGCCACTTGTGTTTTTGATGAAAAGCAGAGATTCTCATTCTCGTATCACACAATATACCTCTAATCTTTTGTCTGAGTAAAGGTATTTCTGAAAGACATATAATAAGGTTTTTTTTCTATATAACATTACTGTGTTTCTGCATAAATCAGCTATTTCCCAGCTGTCTCTGTGCATATTGCAGCATGCCTTCCAAATGTAAGAGCTGCATGATTCCTGCCTCTTACTTTTTCTAGTGCCAAAAAAAATGCCAGCCATTTTGTGGGGCGTAGGTTTCCAAACTCTATTTTTTTAAAAATGCATTTTATTCTTACTAACCATTCCTAGTATTTTTAGCAGGCAGGTTACATATTTTCAGACTGTAGGTTATATTCGTGGAGGCATATGTTTCTGTTATTTAAGTTTGCATAGAAGTTGGAAAAGCTCAGTGAGACACCTCAGTACTATCATAATTGTGCCTTGTGAGGATTCACTTACTAATATCACTGCCTACACAGTACATATGAGCATCTGAACTAGTGCCCCTTAATTTCTTTTATAGCCAGTAATCAATTAATCAGTATTGTCACTGGAGTTTGCCCTGAGTCATCTCGCCCTAAAGCAGGAACCTCTGTGCAGCCAGATGAATCATGTGGACTCCTTGGTCTGACTCCCAAATGTGTGTGATGGGGAGCTGGGCACGATACCCCTCTGTGGCCACCTACAGTGAGATGAAGCCAGGGATTAGTCCTGCTTCAACTCTGTCATGGAGCTGTACTCAGTGGTCTCTTGAGAGAAAGGTGTATGGCAAAGGCTGTGAACTGGCATTCCTAATTCCTTGTGATGAATCAGATCCACAAGCTGATCACCTTCAGCTTGAGGAAGAAATGCTGGTTTAAGCCAGTATCAGGGATTTCAACCACAGCCATCTTATCAGGCAGATTTTGTCATGTAGTATGAATTGCAATCGAACCAAAGATCTCCTCCTTTCTTTAAATGTCTTGATATATATGGAGTTTGTCAAGGCAGACTTTGAACTTTCTTGCCTCTTTCAGCACTGCAAAGATGGGCACCACTGCAGGTACAGATGTTCCTGAGTGAGCCTGTCCTCAGTTTCAAACAAAACTTCATACCTTTTGGGACATCCTGGCCAAACCTGGACTGCTGTACATGAGACTCGAAATGTTAAAAAGCTTGAATTTTCATATTCATCTGAAAAGCTTGATTAGGTGGTGTTTGCATTTTGCTTTGAAATATGAAACCATATTCTTAGGTCAGCTCATCCTATGGTCAGCCTAAAGTGAATAAAGACTTGGCCTGAGCTGACAAATTGCAAATTAAGCCAGACAGCATAAGTAGTTTCCATGTTATTGAACAGAAAATGTTTCTGACAGGGGTAGACTGATTTTGGTCCTGTAGCAGAGGGAATGATTAGTTTTGTGTTTCACCTGCTCTGATCTTGAAAGAGGAGGGAACTTTCTAATTCAGCAGTGAGGAAAAGGAGCTAAAAGGAGAAGAAGATATTGCACAGGAAGCTGAGCATGGCCTCTGCTTTTCCTGTGTGAAGAACACTGTGCTGCCTCATGGCTGGCTGAGAGCAAAAGGGGCCCTGTGCTGTTGCTCTTGAGATGGGCAGAGAACAGCAGGAGAATTCCCACCTGCTGAAATCTGCTCTGAGCAGCCTACAGCATATTCTTCTGCATGCCACCAGCTGGAATTCCCTGTCAGAAAAATATTTCAGGTTGCTCAGAACTTGTCTTTGCCAGTGGAAAATGAAAGTGTTCTGGGTTCAGTTCATTCCGTGGAGGAGGTTTCACACATTTCACTTCTAAGTGGGTCTACAGGGCATTTCACTCAATTTCTCTCCTAGTCTGCTGTTTTCCAGGAGTTAGATACAGCATTTTCTCCTCTTAGCCTCCTTCAGGTCTGAATTCATTGGGGTACATTTTCATAATTCCAGGCTAGTTTTTTTTCTGGATAAGCCCTGATATGCATCACTGATCATATATAAGGGAGAGGGAACTGGATATAAGGAAGAGGGAACTGGATGCACAGGAGTGAAATCAGCTTCCAACCTACACCCTGCTGGCAGTAGCACTCAGGATGAGAAAACAGCTGAGCTGGCTGAAATGCAGTGCTTTGGTAAGCATAGCAAACCATAATGAAACCATCTGATTTACTGAATGTCAATATTTTAAACATGTAGGGGTTTTTGAATGATTTCCCTGACTCCTCATTTCTGTTACATGAAGTGGCATAACAGTATTTCCTTCAACAGAGAAATTCCAGTCCTGAGCTAAGATGTGATGTGTATGTAACATACCACCAGCATCAGGAGACCCTGTGGGTTTTAATGAGGCTTGCAAGTCTTTGATCTAAACCAAATTTATTCTCAAATTGCACACAGTTGTTTTAACAAAGTCACAGCAAATTCCCCTACATATGTCCAAATCTTTTCATAATACCTGGAGACAGTGAGAGGTCCTTTCCACCCTGCAGCTAAGGCTGAGCCCTGGGGTGGTTTCTTGCTCTGCTGCTAATGTGTCCAGACTGAATCTTGCTGCTTGGTCACTGAATCTTGATGCTTACTATCCAAGAGATCACCTTGAGGTGAGGCTCAGCAGGGATATAACAATCCCTGTACGAGTGCTCCAAGGCTGTTGCCAGTACAAAATAAAGCAGAACAGCTAAAAGCACCTTTGGTGACTGTGAATTCTCAAACAACCACAGGTTATTGCAAATTAATACTTGGCTTCTCTCCAAACTCAGGCTGGTCATCAGCTCACAGTATACAAAAGAGGCTCCTAAACTGGCAAGGCAGATTTCTGGAGGAAGGGACTTGCTGGTCTGTCTGCAAAGATGAATCCTGTCTGCAGGCAAAGGGTTTAATTTCTGCATTAGTGGCTGGCCTGAGGCCCATGTTGTGTTTATACTTAGAGCACACACTGCCACGCACTGAAGGCTTTTAGAATTTACTGGAGCTTCAGGAATTAGTAACAAATTATTATCATTCTGCATCTCCTCCTCTGTTTAGGCAAAACTTTGTAAAGGCCAAATCAAGAGTCTTTTCTCAAAGAAAGATTCATTCTAGAATTTACCATAACTCTGCTCCAAGCTGGGACAGAGCCCTGAGGATATTGGGAGACCTGTATGAAGACCTGTGCAAAAAGGACATTATCCATAAAACACACACTTGCAGGTAACTAGTTCTTAGAGTTACAGAGCTTAAAGTTAACATCTTATACCAGTTGTTAGTGCAAAGAACTTCACAGTCACTAACCACTGCATTCTGAACACAGCCTGTGTACAGCTGGATATCAAACACATCAACTATCACTGCTACCTCCAGTGTGAATATTGCCATGCCAGCTGTATCATAAACCCTGTTCCTCTGGTACATGGAGAAAGACCTGTGGTGGATACCATTGCAGTAGGAGTGCTGTACCTGGATTTCCCTGAGCCATGGAGTCATAGATGAGTTTGCAGGTCTTCAGCAAGATGGCAATTTTCTTTTCTGGAGAGTAAGTCTTGTGCATGGTTGTGAACTTGTGAAGGATCTTTTCCAGCACAGCAGTTTCAGGCACACTGGTTGTGATGCCCAGGTCGGTGGTAGTTGTGTTTTGTATCACAAGTTGGTTCTCTTTCAGCTGCTGTAAAGATCCATCTTTGCTGTGTATTTCTTTTAAGGAAGAATTAATGGCTTCCTTTAAAGGTTTCAGGACACATTTGTACAAAGCTGTCTCAGCAATCACTTCTGCATAGAGAAAGGAGAACACAAAAGCACATAACAAATAAGCAATACAGTAGTACAAGTGCAAGTTAAAGTCCTAAGGAAGCATGTGGTTGGTTATTCAAGCACTACTGCATAGCTGTGAGAAGGGAACAGAAATTACACCCCAGAAAGTAAACATTTCATTACCAACACTATCCAGAAGTCCTGGATGGGCTTGAGATGAACATCAGTGTGTGGTCTCTGTCACTGGAGCTGTAGGAGACCTCCTGCTACCAGCAGTGCCTGCTCTCTTTGCCTGACTCCTGGCTGACCAGCATGGCATTGCCAGGCAGCAGCAAAGCCAACTCTGGGGAGTGAAGAGGGATCTCACCTAACTGTGATTTTTTTTTCTGTAAGCCCTGCCCTTACAGATGCCCAGATGTGATTCATCTTATGTCCCTTCTGACCTCTCCTTCTGACTTATTTGAGATATTCACTTTGGAATGAAGTTAATTGCATCCTCAAAGCACCCCTTTCTCCTCAGTGACTGAAAAGCAGCTGCAGCAACCAGCTCAGAGACAGACACCAATTATCTGGCCAGAAGTTTGTCACCGTTACTGCTCAAGGGACTCTAAAGTACTGATCCTATAAGACACCTCTTAGGCCACCTGTGGAGGAGGAAACAGTATGTGTGGGTTGAGCATTTGCTTAATACTTGGCAGGAGATGAAAGGAAGCGTAAGAGACTGTGAGGAAGTCTGTTGTCTGACTCCTAGAAACCAGAGGCAGAACTAGAGGGGGCTACAAGAGATCAACTTGTTGCACTGAGGCAAAAAGGTCATTGGCAAGAGAGTTCATCTGCTCAGGCAGCGAGGAATGAACCAGAGGGCAGTAATATTTATGTATACAAAATGCAAGTATTTTAAAGAATCCAGGGAACCAATGAGCTTGAAGCAGGGCAAATTCAAATGGTAAATCTTCTAGTGGGAATCCCTGTCCTCCACAGAAGAAGACAGTCCTGTCAAGGTTAGCTGGGCCACATCATCCTGTTAAGCAACCATCAGTGAACAGGGTTAGATACAGGGTTAGAACCAGACATGTCTGTGGGAAAGTGGTGGGATATGTGCACACATGAGGCTCTACCGAGTATAACAAGGACACTTCTTTCTTCCTCCTTTCCACTTTCACTAATCAAAATTCAAGACAGACTTCTCTGTGCAGCCCCCACACTCCCTACCTTGAAGAGGCTATTGGGACAAAGACTGAAGGTGTTACACAAGGTGAATGAGAAGTGAAACTGCAGGTTCCCTCTCCTAGCTATGGCAGGGGCTGGCAGCAGGTCTGTTCTGCTGGGGAATCTGCAGGATCATGTGAAGCCTTTGCTGGAGGATAAGGAAATCACCAGAGCCCGCTGAGACTGACAGTGGACTGCCTTTTACCCCTGGCTCACCACTCAGCTGAGTCCCACCTAATACTGGAGCTGCAGGATCTCCTGGAATCCCTGGTCACTCCTGTGGTTCACTCCATATTCTGGGTCTTCCAGCTTGTTTCAAGCCGACTTAGGGATCCATAAATAGCTCTGCATTGGTTCTCAGGTCCTCAAGGAATGGTTTTAAGCTTTCAAAGGAGCATGTGTGTGCATGCATGCACACTTTTTCTGGCTGTACAGCTTTGACTACGATAAAAAGTCCTACAGCTCTTTTTATATTCTCTCATGGATGTACATTAAACAGACCAGTCCAGCCCTTAGCAAGGAGAGAAACAGCACATTATTCCCTCACAGAATATGAATGAGAAGCAATGAAATACCTGTAAACAATTACAAATAATATTTTTACTCCCCAAAGGCAAATTATGTCTATGGAAAAGATGTGAACACTTAATTTTGGAGCTGGCAGTAGTCTTGCAACAGACAGCTCCTGTGCATCTCTCAGCTCTGAGAAGCAAAGTGTGGAATCAAGTGATTCCTCCAACCTGCCACTCCAAATCATCAGTCTTGTCCCTCCCTGTGAGACTGACCCCTAAACTATCTGCCACATGCAGGGACTTCTCCATCCTTGTAGCAGAGTAGTGGACATGGAAGGCCATGGGATTGCAGGAGGGGAAAGTTGGCCTTTTGTCTCTTCTGCTTAAACTCTTCTCTTTAAAACATTCATAAAGGGATTCTTCCCCTCATTGGTCTCCAAGTTTTAGAGCAGTTCCTCCAAGTGCAGGCAACCAAAGAGCAGACTTCAATTCATACCGCTCAGGTATGAATTTAGGAGATGGTTTATAATTCTGTAAAGCAGAGCCCGTGTCTGCATAATCCTGTCTTCCTGCTCACCTTCCCAAACCATGCCCAGGGATGAATAAATCAGTTACCTACCTAACTGTTCCTCGGTGTAGGAGGCTGGGTCTATCAGAGATTTCAACTCGGTGCTCTGCACTAGGTAACTCTTCAGCTGTGTCATCATCAGCCGGATCTCTTGTAGCATCTCTGTGCTGGAGCTCTGCTTTGCCATCATCTCTAAACTGTACACTCTGTAGTCCCGCACCAGGTTGCCAAAATATGAATCCTTGTCCTGTGCCAGCTCCACTATCTTCTTTTGCAGCTTCCTGTCACTAGACAAAAAGACTGTGAAGACGTTGGACAGGTTCACCAAGGACAGCCTGTTCTTGGCCTTGGCCAAGATCACGGAGTGTGTCTTTTTACCGGATGAGCTACTCAGCATCTCCAGGTCGTCCTCTGTGCTGCTGGTGGAGTAGGAGTCCGGCTCAGATGTTGATGCCTGAGCCATGGTGCTGCCTCCCAGGTCCTCCAGGGACAAGTGTGAACCTCCTAGTTCTGCTGAGCTGGCAGATTTGTGGCCGTGTCCCGGTTCGGCCTTGGTGTGTGTCCAGGAGGCGCTACCTGCCACTGTAGCCGGGCTGCCCTTGCACACAGCCTGTCCTGTGGCCACAGCCGTCTCTCCCACTGTTCTTTGCTTCGGCTGGCAGGAGCTGGGGATCCTTGGCACCTGGGAAACCCTCTTCCTTCTCGGTGGTGGGACAGGAGGTGACTTTCCTTTCCCAAGGGCATTGCTTTCTATCTTAGGCATGCCCTCCTTCTTCTCTGCAGGTTCAGGCTTTGTCTCCTGAAACTGTGATACAGCCCTTTTGGGAACCTCCCCAGGCATCTCTACAGCCTTTCTGCACAGCAACGTTTTCTCTCTGCTCTCTGCACTCGTATCTCGGTTTTCTTCTGTCCCTTCCCCTTTCAGGGTTTTGTAGCCCTCAGGAGTACCCACAGCGCTCTCCTCCGAGGTCCGCTCGCTCAGCCGCCGGCGCGGGGGAGCGGAGGGCTGGGAGCCCTTCCCGGGGCTCGCTGCCGAGGGCTCATTGGCCGGGCCGCTCCGCTTCCTTTCTGCGGCGTCGACACCGCCCTCAATGCTCATTTCCTCGATACCCCTGCCTAGTGGCTTAATGAGTAGCTTGTTTTCCTCACAGGCAGTCATGGGGGCCTGTGGGAGCTTCAGGGAGGATTTCTGAAGGAGAGCATGAGGAGGTGGAGGTGGAGGGGGCCGTCGAGGAGACCTTTCAGTAAGCGTGGTGGCAGGGGGGAGGTCAATGCTCACAGAGTGGCCTTTAGGAGAAGGTACATCTGCAGGACAAGGATTGCTGCACTCTTCTATAAAAATAGGATTCACAAACCACAGCCTGTCATTTCCTATTGACAGCTCAATTTCACATGAGCAGTGGTTTGTGCTACTTGCAAAACACTGAGGAGATCTTAAACTGTCTGCCTGGGCAGTGCTGAAAGCAGAGTCTTTTGCAGGGTGGGATAAGTCCTGTCTTCTGTGGTTTAAGCATGAATCCCAGAAATCTGTCAAAAAAAAAAAAAAAAAGACAAAAAGAAAAATGAACAAAAATGATCAGAGAGAATTATAGCTGCTAATGATATGTAGAAAAACTACTTATTGTTAAAAGAAATGGTACACAAATTTCGATGTCAAACTTTCAGACCTCTGCACAAAACAGTGTGAAGAAAGAGTTGCCTGTTTTATGCACGTAAAATTCTTCAAGCTGGGGAAGCTTCACCAGAATTCTCTCCTCTGTCAATTTTAGGGCATTTACCTAGTGAAAGCTGTTAATGCTGTTCAGCATTTTCAGTATGAGCAGGAAGGTACAAATAAATACAAATGAGTGTGAAAAGGGATCTGTGGTTGTTCAGTGATCACTGCCCTCCAAATGCAAATAGCTGTGTATACCTGAGGTGAGGATGTGAACACCCCAGGCAAGTTGTGTCTGCCTCTTGCTCACAGCAATAAGGTGCAGGTCTGATTGGATGGGGACTGTATAGATGGCCCCAGATTTAGAGATAAGGGGAAGATGGGAAATCCTGGAAACACAAGGATGCAGACAACTAAGTAACTGTTTCAGCATGCTTGGTCCCTGAACACAGAGCTGACACTAATGGCACACTCTTCTGTATGGATTTCAGGGGACACAACGGGGCCACACAGTGCCTGAACCCTGCCCTGTGCTTCATGTCAGGAGTGTCTCCCTGCCAAAACATCACATGCTTAGCCCAAGAGAGGATGCACACATGTGGGTTGACCCTTGGTGCTGAGCATGGGGTTACAGATCTCAGGTCAAGAGGTGAGCTAAAAGACAGTCTATTCCCATCAGGATAAAATTTCTTACTTATCTTCTCAAAGTCTAGGCTAGTGTCCATGGAAAATTCAGCTTTATAAGCAAATCAGCTTGTTATCTTAGGGTGACTGACATTAGAACAGCTTTATTCTCTGATTTCTTACTGTGAGAGGGAGGAGAACAAAGAAACTTAAAATGTGTTGCCAGGAACAACAGCACTCCTGACAACAGAATTTGAGAGTAGACATGCAGATGCAACTGCACATCCTAGCACCATGCTGCCAACCCCTCACACCTGAGTCTGGCTGGGCTACCTTTCTCCTTAAGCTCTCCAGCTCTACTCAGTATCAGCGAATGCAAGACAGTGGAAGTTGCTTTAAGTCAGAATATACTGCTGTGAAGTCTCATGGGCTGAGGAAATGGTGAGTAAACCAACCTACCCAGGGGAAGTTGGTCAATTTTCTCAGTATTGGTCAGGATAAGGCACTGTGATGAAAATGCAAAGCTCCACTCAGGCTGGGAAGAAACAGATGATGTGGTCCTACCAAGCAACACGACTGCTTCAGAGCAGGCATTTCCCAGCACAGCCACACCATCTCACACTGTGGAGAAGGCTGTTTGATCACCTCCCATTTGGTCATCTTCCCTTATCTTGAACTCTGGGAGGGGTAATTAAGCAGTTCTTGGAGTCTTTGGCATGTCTGTGATGGTGTGTGCTTTGTGCAGTGCAATCATGCTAATTCTCCTGCTAAAATAACTTCTGCAGCAGTGAGGTCAGGACTAGAGGGCCTGCAGTACATCCTCTGTGACAGCATACAGAACAGCCAGATCCTTTGTGGAACAGTTCAGCTTGCAGACAGACATCTCACTTCTATCCCCTTGAAACACATACTTCTTTGAAATAACTACAAAGCAACATATGAGCATTTCAGGCAATGCTTTGTTTCCTTTGGAAGTGCCACTTTGGGCAGCACTTATTGTTTGTGTACCCATTTGTATCCACAGCATTTTGTTCCAGGAAGCAATAAACAGCATCAGTTGGTAGCTGAGCCTGTTTGGCTCTACTAAGACAGCATGGCACTTTGGGAAGCTACACACAACAGCAGGTTTTCTTCTATTGTCAGAAACTTGGCTGTTATGAAATACACCATGACAAATAAACTCCCAAGCCTCACTACTTTTATGACCACCAGGACAGGAGAGAAGGAAAAAGACTACAACCAATAAATATTGTTTGGTACTTGTGCTTTAACTAATCTCCTCTTTCAGAAGTTGCTGGAAACTGTTGCCTGAATCAGGATAGCCTCTGCTGGCTCAAATTAGAGTGAAGGTTGCAAATTCATGATACACTTCCTACATTTTAATCCGAATTTTTAGACTTGTTATAAAAAATTAGGTTTGCAACTTGTTATCTCAAGTCATAAAGTACCTTTTTATCAGCAATAAGTGCTGGCTGGACACCCATATAAAAGGATGCTTTGACAAATTGGAACATACTCAAAATAGAGGATGCTGAAAGTGTTAGAGGCAAATCTGTTGGTGAAATTCAACAAAGCTGCCTGAACTGAAACCAGTGGAGTTTGCCCATGCCTTCTGGGAGATATGATGCAGCAGATCCAAAAATAGTGAGAGAGCTCTAATAACTATCTCTAAATGAGCTAAATCCTCAATTTTCTCCATTGTTTGGCTATTTTCAACACCTAACTGAAAACTGAAAAAACAAGGAGCATGAAAGTGGCTGACTGAAGTAGCTGTCTCAAGTGGAGTGTGTTAAATGGAAAGGAATAGAAAGGAGACCTCCTTTACTTAACAGAACTGCTTTTCCTGTCTGTAACTTTATACATCTCATCTAAAATTTGCTTGTTTGGTGCTGTCACTAAAAATAATGTTCCTTTTCGCATGTGATTAGTGTGAGGTGAGAGAACATACTGGGACGATACACATTTCTCTACCAACTAGAAATCCTGCAGGAGGAAGCAGAAATATCAAAATTCAAAAATACCACACTTTCATCAGCATTGCCCCCACACATCAGAAGGAGAAGTTGCAAAGGTGTTTTCCATATAGCTCAGATGCCAGATATTTCCAAAGTGTGTAAGTTGTCCCGAGAGGCCGTGCTGCACTTCAGCTGGTGAAAGCTGCAGCTTACCCAGACTGTGGGTACCTCACCCTGGACAGAGACACAGGTGGAGGTTTGTGGCCAAAGGGGCAAGTGCCCTTTTTGTCAGCACCCTTCTATGAACACAAAGATCATAAACATCTTTCTCCTGCATTCAGAGCTCTCTAGGCATTCCAAAGACAATAGTTCATCTATTGTCCCCTTGCATTATATCTGTGCAAGGCACCAGTGCTCTCACAAGTCCAAGTGGAAATCTGACTGCTTTGAGGGACTTACCTATCCCCAGACTAGAGATAATTTCAAGGTCTTGAAAGCTACTGGCTTCTAGTATTGCTTGTGGCAGCTTCAGGGTAAAGGGCAGCAAATCCCTGCAGAAAGAAACACAATGAAAAAACAAAAGGATAAACCCCACAACTGTTAAGAACTCCAGACTTTGCTTGGTTCTAGTGATTGGATTAGTTCACAATTTCAGCCCTGTTCTGCAAGGTCGTGGCTGGCAAAGAATCATGGACATTGTGCCAGCCTGGTTTGCTCTGATTTCACAAAAGATCACCAACTTCTGTGGTGATGCTTCATGCCATAGCACTGACTTAATCACTGTGTCTTGGTTCTGTCCTCTGAAAACTGCAGGAATGCCTCTCACCTCAGGGGAGGTGACAAGGGTTGAAACATCTTCCTGTAAAAAGTGAGGTGCTGCAAATTGTAATTATTTTAATTAGAAAAGCCCATCTTTTTGGTGTGGAAAGGATTTGAAGTCCTTTTTCTTTCTGTTTACCCCTCTCTCACTACTCTGCTTCCTCTTTCAAAAATCCCTGTAAATGTAAGGCATGGGTTCACAGCAAGGCACAGAGGGACTAGGGAAGGAAGAGCCTGCCTGGGGAAGGGTCACCCTGGGTGAATGGACAGACAGCGAGGAAGTGCTGCATGACTCTGAGAAAACACATATCCCTCTAACTCTCCACTCTCAGACTTCTGAGTACTTGGTTTCTGGAAAGGTGCTGTATTTCTACTGAAAAAAAATGATAGTTTCTCAGAGGATGTTAGCTGGGTTTCACTGAAACCCACACTAAGTCTCAAGCAATTTCACAGAGCACTTGGTCTGCCAGTGAACTGTTAAGGTTTGCCTCTTGCCCAGTGACAATTTGCTGAACCTGTTCTTGCCTCAATTCCCATTCTAACAGGGACTAGAAAAGCCAGTCCCTCAAAGATAGCAAGGAATGGTGCAGGATCATTTTACACATAAAAAGTGTTACAAACTGTTCTACAAGGTACAAAGAATTATTATAGAAAAAAATGGCCTTGTGAGTAGGAGGTCTCTGCTACACAAATGCACTCTCCAAAAATGCACAGGACTGCAGACCTGTCTGTTGACAGAGGCGTGCAGGGGGCCTATTTCTGACCTTTTAACAGATACATACCTTACTGATGTATTGTGTTCTCCATGGGTTCTTGCTGCACTGCTGAGCACTCTGACATAAACTGATGTGATCCCTGGGTTATTATTTTTTCATGGCAGATATGAGGTTTAAAAGAGGAAGAGGGTCCATGTACCTTCTGCTTTCTTTGTTATTTTATATGCATTAATAGTTCCCTTCTTTTTCTTTTCTTTCCTTTTTTTTTTATTCTTTTTTTTTTTTCTAGAAAAATACATTTTAAGATCAGGAAATATTAGGACATTGCCCTAACAGAAAAAAATCTGGTTTTATTAATGGGACAGCAGCTTACAGACCAGCCACCAAGTCACCTGTTATCTACATGTAGGTAATATATCCAGGCCAAAGTGGTTTTTTGAGAAGAGCCTGTCAGCCTTGAAAAGCTGTTTCCAGCTATTCACAGACAATTTATTACAGCCCTGAGAACAGGCCTCTACATTCTCCATCACAGAGAGATCCTACAAGCTGCCAGCAAATGGTAGGTCAGTGCCTTTTTATTACCTGCTTCTCTCAGAAAATGATTCCCTTTTTATCTTGTCTTTTGACAGTACCCTGGAAAATCACATGAACCATCTGAATGTGTATTTGACACTCAGAAATAACATCTATAACAGGAGCTAACAGAAGAAGGTTTCTTTCTTTCTGAGATTCTTTCTCAAGCCATGATCCTTTTTGCAGGAAAGCAGAAGTGAGCATATTTTCTCTGTCACCAGCCCAATTAGAAATGACTAATTCTATTTTGCATTTGGGCTGTTCTTTGCTTTGGTGAGAAAGAAATCTTTAAATGGGTCCAGGGGTTAATTTATGTCCATTCTATAGGGTTTATACAGCTCTAGATGGCTAAATGTCCCTTAACTGATGAGGGTGAGGAGGAGCAGTTTCTGGTGTGCAGGTGGGAGCCGTGGCCCAGCAGTGCTGACCTCAGCTGGCTGCAGAAGCAGCCCTCAGAACAGTGGGACTGTGACTGGCTGGGTGAGCTGGAGCACTGTATCCTACCCCAGACAGACTGATCCTACTCTGAGCTAACCAAGTGACTAATGTGACTGCCTTGTAAACATATCCTGAATCTGCTTTCTCCTCCTAACAGGAAATAACTACTTTAAGAGTCATGTAAGTTTATAAAGAGGAAGTCAAAAGTTTACAACCAACTCACAACCAGCTCTGCAGCAGTAGGGATGAGGTAAGTAGGTGGAGGTATTGCTGCAGTGTGCTAGGCACAAGGACACAGATTAGAGGAGGCTGCAGAAATGTGGGTTTAATTACGCAGAGAGGCTTGGCAGCTGCTGATCAAACCTTGCACTAGTGAAAATGACATTACAGGTCTTCCCCATCTCTGTACCAACTTTTTTTTTGGTATTTCTGTGCTGAGCAAACAAACACTTTGTTTTAATTTTAAATTTTAGCTAAAGAACATACATTGTTTCAGGACTATTTTCCTTGACAGATTGCCCATAGGTGACTAAGTGCTTTGAGTCTCCCACAGGCAACAGTCCATTAGTAGGTTTGCTAAGCTGCTACCAGGTGTGTATGTGTGTGTATTCTTAAGTTGCTTTAAATAAATAGTTAACTTGGGGCCCTTCTTCCTCCTGCCCTCCAAGCCTCAGTTCTGTGCCTCTGTTCCTTGTGGAAGCAGCCCTATAGACAAAGCTTCCAGCTGCAGGGACAGCTGTGCTTGTGTTGTGCCTGGCTAAACCTGGGTGATCTGGCCCCCCTGTAGATACAAGCACCTGAAATACCTTCTGGTCTGGCAGGCTGGAGGGTGGCAGAGGAAACAGAGGGGTCTGTGCTGGAACTGGGGACTGGGAAGAGCAGACCAGAGGGGAGGGCAAAATGACTGTGCCATGGAAGCAATGAATCCGACTCACCTGCTTACACAGTAGAAGGCAACCAGTTTGAAAACATCCTCAAATACAAGGACAGATCCTTCCAGGTACAGGACTGGTGAAAAACAGAAAAAACAGTCAGCAACTGATTTTTCTGAGCCATGTGATAAAAAAAGCAGATAAGTCTGGCTGGCACTTCTTGTGTTCTGTGACTGTCCAGTGATTGCATGGACTAATATGAAGAAGAGTAAAGAACTGGTTTCAGGTGGCCAAATGCAACCAGATTCTTCAGGGAGACACTAGGGAAGAAATAGCCTGGCTTTTTGAAAAGTTAGCTCAAGATATTCAAGTGTTGTGACACTAACAGAAACAATGTGAGGAAAAATCCTCCCAGGTCACTTCCAAAGGGATTGTTTCAAGCCCATCTGTCTCTAAGGATGTGCATGTCTGCAGTACATGTGGGGCTGACCTTGTGACTCTCCATGCTGGAATCTGGTTTGGTCTGGATGGACAAAGTGCTTTGAAGAAAAAAAAAGAAATTACTGATTCATTACTATGTGTGTGGGCTCTGACCTGGGTCACACAGGCAGTGTGAGCACAGCCTATTTGTATCTCTTCTGTCTTCTCCCTCCTATGGTGTTATTCAGTGACTGCACTCTCCTTAAGTGGCAAAATACAATCCACCATATTGCAGAGTTCTTCAAGATGACCTCCTTTAGAGCAACATGCATTTGGGCATTGTGTAGCCCAAATCTCACATGTTATGATAGAGCTTTTGGCTTTTAAATGAGAAAAAATTCGCTGGCCGGTGGAGAAAGTTTCACTGACTACCAACCCGAGGCAGAGAGAAAGACCTGGATCTGCAGGAGAGAGGTGCCCATCTTTGTTTAGCCTTGCAGTCTCACAAACTGTCTCTGCCTGTGTGTGCACAGCACACCACCACAACAGACATTGGCAAGGCTAAGGAAATCTGCAGTGGATTCTCAGAAATGCCCACTTATTGGTGGTAAAGAATCATCCCAAAGCTGCTCTCCAGAACTGCCACAGGAGCATGCCAGGAATCCCTGGGGAGCAGCACCAGCTCCCACCACCATGGCACTGCCCACAGATGCTGTGCATCTTCCTTCACACTGTTCTAGGCCACAGTTCAGAGCTGTGGACACAAAGCTCGGCCACTGTGATTCAGCTTCCTCAGTCAGCTGTGATTCACTGCCCTGTGAAGCCTCTCCAGCCCCTTGCCCTGCCTGCCTGGTGGTTGGTCTCCTGCAAACAAGGGCCTCCAGCACCTGCAGGAAGGAGACATCTGCCTGGCTCTCCTCTCCTTCACCTCTGTGCCCTGGCTCTTGTTTTCCAGCCAGCAGATAATCCCCCTGCAAGGAAATGCTCAAGATTGTCTCCTGTCCAGGTTCATATCTCATTCCCCAAACAAGGCATTTCCTCCTTTTACTTCTCCCTTTGTACTAGCCCAGGCCCAGCAGGTTGCTATTTTGGGCTGAATATTCCAATGCAGGCATTTTTAAAAGAGACAAAGGCCTTGTAATTCTCAACAGTCAATCCTAGCATCAATTTAAGTTGGATCAGCATGAACAGTTTAACCTCAGTGTATGCCCCCGTAACAGACTCCAATGTGGAATTTAAAACATATTTCATGCAAAACAATCCTTTTCCCTCACTTTTCTCTCACAACTGGAAAAATCATGTTTGGCGAGTTTTTTCTTTTTCCATAATAAGAATCATATTTCAGTCAGGGATTTTCATTAAGCATCTACCATGAACAATTTCTGTAGTTTGAAACCCATCTGCTTTGCAGTTCTGACACAGGAAACAAAAATAAAGACAAAATCCAGTCCTGTTCTGGAGATTGAACCAAAACCCAAGAGTCTGAATTGACTTGAATCTCCAGCAATTAAATAAAGCCCTTTTTACAGATGATGGTTTTAAGGGAGTTTTTTTTCTGTTAAGAACCACATGTTCACTTTGTCATTCTGAGTTGCAGGTATCAATAAGAGACCAGGGTGCACCTGCACATGCTCACATATATGAGCAAATTGCTTGGATTGGGACTATGGATTGTTTCTGTGCCAGGAAGCTCTGCCACTTGGGAGCTTGAATGTTGGACAAAAAAATATGCCTCTATGTCATATAAGTGCCTCGCCACTGCATAGCTACTTCTCCTCACATATATAGTTAAATTGCATAAAACACTATGAATCACCAGGAATTATACAGCTAAAGAAGATGAGGTACAAAAAGCTGTTGAAGCTTAAAGACAGAAATTTTCAGCAGGTGGTATATATAAATAGGACTGTCCCTGCTCTGGGAGGTCATAGAAGGTAACAAAACCAAGCATATTTCTCAGCAGGCTGTAATTCATCATACAGAGACCCACAGATCTGCTGGGACATTCTTGGGCAGCCTGCAAACAAGTAAGAACAGATGGAAGAATAGTAAGAATACTGCTTTAGATGGATCATGACTTGAGGTACTAATCCCATCTGCACCAAGACTTGGCCCAAAATTTATTCTGAACCGTGGCCATGTCAAACAGCCTGCACAGGGTTGCCATGGCTACTTGGGTCAGCTCCCAGCACAGCACCCATGGGAGAAGCCTTGCAAACTCCTGTGGGGAACATCTTCCTTGGGAGAACATGTAATACTTCTCTCTTAACCTGTTTTGTCTAGACACCTGCTGACACCAGCAGACATCACTGATAAGTGGTTTTCTTTTGGATGGCAGATGATGGTTTTGATACAGGAACTCCTCTTGTGGAAATGGTTGTCGTTCACCTGTGGAGACCATTATGTGCATCCTGCTGCATGGTTCTAATTCTTGGAAAGACAAAGAAAATAGCAATTTTGTACAGCTAAAAGGCCTCTGCTGACTGTTGGGGACAATATTTCTCTCCCCCAGAGCCATTGCTCCCTTCAAGGCACCCTGCTCTGAGAAGACAATCAGGAAGAGGTGATTTTCTCTGGCTGTGGGTGTGTTGTGGGTAGCTGGGGACATTTCACTGGCACGACAACTGCTGCTTAGGGAGGGATCGTGATGCTGCCATTTATAGGAACTCATGACTTTTGCAGAATCTACAAGCAGACATCTGCCAGACTGCTGTAATCCTGATGAAAACTGCAGAGACAAAATTCACCTTTCTTGGGCTTATAAAACTGGATACAGGGCCCCTGAAGAGCAAGGAAATATCTACGTCTCACCATAACAGTGCCAGAATGTCAAGAATGTGATGAAAAGCAAGAGAAAAAATAGGCTGGGTTCCGTGAGCAAACATATTGCCACAGCATTTTGAGTTTTACCTGATATTTAGAAGCACATTGAAAAATGTCACTTCAGGAAATAAAAGGGGAAATGTGTAGATCAGTGGGCAACTTTGAGTAGTCTGGAACAAAGAGATAAGAATTAATTGAATTTTTCTTATGGGTGACGAAAGCATTAGCAACATGAATTAATGGTTCCTTGGTGACTATACTCTGTTTTTGTGTCCTTTGGCAACTTAGTAAGTGAACAGAACATAGCCAGGTTATGAACTGTTATATATATTTATGATTGTCTCATCTTCCCCTTTCAAACACTAGCATGCTCTGAAGAGCACTGACTGGAATCTATATTCAGGTTCCCTTTACTCTTTGGATCTCCCCATCATTTCTCCATCCAGACACAGATGTCTTTGAGTCACACTGTCCCTGAGCATTCTACCTTCCTTTCCTCTTCGATTTTTCCCCAGGGCTGTGTTGCTAGTTCCACTCTTCTGGTCACATGGACAAACCAAGACAATTTCCATCTTATTGCTTACACAGGCTCATGGGACTCAATTACTTCAGCTTCTTCTTCTCTAGTGGCACTGTTAGTGCTATCCACTTGGTTTTTCATTTGGTTTTGGTATCTGTGTAGTCCTTCAGAGACATCTGAATTCAAAGACACGAATTCCTTATTCTGCAGCAGTTGTGTTGACAGAGGACTGCAGAGAACACAACCATCCTCAGAAGCCCTGCCTGGATGTGCTTAGATGTTCTCATTTTTCCAGGCTCTGGGAAACTGTGAGATTTATCATTATGGAAGTGATTCCAGTTTTCTATTTCTATTTTCAATTACAAATCCACAGTCTCCTAACAAGAGGTGTTTCTCTCCTTTGATATAAGTCTCTGGTTTGATACCACAGTTGCCATGACCTTTGCAGTAAGCAGCACAGGCCAGCCTTACTGCTGTTCTGCCACCCTCAGTGAGGAAAACTTGTTTTGAGGATGGGATCACTCTGAGGCAGAGGCTACCAAGATTCCTGCTCCCAGACACTGATATTTCAAGCTGTTGCATGTTAGCAGTTTGCTGTCACTGGGGAATGAGCCCTGGGTATTTTAATGGAGTGCTGCAGTGACTGCTAGAGCCCAGTGCTGAGGCTGTTGTGTCTGTTAGCATACACTGTGCTTGTCCTACCTGCTGTGCTTTGAACAAATGTGGGAGAGTGTGATGTAATTCCTTCAGGTTATTGTTTCAGTTCCCCAGTTCTGGCCCACTTGGCTCACGGTGGTTTTAAGAGAAAGAGCGTCAGCTGGATGTTGCTAAACAAGGGAAATTCAAATTAATTGGTAGAAGTCCTTAGTGTGTTTATGGCACCTTTCTGCAATATCTCTGTTTGGAAGGTCCTGCTATCTGTCTCTAGCTTTGTTTCTTGTGTTATTTCTTGATGGCCTTGTGGACAGCACTGTGTGGCCTTCTAGTGCTGTGTTCTTGTAAAACACTGCCACTGTTTATCTGTTTCCTCTTCTCAAGGCCTTTTTATTTATTCTGTAATCTGACGCCTCTGCTTCTTCCACATGATGTCTAAACTGTAGTTTTGGTTTGGTTGCACAATTCTAGACTGTCCTGCTCAACCTATGTCTGTTTTGTCTTTCTTGTCTTTCCTAGTGTTCCTTACTTAACTGCCAGTTTTTTCTGGTTTTATTCCTCATCAAGGAAGGGCTGAAACTTCCCTGGTTTGAACTCCTGCCTGAGTCTCCTGTTGTGCATCCAACTCATGCTTTTTCAAAGGATTTCAATTTTATGGCTTCCTACAGAGTTTAATCTTTCTGGCCACAATGAAAAAAATCACTCCTCATGACAGCTCTTGGGAAATTTGAACTAATGAATTATGAAAGTGATAAAGTGTTAATGAGCTTGGTTGTAGAGTATAAGAGAAATCTATTTTTAAACCATGTTCTTCACTAAATATAATTATGTTGTGCTGAACAAAGTGTCATTAAAGAAGATGCAAATCACAGGCTTTTGTACTCTTCTCAGGCTTTTGTACTCTTCTCAGGCTGAGGCTGAGTAGAAGGGACACTTGGTAGAGATGACAGTTCCCCTCTACCCTGTGTGCAAATTCTGCTGCTAAGATAAGGAACTGTCCTCACACCTAACAGCCACAGGGGTCTTGACCACTCCACTGTACTTTGGCTCATCCACAGTCACCCAAGAAGATAGATAGCACCCTGGTGTCCACTGAGATTTAATGCCTTTAATTCAGCTTAAAATCCTGGTGCTGCCTGTTCTTGTTGTCTCTGCTGCAGGATGCTTGAGCAGGAAGGTGTTACAGCATTTTGCTGCTCTGTTTCCTCCTCATGGTGATCAGTGTTTCAGCAGGGGATAAGAGGGTGCCTCTCACAGGTACTTCAAGCACAGCCAACTCAGCTTAAAGAAGAGTGTCACAGCTCCTCAGTGCTTTCCTCAAAGGTATCCACGTGGATAGCACTGCCAGCTATTTCAGGGTTTAAGAGCAGAGCACACGCTGGAGAGCGGCTGCTCAGTTTCAAAGCCCTTGCCTTATTTGTCAGGCCCTCAGCACCATATTCCCTTTCCAGGTATGGAATAAACACCTTAAAGTCTGTGGAAATTCCAGCGTTTCTTCAGCCAGAGGCTGGGGAGATCCAGGACTTTTTCCCAGGGGAATTCCCAGGACCAGATGTCAATATGAGATACAGCTGAAGTTTTAGATGTAGCCGCACAGGGTCTGTTTTTGCAGGAATAAGGGAGGAAACATGGCCTTTCTGAAGTACTGAGGACTGAGGGGGACACCCAGGGGAGTAGGATAACAAATCCAGTCAATGTGGACCCTGCAGTAAGCAGCTGAGCAAGAGCTGGGATCACTGCTGGAGAAGTCACATTTTTGCAGGTCGTTCAGCATCCACTTGTACATTACAATGGCAGTACAAGATTTATGCTGCCCAGCTGCCCATTAAAACTGTCAGGACTGAGGCCCATGGCTGACAAGACAAACTGGATATAGCTGCTTTTAGTTACTCTCAAAAGGCAAATTTCTTTGGTAAAAGTTTGTGAAGCAAACGAAGCATTCAGATATATAAAGGGTCTCCCCTGTGCCTCATGTAACAGGAAACAGTGCTGTGATTTGAAATTCTGGGGATTTATTTCTTAGCAACAGTCTCCAGGTCATATGGATAAATCTTGAGAATCAATCCTTACATGAAAAATGTATGCTATCATACAGATGTATTTTATTAAAAAACATTTTTCTCCCTTTACTTTGGAGAAAAGTTTATTTCTCTGGCTCTGAGATGCATTGTGAAGTACCATAGTGCTGAGGATGGTCATATAGAAAAAGGAAGTTTGCCGAGTGTTTTAAGGGAAGCCATCCAGTATTCAGAATCACATTCTGCAGGAGAGACTTCCAGAAAGGCCTTTACAACAAGGCAATTTCCAAAGGTGAGTAATGAAAGGGAATAACCCAATCTGAAATGGCAGAGGTCAACAGGGTGGACAAAAAAAAAGAAAAAAAAATATACTTTGATTTCTAGAGCTGCAATCCCACCTAGTTGCCAGCCTGGTGAAAGAAGCCCTTTTGTTTCCTGCTTCTGAGTGGGATAGATTGCACTGTCACTGACTTTGAGGGTCCTACTCAAGGGTCAAAGAATGAGGTCCTTAATGCCCTCATTTCACTCCAAACAGTATCTTATTTACCTTACTTACAAATCTAAACTGTTGTTTATTAAGCTCTGTAAGATCTTTAGATAGCAAACACTCTCCAATGATAAAAATTATCATTTCTTTCAGTTTATCCACTGAGACAAGGGCACTTGTATTATGGGTACTGATTTAGAGTAGCTGTTTTAAAGCCAGTAAGCTTTTTGGGTTGTGTTCAAGGTACTAAGCAGGGCAGGGTAAGACAATATTATCCTAGAACAGCATGCATAGTCTCTAGCTCTGATTACACACAGATTTTGCATTATGCCTCTTGAGAGTAAAAAATAAGGAAAAAAAAAAGCCAAAATAAGAATTAACAAAGCTAACAAGACCCTGAGGGCTTCAATCCAAAAGGCTTTCCCTACAATCCCATCGGTTTAAAGCTTAGAGTAAAAATGAAAGTATTTATATGGAGAGAGGGGAGGTAACTCTTCAGGATGAGAGTTAAAATAAGAAAAAAGAATAAAGCTACCCACTGTAAGCAACCAGAATGTTTCCAAAACAACTTATAAACCACAGAGAAACCTGGCACTGTTACATCTTGAAAAAGCAGCTGCACAAGTGTTTTATGTTTTAAAATAAGCAGTGCATCAAAGCAATGTGGGACTCAGCTCAAATGAGAAGGACTTGGTGAGACTTTCTGCTTTCCTTGTGCACGTCTGCATTTAGGAGAGAAATGATGGACTTGCACAACAGGTTATAAAAAGTGTCCTCATACCATGTTTTACAATATCCCCAGGCCCGCGGTCACGGTTCTTGCCAAACCAAAATTCTGGGCTCCTAGTTCAGAGTAGTCCCCTGAAGGGGAACTCCTTGACTCTAACCCAATTTTCAGGGTTAACAGTGATGTGGATAATGGAGAACTCATCCTTGGCAGACAGACTGATCTTGGGAAGATGTCTAGGTTAGACATCCCTAGGGGACTAGAAATCATTCAGTGTCTAATCTCAAATCAAACCACAGACGGCAGACTAGACAAAGATAATGTCTCCTGTGTCCTTATTACAGCCCACACAGAGGTGGCCTTTGGTCTGGTACTGCCTCTGGAGGCAGATGAGATCCAGCAGAAAGCAGCAGCAGCAGAGCAGCACTCCCAGAGCTGAAGGTCAGGCTGGGGCAGAGCTGCCCAGTTATCCTGTGCCATGGAGCCAACCTGCTCAGCACGAGGTTTTTCATGCCAGGAGGCCGTGTAGGGGATGGCAGACTTTTCTTGCTAATGAGAAATATGCATAAACAGAGGAAATTAGCCCATGCAGAGCCTGGGGAGTTGCAGGCAGATTGTTATCTGTGCCTGAGAGAGGCTAATCTGAAGATAACTAGGGTAGCTCTGCTTACAGGAACCGCAGTAAGCGACAGCACTCGTCAGTCTACTCCCCTTAATGGCAAGGTGTCTGCCACCCTGAGGAAAATAGGAGACCAGTTGGGTGCCCAGAGGCCTCCTTAAATGCAATTAAACTTCTTAAAATGTGAACTTGAAGGTTAACAGCATATTCAGCTTTTCCAGTCTCCTCTGCTAAAAAAATATACAAACTTTTAGTCATCGATTTGCTAATCCTTGAAAAAAAGTAGTCCCGGACAAGTTTTGTTGCTGAGATGTATGATTTGCTTAATTGAGATGGAATCAGCCAGTTTTGGGGAAAGAAGAGAAGAAGGATCTTCTGTCCCAAGGGTGTTGATAACTTGTTATTTTTTCCAGCACATTTCTTCTTTTTTCAGGCTTGTCAGGCCCAGAGCTGACAACAGTTTCTTACTTTGCCTCAATCACATGGTCCATCATGCAACAATAAAGGAAAACATTCCTCTTAAGTATATTGGAAAAATTGACTCTGCACACAGTACAGCAGCTAAGCTGCCTGTCAGGCTGTACAAAAAGCTTACAAAAGAAGTCTGAATAGCTGTGTTGATACCTCAGTGCTGAACACTGTCAAGAGCTTAGCAAGCAAAAGGTCTCTGCAGCCCAATAAATACAGTGCTGGCCAGGATGGGCAGCAGGGTCAGCACAAAGTTACAGCCTGAACTCACACAAAACCTGACACTTTCTTCTCCTCAGAACAGGGCCCACACCCTTTTCCACCTACTTTGCTTGTACTCATGAGGCTGCACTACCTTAACTACTAGTTGCTGGGACAACTGATATTTTTTCCTTATATACATAAATATATATTCAGTAAAGTCATATTCTGTAGTGAACTTGAAGATGCTTAGTGACCTTCCTGACTGGTAGACAAGTCTCCAGGGCCCAGGTCAGTCCCCTCTTTGCTTTATTGCTGAATGCCAGAATGGGTTATCAGAAAACCCACATACAGCCCAAAAACCAAAAAAAGCACCACCTTGATCTTTTCACTCTGTAATGTCAAGTTCAGCCTCTCATCTATTCAGAGGAAATCAAAGCTATAAATAGTCCTACCCTGCTTTCATGCCTTAGTTTACAGAATTAAGAATTATTCTTTCTAGTGTTGAATGCTGTAGGGCTTCCATTGAGGAAGACCAACTGTTTTGTTAAAAGTGACCATTTAAAAAAGAACTGTGGTACCATTACAGTGGTAACAGAAGTAATCAAATATACTTTCAGATGTGCCCTTCTGCCTGCAGTCTGATGAGCCAGAGATTGTTTTGAGAGGTTCAATTTGGGAAGGGTGGAATGTACATTTATTCCTTGGATTGTCCTATGCCAACTGGAAATTCCCTTTAATATCTGTGTAACAACAGTCCAGGAACATTGCAGTGTTATTAATGGCACATGATGAAGTCTATTTCAGTCTGCAGCAAGCTCAGCTCTCCAATATGCCCAGAGGCATAAGATTACCTCTGTGGGGCATTACTGGGCCTTTTCAAGTATGTTCAAGGACCTGATATGAGTTAATTGCAAATGTGCACTGATTAAATAAACTGAACACATTCTATCTTTCCCCATACACAAAGGGAGAAGAAGCTGTAGAAAGGAAGGTTATAGGTTTTGGGGAGATCACAGGTGACACACTAGTATAGAAAATGTTTTACTCATTTTTTCCCCACTATCCCTCTGTGAATGTTAGCAGTATCACTTCAAGAACATGGACCTTAGAAAATGGGAAGTGCTTTTGCTGCCCTGCTGAGACATCCCTTCTGAGAACTGCTGTCTGCCCTGAGCTATCCCACAGCCCACCTCAGCATCACTGATGGGATCCCTCAGGCTGGCAGGGGCAGCCAGAGGTCTCTCACCCAAAACCCTGCTAAAACCAGGGTCATCCATGAGGTCAAACCAAGTCACTCAAGGCTTCATCCAGCCCAGTCTTTAAAACCTCCCATGAAACTCTGCAAGTGCTACCCAAATAAAATCTCTTCATCTTAGAAGTCAAGGTCAGGTATACCAGGACATACATCAGTTTATTCATTTTAGCTTGTAGTGAAGGATCCCATCTTTCTGACCTCAGTCTGTACCACAGATTTCTACCTCTTCCATCTTCATTCTGGTTCAGAAGGGATCCAAAATAGATGCAATAAAATTAATTTTTTAAATGGCAGATTATCTTCTTATAGGTTGTTTTCCTATACTTTCTGTTTTCTGAGCACTTCCAATATTTTAAGGTTTTTCTCTGCATTTTTTTCTGGAAGAAAAAATTCTGCCTATCTTCACTCTACTTCCTGATTCCAGGAGACAGAGTGTTAGCAAAAAGACTTGCAAAACTGAGGAAGCTATTGCAAGAGCTGTCAACACTTCCACAAAAATATTCATATCACAAAGTTCAACTGGCCACTCTCATTAAAGGAGCTAAATTGTGAGTAGGCTCCAGTAACTGAGCTATCCTCTTATTTTTTCCCATGACCTCATTTGTGCAGAACTTCAAAGTGGTTCACATGGGAAAATACCACCTGACCATACTGTGACATGTTAGCAGAAAGTACTTTAGTCTCTGAGTTAGTTAATCCAGCCTCAGCATTATGCATTAAAATAAACATTAACCAAATTAAACAGGGAAATGTGCCATAAATGACCATATTCGGCCATGTTGGCAGCAGAGTGCAATAGGCAAGGCTGTTGTCAGCATCTGAAGGAGACAGAGAGCATCTACTGAGCTGCTCCTGCTCAATCTGCCTCCTCTCCCCTGCCCTGTGAGTGTGTCCTCACCCAGCCCTGGGACCACTGAGCCGTGCAGGCACACACACAGGGCTCTGTCTCCTTCGCATCTGAGCTCTGCCGTCGTGCCAGGCATGCCCACAGCCCTCACCTCAGGCTGGCTGGGATGTAAAGACCAGGGCTTTCAGCAGCTGTGTTTAGAGCTAAGCCTGCAAAGATGAACAAAGTCCATGCCCCTGTGCTGTAATGCCCCTCTGTAAATATGCTGCTGCCTGAGTACTGTTGTTTAATTTCCATCTGGCACTGTTACACGACAGTCAGAATGACTGCACATGTGCTTTTTATCAGTGCAAATGGCATTAGTCTATAATAAAAAACTGGGGTTTTTTCCCATCTGTGCTTGGGAAGGAGGAGTGGCAGTGTTGAAGTGACTTTGTAATGACTGGCAAAGTTGACTTTGAGAGTTAAGCTGGCTTTCACATCTTTAGACTGCACCTATTTGGGACCATTAAGGCAAGGAAGTGTATTGTAAAATCTTAGCCCTTCAGTAATCTTTTCCTGTTGATTTCACATTTCCTAACATCCAGCATGGAAAGGAACACCTTTGCTCATCTAAATTTCTGTTTGGCCTCCCCAGCAAGGCCTGCCTTCCTGCTGCCTCTGTGTCTTGTATAACTCTTCTTTCTGTTCTGATGGACAGAGTTTGCTGGCTGATGGTCACTGGTGGATGTACAAAGTGGTCAGATCCTCACAAACTTTCATGGCAAACAGATAAAAAACTATTAGTGAATTAACCAGGCAGGTTAAACTGCTGCTGTGTGTTTTACTTGAGTTGTAATACTTTCCTAAATCCCTAACTTCTCAAGCATTTCATACCAAACTCCAGTCTGCATTTCCTGAGCTCAGTCTGACTTTAAGGTCAAATAAGGTGACCAGGGCAGACATTGGATTTCTTTATCAACATCCTTTTTGCTACCAGACTTGCAATTTTGCAGCAACACTCAGTGATTGCTCTTAAACTGCTTTGGAGTGCAGTAATTGCCTGCACCTTTTCTGTCAAGGTATATTGTGGGTCCTTACAAGCTCATACCACATAGCCTGGAGTGCAGCTGCTGTCCATAAACCAGAAATTGAGTATAAGCTACCGTGTCCAATGGCACCGTGTCTCATCCTTCAGAGGAGGTATTAATCATGTTCTGGGCATTTTTGTATTACTTGGAGATAATTTATTTTGGTTTTCCTATTTGATTTTGCAAAGGTTATTTCAAGATCTCTGTTTTATTCCAGCTTATTCAGAGTTGGTCTGCAGAGAAGCTGGGAGGGTCAGAGCACAGACAGTTTTAAGTCTCATAATTTTCCTCAAATAAATGAAATAACCACACTGCATCCAATACTTTACTACAAACCCCTCCCTCAGCTGTGACCTTATCGATTTTGGGGGGGTCAACCCAGCCTTGGCCCCATGTGTGGTAAAAGATGCTTCTGAACAGTTACACCTGGTGGCAGATTGTCCCCCAGAGGTACAGCTTAAATAAGGAACAAGGACAGCCCCCACAACAGGGGCTCATGTGGACTGCCCTGGGAAATACTCCTGCAAGGGAGCAAAGCCAGCTGCAGGTCTGGGGGAGGCAGGAGCAGGATTACAGGAGAGGGGGAGCCACGGCAGGATCAGGACAGCCTCAGAGCCCTTACAACATGAACCTAAGATTCAGGACTGACTTAGCAAATCAATTTCATTGTTGTTTTTACTTTTATAATATCTAATAATATGAAAAATATGTTCTCTATTTGTGAAATTGCAGATACTTGTGTTGGTGCAATTTTGCTTACTTGGAAAGGAATCACATCCCTTTTCTTTTGGTACAGAAGAGCTTGGGAAACAATTACTACACATCCCACACCAAAGTGTATGTAAAAGATTCCTGAGAAGTATGTGATCAACTCATGTGTTTCATGAAATCAAATTATTTACAGCTATTATTCACAAAATTTCCCAGAAAAAAGGAAAGCTTTAACCTTAGTTTAGGGTGATAGAGCATTCCTCTGTTAAAGGACTTTAGCCCTGTGGCAGATGTCTTTCCAACTCATTGTGAAAGTAAAAGCTGCTGTCACTACCTGTGCCACATCATCTATTGAACTCAGATGCTTCTTCCAAGCTCTCAGTATAGGCTCCTTCAGAAATGCATATGTTCTTTAAACATGTGATTCTTCCCTTTTTAATAGTGCTACAATGGAGCTGAGGTCGGCAGGATGCATTCTGACAGTACCTACAGGATGCCTTCTGACAGTACATACATGAAAAGGAGGGGAATTAGGGCCTGAGGTTGCCACCAGCTTGCTGAGAAGAGCCAAGGGCAGGAGCCAGCTGAGGAAGGGCTGCTCAGTTTGTGAGGCTGGGGCTCCATCTGGCAATGAAGCAGAACTAAGAGGCAGCTCTCAGAAACAGAAACTGCACAAAGCAGTCACAAAGATTGAGAGGCATCTGCCAACACTGCATCTCTAAATGGTAGAAATCTTGTAACAAGCTTTATGCCTGGGAGATTTCCACTGCTTTGAGTAAGAAGTAAAGGATCCTCCAGGCCGAGTGCAAAACCACAGAGATCCAAGGCTTTGAAACTTGCCAGGTTTCTCAATTTTCTGAGGAACCATATGGTGCCTTGGTATCAGCTGTTTGGTCTCTTCTATAGCTACTGATGTCACTGTGGTTTAGCCTACCTGTCTCTGGAAGAATTACAACCAAAAAGAACCAGAAGGAAACTGTTTAAATCCATTATCCTGTTCTCTCTAAGGGCTACTTCACAGAAGAGGTGAAAATTTCCACCCCAGAGAAAAAAAGGAAAAAGAGGTTTCATTTCTTTATTCTCTTACCTAGTGGGTTCTTTGGGGATTTCCATTTGAAAAGAGAAATCATAATTAAGTACAGTCTTCCTGTCAGAAAACTATGCTTCCCTAAATATTTCACCAAATATCAACAAAGCTGATATGGGGAAAAGAAATAGTAAAACAATGACCCACTCTTATTTGGCAGGGCAATGCCAAGAAGATTCTGAAGGGTTTTTTGTACTTCATTGAATGGCCATTTCTATATGGAGCACAGGGGCTGGGCCTCTGTCCATCATCATTGATACCAGGGAAAGCCTCCTCAGATCTTATCTGAAAAGTAGAGTGGAATGAGAATGGCTCTACAAACAGCCAAGGACAAGAAGCAGCTGGCAAGGTTATTCAAAATAGTAAGCTGGCTGCAACTTGAATTTTGCTGGGTTGCAACTTGAATTTTAACTGAAGGAAGGCTCTCCATAAAATCAGAACTATGTATGTCAAGGCAAATTCAGATTTCAGTTTACATCTGAATGCATCAACTGTGTGGAGTCTAACAAGTTGAAGTGAGGTAAGGAGAAGAGTTTGTTCCCACTTCTTTGAATGCTGTAGGAGGAGCCAGCTCTCAGAAAGGGACAAACAGCTCTCCCTGGAGCATGTCACACAGATCACTGCTTGTGTGTCAACTCAGAAAGGAAAGAGGGATTTTCTGAAGTTAAAGAACAGACATTTGGAAAAGCCCTGCCAATCCACAGTGGCCCTCAGGCTATGCAGCTGGGGTGTTTTATACATTTTCAGGAGTGTAACACCAAACTTCCAACTTATTTGTATTCCACAGCAAGAGAGTATCTCTAGGGATGCTCAGAGGTCTCCTACCCTGACACTTACAGAAAACCAGGGATGAGTGAAGGGCACATCATTAATCTGAGGCAATCCAGACATACCAGGTTACTTGTCAAGGGAGCTCAGGTTCTAAATTATTTTAAAGCATTTGGACATCCTTTAATTTTATTTCTGAAAAAAGTTTAGAAGGCAGTGGAGTAATGCAGTTAAAAAGCTAAAGAATGAATGAATTACCCAAAGTATTAGATTACAGACACAGATTAGATTATGTATTAGATTATGACACAGAAGATTTACCATTTTCCCTTGCACTAGGTACACTCCTTTGGCTTTATTATCAAGAATTCATTCAATTGCTTTTAAACTTAAAATCCCAGGTACTTACCCTTAATGAGAAAGGAAGTGAAAGAGTGACCACTTCTGTACCCAGTGTGTTCTTGTCAACACAGTGCAGGATGCAGAACTGAGAGGCTTTCTACCAACTGACACGCAACACTGGCAGAACTCAAGCTAAAAATAATGTGAATATCCACCATAGGAATGCATCAGCCTCATGGCTGCTGGGATTGCTGCACATGATGGCAGCTCTCCTGCTTTATGAATGAAAGCTGAATTTTAATTACCCTCCTCCACTCACTTTGCAACTTGTATGAAAGTGGTGGAAACTGATTTAATTCTTGTTTCTACCAGAAACCTTGTCTCCCAGTACATCCTTAGTACTAAGGCAGTGATTAGTTAGAAAAAGCAAGCAAGTTGGAAAAGCATAGAGAAAAGTCTCTCTAGATAGGCTAGCTCAGTGATATTTTTACTTTGCTTATCCTAAAAGAAACCAGATTTTATGGCACAGGACATGAGTCAAGAAGTAACATTTCTGTAAATGACATCAAAAACCGATTCCCCACCATGAAAAATCTAAGTCCTAGGTCAAGTACAAATAGCTAAATAAAGAAAAGGTTTCCCTACCCCACAGCTAACCCTTGCCCTTGTATTCTTAATTGAACACCTGAAGCTGTGGCAAAGGTTTGCTGTTGCTGCCCTCACACAGGAGCCCTGAACACTGAACCTCTCTGCAGCTGGGTGCTCCCAGGAGCAGGCTGATGAGAGGGAAGGCTTCCCAGGGGGATGCATCAGCCAGAAATGCTGTGACAGCCTGTGGTCTGGCCTTAAGATTAGAACAGTTTAAGAGATTCAGTTGTACCTCTGGCTTTAAAATCTGTTTACAAAGTAGAGGTATGTGAAGAAACGTAGGAGAAGGAAAAACTTCATTGGAGCAACTGTAAAAACTCATTTGAACTAGGGGATTGTTGCAACACTGATCTGCAGAAACACAAGTGTTTTAGCAGAGAATAAAACAGTTTCTCTGGGGAGCTGGCTTTGGGACAGAGCTCAGTGACAGAGGATTTAGATGTGTTCAGATAAATAAATAGTGTGAAGTTGTTTTTATGCGTGCGTGTTTCTGTGAGTATCCTAAAATTCAGGTGTTTACAAATATTCCTTTGAAAGTGGAAATCATGTGCCTTTCACATCCATTGACACAGAGGGCTGCATTAGATGTGGCTGACTGCAAACTGGGGTAATTTTCACTTGCTCATGGCAGACTTGGCTATCCAGCTGGGAACAGCACTGGTACCACCAGTGAGACCCACCTGCTTCCCTGTTTGGCTTTGGAAACAGACAGTTTAGGAGGAGCTTCTTGTTCAGTGTGACTGAATGAGGTGCATGAAAAGGCAATGTAGCAATGTCAGATGACTGGTGACCCCAAATTCAGTGGCTTAAATAGAGACAGAGTCAGTGAGTTAACGAGTCTGCCAATGCTTTCCACTTTCCTCAGGACTTCCAGCTGGTGAAAGGCAGCTCCTCTCACTCAAACAAAGCACTGGCCTCCTCATCTGGAGGTGCTTTATTTCCCTATTGTCAGTCTGTAAATGATAACAGAAGGTGCAGAACCACAGGGGAGCTGAGGTAAAGCAGCTGCAGGAAATATTAGCTGAACTACATCATAAAAGCAAGATGTGCTGCTGGTCACAAGAGGAACCTGCTCAGTGCAAGTGAGATCACATAAATATTGGTGATCACAAGAGGACTCAGTACAATAACCAGAGCAAGACCAAAAACTGTAAAGACCTTACTTGATTTCTCTTCTTTAATGTTGTACTCCAGCACTCCAGGAGCCTCGTTCTGCACCGGCAGGCGGACTGCAAGGACCATGTTGTTCACATTACCCTCTTTCCTAACTAAGAATATCTGAAAAAGGAGAAAAGAATCCAGAGCTGAGCCGTGTTATGTGAGCTTCTAAACTTTATTTTAGGTCTTTGGCAATGCAGATTTTTATCAGTACAATCCACCTTTAAATAGCCTTATTTTAGCTTTGTTCCATTTAGTTAAGCTTTATACAACAAAAATAATAAAGAAAGGAACATTTCATCTGAGTGAAAATCAGACCTGCAAAGGGACTCACTAACTTTCTATGCATCACTGATGTCCCACTTACACCTATAGCAACCTATTTCACTAACTGAAGAGTTTAAAACTGCACTCACAATTTGTTAGGTGATGGCCCCCACATCAGTGCCCTAAATCACAGATGAGTCACCCTAGAATGTCCCAGTCCAGGTCTAAAGCAAGGGAGTCACTTGTACATTGAGTTGGTAAGGATTTGAGTGTCCATGAGTGGAACATAAGACCAAAGGCTCTGGTGGCCACAGTGTCCATGGCAGAGCTTTTTCCTGGGACCAGAAGATTATTCAGGCTGGTAGGTACCCTGGGAGGACTCTTCTCCAACCCCCTGGGTGAAGCCATGAGGCCAGACCAAGTTTCTCAGGGCTTTGTACAAGTCAGGAGAATGTCCAAAGCTGGAGACTGCACAGCCTCTCTTGGCAACCTGTCCCACCACTTATTGTCCTGCCAGGGAGAAAATGCTTCCCTGCACCCAGTCTGAACCCCTCTGGTTTCAGTGTACACTGTCACCTCTTGTCTCCCACCCTGCAGTGCTGAGCACAGCCCGGCTTCCTCCTCTCCATGGCCTCCCTGTAGGTACCAGGGGCTGCTGTGTGGTCCCCTGAAGTTGTCTTCTGGCTGAAGAAGCCTTGTCCCACAGCCTCTCCTCAGTGGGGCTGTGCCCAGCTCGCTGCCCAGCAGCCCTACAGGTCCTTTCCCCCAGAGCTGCTCCACCAGGCAGTGCCAGCCCAGAAGGCTGCAGGGTCTGCCTTCCCAGGGCAGTGCTTTGCTTTGGCCCCTGTTGAATTTGGGAACACACCCCGTCCCCAAAAGCTTGTCTAAGATCTCTCAAGTCATCATGTTGAGTGGTCCTGGAGCCACAGACTCACAGAATCAATTAGGTTTGAAAAGAGCTCTGAGATCATCCAGCCCAAGCAATGATTGAACACCACCACATCAACCAGACCGTGGTACTGAGTGCCACATCCAGTCCCTCCTTAAACACCTCCAGGGATGCTGACTCCCTCACACAGAGCTGATGTACTTGAAAGGAGGTCTGGAGATATCTAGTCTAACCCCTTTGCTGAAAGAAGGATAAACTACAGCAAAAAATTGGTCTGGCTCAATCCCATCAGGTATTCAAAAACATTGATAAAAGGTCCCTGAGTATTTAATTGGAACCAGTGGAACTACTGGAGCCATTTTTTTCTTATCAATGACACCAGTGGAATAAAAAAAAAAAGAAAAAAAAGAAAAAAAAAGAGAAAAGAGAAAAAAAAGATACAAGAAGGAAGAAAAAGAGAAGATCCTAAGCGTGTTTCTAATTAAAACTCATTGTCAGGGATATTTTTAGCTTGTATCTTGAAGGTGCAGATACAAAGACAAAATAATCTTCACCTTCATCTCCTCTTTGATAGTAAGCTTAGGCAGAAGAGAGTCAAGGTATTTAAAAAAACCTGAATTTAAAATTCAAGCGAATTTTGTAGTCTGGACATTAATGTTAGAAAGAGAAGTGTGAGTTGATAAAATCATTAATCAGCTGTAATGTATGCAAATCTATCAAAACCCCATTAATTTCTTGGGCAGAGGAATTTTCAAAAAGCTTGCTAGAAGCCAGGACCTTTCCCTGCATGAGTCCCAGTCAGAAGGGCATCTCCAGTCACTTTGAAGCACCCATGGTGAACACACAGTTTTGGGGCTGCTTCACAACCTCACACAGTTCTGTCACCTTGGCCTCTGAATTAAAAAAAAATAGAGCCCAGTGGCTCAGGCCCACCATCAGGGCAGAGAAAATGCAAATAAATGCACAGGTTGATTTCTAGTGCAGGGCAGCCCCCACCTTCTGGCACAGTAAGTGTCTGCAGGTAGGAGGCAGGGAGTAGCTGCAGGGAGAGGCTCTCCCTTGCCCAGGTCCTACCACCCCCATGGCAGTGCTGTCCCTCTAACCATGACTGTCAGACAGCACCATCTTATACTGCTTCATCTGAAATTTAAGCTAAGCAGCAAGGGAAATGAAACCTGGAAATGAATCACTTCTTTTTTCCTGGTCGGCACGCCTGGTTGCCATGGATCCAAAGGCTAAAATTGGACTCTGGCTGTTCAGAGAAGTAGGAGGTGAGTTTTCTGAGCTGTACTTAAACCTTGGGCCTGGGTAAGGGCTGGTATTGAAATCAGTGTCCTCTATTTTCCCCACAGGTGGGAATGGTGCTGCCTCACTTTCAGGTGGGCTCAGAGTGGGCACTCTGAGCAATCAGTGTTCCTCTGATGCACCACCTCATCTGCTGCCTGCTTCCAGCTGCAGCTGAAGGCTGTGCCCAAGCACAGTGTGAGCAGGAGGAACAAAGGCAAGATTCTTCCCAAAGCATCTCAGAGGTGGAGAACTCCTGCCTGCAGGGAATGGGTAATAGCTGAGGAGGCTTGGGGCCGTACATGGCTGCATCACAGACAGAGCAGAAAAACCAAGATAATTATTTGCTCAATCTAATTGAGATATCTGATTCAGGATGAGTGGCATGGCACAGTCCAGGGGAATTCCACTGGAGGGTGTCACTTGGCTGTGCCAGCATTTAGCCCTGGGATAGATGGACTCAGCCAAGAGACAGATCCAAACAGGGGTGCCATGACATCAGCTCAGGTCATTTGCATCTACCCTTCCCAAAGGATGCAGCCAAGACCTCTACAGCCTGCTATGCCTCACCTCTCAGACCTCAGGAAAGAGGAGCAGTTCCCTTTGCCACAGAGCTGTTTTCCTCAAGCAAGCTCTGAGCTTTGCACATACTATATTATATAATTCTCTAATACTCAGTTTATGCAAACCAGATACCAATTGTTGAAATAAAAATGACTCCCAGCAGCCTCTCTGAATCTAATCCCTGTCCTTTTCTTCACAGATTCTTTTTCATTGCTCCAGATTAGGATAATCACCATACTTGTGGCTGTGGTGGTGAAGAGGAAGCCATCTCCATGAACCTACATGGTAAGCAACTAAAACCACAGATGATATCCCTTGTTTTCCCAAAGCCAATATATCTGTTTTGTGTTATTGAGAAAGGTAAGGCATCAAATCATAATGGAAACAAAGAGCAGTCTGCTAAATATTTTTGCTTCCACATAAAAATAAAGCACATCTCTCCTAACCAAGGCCAGGAAATGTGGTTGTCTGAACTGAAATCACTTTGGACTTACCCCTGCTGTTTCTTTGCCAAGGATCGCCCCAGCCCTTTCCTGGCTCATGTTCAGCTGAAGCCAGACAGGACACGTCTTGATGAGTTTGTCAAGGATGCTGATCCCTGGAAGCTGGAGGCAGTTTTGCCCAGCAATGGCCTGGCAGAGATGTGTCTCTTCTCCCTCCTCGCTGGTATCTCCGGCAGGGCTGAAACACAGCAAGGGAGTCCCGGTAAGCAGAACTGCAAACGGAAAACTGCGGGAGTAAGGACTGGGAGTGCAAACAGAGGCACACACAGGGGCACTGAGACATCAGAAATGCTCCTTGAGGGCATCAAACCACAGGCACATTGCTGTGACAGCAGGCTGGCAGGCTGCTTTGTGCTGAGCTCTGTTGGTTTCGGCTCACCCAAAGCACAGGTGCCCACAGACTCAGGTAAGGGATGCACAGGGCTGGCCAGTGCCACAGAGAGTGGAGCATGCCTGTCCCCTGGGTGCCACCCTCCAGCTGAAGGGTCTGAGAGATGTTTCATGGCTTCAAAAGTAGCAGTGCAGCAGAGGAGTCCCTGCAGTTTAATGGCAGACTGGTGTTAAATACTGGCCTCTAGCTATGGTGCTGATTTGATGAAGTATTTATACATGTGCTTAGCACTGCAGGCAGTGGAAATGCTTGTGCTGAAAAGTCTGCTCACAGGAGCTCTGCTGGATAAGGCCATGGAGTCATGGGGATATGGGCTTGTCATTCATTTGATTAATTGACATTTTAAGAAAATGTAAAAGAACATACACAACAAGTGTGTTGCTGCACTAATTTTCTGCTTAGATGTCAGAACTGAAAATAGGACTCTCACTTTTTATTTGGTCTTACTTCAAATATTTTTCCTTTTCCTTTTATTTTTAAAGATACAGATCTTACTACATTTCAAATAAGGTCAGTCTTTAACTACTAAAAGAGAGTCATTTCAAAGGCCTAACCTAACACAGCAAGACTGTCCCAAAAGTCAGTTTGTGTAAAAATAGCCTTTCAAATCTCAAAAGCAACACAGAGATTTTATTTTTAGTAGGTTTTTTTTTCTTTTGCAACCCTTCACAGTTAGCTTTCTCAGAAAATACAGGTGCCTCTACAATTCCAGTTGTAGATTAAGGGTATTAGTTCACAGAATATTGGTTTTAATCAATCCTTTTTTAAGATCATAGTCAAGATAGTAGGAATGAGAGAACTGTGCTTTTAAAAAAAAGCAAATTGAAATAAGTGAAACTCTCTCTTTACTTGTGATAAAAGCTCAGCTTGTCACAGGTGAGGGAATTTCTTTCAGATGTAGCAGCATGTGACTTTAATCAATATCATCTGAACATAGAGTAAAACAATGGAAGACAGCTTTTGGAAGTTAACCTGATTCATCTCTTGGGGGTTTTTTACAGAAGAAACAACCAAAAAAAGCGCCTTGTAACCATGTGAAAGGAAAACATGTGTTGGAGGGCAATATTCATACTCAGTAGTGGGAAAAAAGTAATGAATTGAAGGGAAAGAAAGTTGACATATAATGAAATGTTCCATAACAGCAAATATTACTCCCTTAATTAGTCACATAGACATGAACCTGATCAGATCTGAATGATGTGTGAAACCTAAATGAAAAGGAGGTCAATGCTGACAAGGTCCTGCTGTGGCACCAGAAGGTGAAATACATGGCCACAGCTCCTGTGATTCTGAACTTTGTTAGCCATTAATTATGTAAGGTGGGGCCAGCAAAGCACTGATGCTCAGGAATCCCATTGCCTGGAGGGAAATGAGCATTACCAACCAAGTCAGGAAAGTAATACAAAGCAGCTTGGAGCTGGTGAGCATCAGGCCCGTGGTGACCCCGGCACAGGGCTCCCCACAGGGCTGCAGGTGTCCATCCCTCTGCTCCCTCCCATCTGGACAGAGCCCTGCTCACAGCACCCACTGGGGTCTGGCAACAAGAACAGACTGGGGAAGAAAAGGAACAGAGATGACCTTCCAACACCTGTGGCTGCATGTAGGGCCTAAATTTTGGAGAATGAATAGAAAATAGAAAATTCCAAACTCAGACATACAAGATGAAAAAGGAAGAGCCTGGAAGTGTTTGCCTTAATGGAAAATCTCATTATTTGTGTGTGTGGAGTCTTTCAGTGAAGCAAATTCAGGGCAATGAATAAGGATTTTTTTTGGCAGAACAGGAGTCCAGTATTTTGTGGGCCCTCAGAGATGAGGTATTCTCCTCTTTAAAGCCAGACCAGCTGGGAAAGAGCTAAGCAGGCTCTTGTACCTGTAGAGAGGGAATAAAGCACAGCTGAGTGAAAGGGGAGACTTTGGTAAGAGGAAAGGCAGGAAGAGTCATTAATGGGATCATACGGAATCAGGGGAATATTTGGTGAGACGTTTCCTGTCAGTGAGTTATAAGAGATGATGGATAAATTCCCGAAAGAAGAGGAAGAGGATTGCATTGCCCAAATCTCTTCAAATGCCACACTTGGAGCAGTAGCAGAGCCTTTATTGAATCAAATCTGTGCTGGCTAAGAAAGGGAGTGAATAACCTCCCGGACCTTTCTCAGCTGTAATGCTGTGACCCGTGACACACCAGTTGACGCAGTTACAGCACCGATGCTTGACTTCTGTCCTGGGCACAGCTGTCACAAAGATTTGGATGGGGCTGTGGGAATGCTTAATCCAGCAATTTAATCTGGCTCTGCTGTAGCTCTGTGGCTGCACAGAGAGGAGGGAGCCCAGGCAGCTCCTGGGTTCTTGCTGTGCTGCCAGTTGAAGGGATTTCCAGGGCCACCACGGTGAACCTGGTTTGCTCACTCAGAATTCATGCAACAGATGATTTCTAAAGCCTCAGTTTTCAAAAATAACACAAAACTCTGTTCTTGTCCCACAGTCCTGCAAAACCCTTTGGCTCACAGAGGCAGGTGCTCATTTTGCTAGGTGTGACGTGAAGCTGAAAAGCTGCCCCTCGAGCTGCCTGCTTTTCTTTTCTTTTATTGAGTTCTTACTGCAAAGTACATTTAAATCTTGCAGTGCCTCTGCTAAATTGGATTCAGTTGGGAAGCAGGGAGCTGTGTGCTGCATACTGACTGGCAGCACAGGCTAATTAATTGCACAGTGATTACATTCACACACCTGCCCCGGGCTTGCAGAAGGTATCAGATTGCTTGTTGGGGCAATAATAATGACAATAGTGGTTTGAATTATTGCACAGTGACTGTATGCTGAAGTAATAACCACCATCACTCATTGCTTTAGAAACCAGGAGCCACACTTGCCAGTTGAATATTCCCAGAAGTCAGCAGACCAGCAAGGAGATAAAATCCACTGAATTTGTGCAGGGGAAGGCCTGAGCATACCTTTGCAAGGGGTTTCCAAAATATTGTCACAAACCTGCTGACACTAAGGGCTTCCTGGCTGGACTATATGTGTCTGGTCACTTTGAATTTCCCTGAGGCAGCTGAGACACACAGCAATTGTGTGAAACAGCAGCAGGGACTGTCAGATTAACTCTTCAGTCCTGCACATTTACTCTGAGAAGAGGCATAAGGTGTTTTCAAAACTAATTCTTAAATTGGAAATCAAATGCTCTGTAGTGCACTGATAAGAAATGACTGAGTGCCTTAGTATTGTTTAAATAGACCATATTTAAGAATTAAGATCCAGTATTTTAATATTGTGTTTTATTGCTTTTACTTCTCCCTCTGAAAATGAGAAGACATCAAAAAAGAGTAAGAGCAAGGGTTTGTTGTACTGTCCTCAAGGAAAGAAATACAATGGTATATTTATAGCAGAGCAGGAACCACAGGTCTTAAAATGTGGCTTGATAGTGAGGGAGAAAGACAGACACTCAGTCACAAACTCCCTGTGCCAGGTGATAGAGCTACATTTTGCACCAAAACTACCTGGTACCTGGAGGGATATCATCTGGGACGAGCCATCTTGTGGCTAAGCTGACATGTGGAAACTCTTCAAGCACAGCAAAAGAGCTTATAAGGAGCACCTGAAGCAGGAGGAAAAGATAGAAGCTCCTGAAGCCAACAGAGCAGTCCTGATGGACGTTGGTAGACAGTGCTGTTAATTCCTGTGGTTAAGAGACAGCTGGGAGCATGGAGCTTGATGGAGATGGGTGGGATGATGGTGCTGGGATTAAAAGACTGACAGAAGACTCACAGGACTGGTGTACACCCTGTGTCACAACCAACCCAGCTGGGCTCAGCTGCAGGGCTCTGTGCCACTGACAATAGAGCCAGACCTCTGTATCTTGTTTTTTCATAGTCTCCTTCTTTCCTTACAGGATTATCAGAGTTACATGAGCAGCAAATAAAGTACAAGGTGTCACCCATTGCAAGAAACAGAGCTGCCTATGCTTTCTTTGGTTTGGTATCACTTCTGGTTAGACAGATGTTGAGGAACACATTGAATGTAGGTAGCTTGCTGTCCAAAGTGCACAGACTTATTAAAAATCTTTGTTCAGACACATGTGAATTCATGTGCTGTTACTTTCAGTTCACTGTGAGGGAAGTTAGGCAGTGCCACAGCTAGAGGACATCAAGCTTCATTCTGCTTCCATCTTGGCCATTTTTTGATGCCATCTACTTACTATCATAAGCCAGTCCATCTTTGATCACTTGATCAGTTCAGATAAAATTAATCCGAGATGGAGGAGAAGGATTAATTTACTCTCTGGACCTGCCTTTGGTCACCTTGCTGGGTTCTTATTTCTTTTTTCCAACAGGTGGTGGAAGTGAGACCCTGAACCCAATGTAGCTGCAGGAAGAGCTCCAACATCTTTGAAATTCTGGAGTTGTTTCACCATAAAACAGAGTATTAGAAAGGTGAGAAGGCAGCAAAGTGATATATTGAAAAACCCATACACAAAAGCTGATTTTGTGCACCAAATGTGAACCCTGACTTGCAGAAAATTCAGGTTTCAATAAGTGTTTTTCATAACAGAGCCAAGGCATCTGACAAAAGTCAACCCAACAAACAGAAATAAAATAACCAATGAAAAACCCAAAAGTAGAAAGAGAAGTTCTTGAGATGTTCAGGGATCACACCCAGCTAATTGTCACCCTCTAGTCAGAAATAAACAAGTTTCTTGTTGTCTGACAGGCAGAAAGAGAGGGAAAAGATGTAGGGTGTTAAGCAAGCCATGGAAGCTTCCTGCATTGTAGGGTTCTCAGATGTATAGAAAAATTGGACAAAGGAAATGGTGTGAGCAGTTTGGTGTGTCCTGTGAGGCAGGCTTGCCTGTCCACTGTCCTTCCTACCTTGCAGAATACTCGTGTTACTGGTCCACCCTGGTGACAAGTTTATAGCTCAGGAAGTTGTGCTTCTCAGCCTGTGGTCTGTGGAGAGCCTGTGGTTGGCAGAGCACTTCCTCCTGCTCACTGGTCCCCTTGTTCCTATTGTGCTGAAATGTCCACCCTTCTACTCTCTGGCCTTTGCTCCACAGCTGATGCTCTGCACATCCAGGAGTTTTGGCTCAGCCTGGGAAGGGCCAGGCTTAATAGCCAAGGCAGCAGCAGCTCTTTCAGCTGCCAAAGGTGAAATAAACCAAGGGTCTCCTAAATACCCTGACACCTCATAGCTCAGCAAAGCTCTCTGTTTCCCATCTGCTCCACTTTCTGTTACAGGCACCATCAATTTCAGCAGTGAATTTTGCACTCTGCAATTGAAGTCTCACTTCAAGTGAGCTCTTCTGTACCTGCCAGGAATTCCCAATTTCCCACTTCTGTGAAGGTTAGCAGGGGTTTGCACGCAGCTGGACCCTGTTTGCACATGTTCATCAAAGTTTGCCACAGTGGAGCAAGTCATCACCCTGCCAGGGAGCTCCATTAAAGGCACAGAGGAATCAGGTGATCAGGTGTGGGACAGCTCACCTACTTTAAACCACTCCACCAGTCCACCAAGTCCTCACCACCCTGGTGAAAACCAACAGAGGAAGTGACAAAATGAACAACTTGTACTATACTTCAAGGGCAAAAAGGTGTCATGGCCACTTGTGCAGGTGGAGGAACTCTAAATCATGTGTCAATTTATTAAGTAACAAGCAGCCACAGAGTTTTCTGCTCACATATGACACCAGATTGGTGTCTTATACAGTACGTGGCTCGGCTTGAAGGTCTGAGGGATCAGCAGCACACTGGAGGAGCTGTGTGGAGTTGCAGTGTTGCCTGCAGAGCACAGCAAGGCTAGCTGGGCTGGCTGGAAGGAGCTGAGCCTCAGGAGCAGGCTCTGCACAAACACACAGAGCTCAGGGGCAGAATGACCGAGCTTGTGCTAAGCCCTGGTGCTCTGGCTGCTGCCACTGCCACATTTAAAGCTAACACATGTATTTTCCTCATTACTTATTCCCTCATTCCTTATTTACCTCATTCCTCATTCCCTTAGTGCAGGCAGAGGACGTGGCTGCAGCTTCTCTGCATTTGAACTGAGCAGAGCCTTGGCCCCACTGCAAGGTGGGGAGTGAGCTCTGCAGGAGCCTTGCTGGGTGAGAGCTGCTCTGTGAGGGACAGGTGACCACTGTCCCTCCTGCCAGCACAAACCTGGTGTTCAGCATCACTGGTGGCTCTCTAGGGCCAGGAGCAACAGGGCCAAGGAACTCAGGAACAGAGAACTGAGGGGTGCCTGCAATGCTTCCCATAACCCCCCCAATGCTTCTTCCTCCTAAATTAGTCAAGCTTAATTGTAAGTGCCTATGGAGAAGCAGCAGCAATACCTCGGTCAGACCCTCTTGCTTGACCTTGTCAACAACCTTAGAGCACAAGAATGCTCTCAAGGACTCGAGAGCTGCAACTAAATGTTTATTAAGTTTCCAGCTTCTCTATGTTTCCGAGGTTCATCAGGTCAATCTCCCTATTTAAATACACAAAGTCATGCATTCTAGAGAGAGCTGCATGTGCATAAAACCCCAAACAAAGTAAAAGCTAATTCTCATTACCAATAGTTCCCAGGTCAGCTCTAACAAAGAAGCCTTCTCACACACACTCACAGCCATGGCATGGACAGAAACAACATAAAAAACAAACATCCAAAAATTCCCTGAAGGAAGAGTCCATCTTTGAAAGCCCCCTGTGCTTTTTTTCTTTTCCTGCTTCAGTGTAGCCATTTCCTGCATTCATCAGCACCAATGGAATATGCTGCCTGTGGCCCCACACTGGGCTGGGGCTATCATGTCCTGTTGGTGTAACATATCTTGGCTGGTATTCACAAACTGCACTTTATGTAACTTTGCACATATATATTTTGCAGTCAACAATTTGTCTCACAAACATCAACTGTCTTTCTCTTTTTACTCAGTCAAAACATACTTTGGCAAGTCAAAACCACTTTGCAGGTTTTATTAGCTCTACTCCCTTCCTAGCAACAGACAGTCACTGATAAGTTGTTCTCCCCCACATTTACAATCAGAGATTTTCAGGGCCTTTGTCCTTTGCCTATTTCAAACCCAAATTATTCTCTTAGGAATTTCAGTGTATCAGCAAAACTAAAGATTTTTCTTTGTGGGCAGGCAAAGAAGGATCATTTACACTTCTGCAAGGCCCTCCCTTTCAGTGCAAAGAGGAAAGAGCTGCTGAAACACCAGCCAAGGCAGGGTCAGAGTGGCTAGAGAGCAGACATTTTCCTCAACAAAAAAACTGCAAATATGTTTTCTGGATAGTTCAGCTTCTCTGGAAAGACTTGTGCAGTGCAGGAATCAGAAGCAAATGTTGCTAAGAAGAGAAACTTCTTAATAAACTTCCTAAGCTTTAAGACCATAAGGAAGCTCCAGACCTCTCTCACCTTCCCATGTCAGTGCTCGAGAGGGCCCAGCTGAGCCACAGCCTGGAGAGAAGGGCTTATTCTCTGCATTCCAAAAAAGCCTGAAGTGCTGGAAGCCCAGAGCACCCCTGCTTGTACTGCAGGCTCAAGGTGATGGACAGAGGTTTTGCCCCTTTCCAGCTCATCTGGACAGGAAGGAAGACAGGAATGGAAACACAGGGAATGCTTTTCTATGTTGTAATGACCTAACAAAGAGAGGAAAAGGAAACGGAAAATAAAGGGGAGGGACAAATTTCCAATTCAAACTTCATTAAGAATAGACTGCAGTTTAGCTTTCATAAAGCCATTCTATTTCAAACCCTCTATATTAAAAATTATTTGAAATCTGTATGATGTGTTAGAGCCAAAAACCTCGGCAAAATACTCAGAGAAACACCAGACAAGTGATAAAAAGCTCTGACCTTGCTCACCCTGTGAGTGGATTGAGTGTAGACATGAGGCACACAAGACATGAGAGGCTAACCACACAAACTTGCATAATGCTCAGCAGTTTTCCTCTGTTCTAAGAAGTATCTGCAAATGCTTATCTCACTCATGACTTGCAACTGGAAATGGTCTTTTTGCCAAGGGAAATAAATACACTGGACTTTCATTCTGCAGGATCTGAAGGAGCAGAGCACAGGACTTCTGAGGTCTCTCCTCTCATAGGGCACAACACAAAGTGGCTTGCTTTCTCAGAAATATTAATGTTTTAGGTAAGATTTCTTTCCAGTGTCAGTGTGAATGGACTTCAATATGTGAAAACCACAAATATCTAAATCTGTGAACCTACTCCTTGTCTGTCCTCCTTAAGCCTTACTCCAGCAATTTCTTATGCCTCTTTAACTTTGATTAGGCATTAGAGAAATGTGTTTATTTCTTGCTCTGTTACCTGATGGGATCCCTGCCTACATTTATACTGGGGCAAAGTTAAAGGTCTGCCTTCCTGAGGGAAGGAGAGGAAGAAGAAAATGGATATTTGGGTTCGGGTATTTCAGGGATATGGAAAGGTGGTGAAAGGACATGGTCCCTCATCACTTTCTAGTGGTAAACACCTCCAGAACACCTAGAAACAACTCAGTTTGCTAAGCTGAGCAACCTGTCTTGTGGGGGACCATGGCCCTTGTCATCCTGTGCTGGAGGGACAGCCTGGGCCAAAGGGCTGGTGAGTGGAGCAGTCTCAGAAACTGCTAAAATGTCCCTGCAGAGACTCAGTCCCAGCACATGACTACAGATCCTGCCAAGCAGCAAGACAAACCTCTCAGCTCCCCCTGACCTCAGCAAACCACTGCTGGGACCTCAAGCTTGTTCATTTAACTGTGTTTATGGTCATTGCATCACCAGGGCTAAAATGTAGGTAAGTCATGAGCCACAGGCTTTGTGTTCATAGTAGTTTAAGACAATCCACAACGTGGCTGTTGGCCATGTCCTGCCCAAAACATCCATGCTGCAGCCACCCCCACTCCAGCTGCTTGTCCAACACTTGGGCACTCTGATTCAGAGGGCCAGAGGGGGAGAGAAGGTTAGAGCTGCACACAGCTCTCTGGCCTGGCTCCCTGCTCAGCATGGTGAGGCATGGACAAAAAAAAAGATTTGGATTCAGCCCACTGGCACCAATCACCCTGAATTACTCCCTGGGGCTGCTGCTTCTCCAGTAAGACCAGAGGTCACCATGGGTGCAGAGGTTCCTAAATGGGACACAACAAACAAACACCTAAAGTTAGGCAGGGTAAATCCAGACTAGATCTAGAGAACTAGCTCTAATAGCAAAGGGAGACAGCAGAATGCCAGGCCAAGGGACTAAACCTGTCATCTATCCCTGTCTCAGGCTGCTGTTCACAGTGCCCCTCCTGCAATCTCTACTGGTTTCCCAGCACTGAGGACCCATCGCTGCTGGGAGGGTAACAGTCATTTTCCCTTTTGACTGGAAAGGTTATCAGTGAGATCCAGCCTAAAACTGACTACTTTCTAATCCTAAGAAAGGATTAGAATGGGAGTTCAGGACAGAATTACACAAAAACTTTCTGCATTACATATTTGCCCTATGGACAGAAAGGAAAATTGCCCAAAGCCAAGCTCTTCCCTGTGTGTTGATTCAGCAGGAGAAGCTTCAAGCTTTGCCTGGTTTCTTGTTTTGTGGAGGGTACCAGGAGTGACAAATTCCTTGAAGGGAACTCAAAAGGGCAAAAAAAGAAAGAGAGAAGAGAAAGATCCTTGGCAGGCAAGATGAAAGGTTGGGCCAGGTCCCAGACTGTCATTTAGCCAAGTATGTGTGACAACCTTTTTCTGCCTAGAAGTCTGCTAGCAATTTGCAGAACAGTGATGCAGGTAGCCAGCAGTGCTGTCTGTCTCCAGACTCTGCTATTTGTTGGTCTCTCTCTGTTTCCTTGGTGAATTTTTCCAAGCAGCAGAAAATTTAATCCAGTTCACAAGGGGCTGCAGCTGCTTTCTGTTCTGCCCAACAGCTGCTTTTACCAGAGAGAGACTTCAAAAGACTGGCTTTCTCTGGAGGGCCATGGGAGGGATGTACATGGGCTGTGTGGATTCCCTGTATTTGGCAAAGTTTTCCCAGCATCCAGAAGGTTGTCTGTATTCATTTGCTTTCAACAAAGCACTTGAAATTCCCCAACAATTCATTAGCCTTGCAAAAGCAAAGAGAAAGTATTAATTAACATGGTCAGGAGATAATTTCAAGCAGGAAGGTCTTCCAATGCTACCAGGAGCAGAGCTGATACACAGACCACCAGTCACCTAGAGCAAATCCCAGCAGCCCCACCCCTCACAGGATCATTCTCAGAGTCAGGAGTCCAGGCCTGCCTCAGAGAACAGCTCTTAGGGTGGGGTTTTGTGCTCCTCCTCATCCAGGGCGATGAGGGTAGTGCAGAAAGAGCACCACTTCCACACCCTCCCAAGACACCACTTCTGCTTCAGCTGTAGAGGCTGTGCAAACACTGGTCCAGCTCCATAATCCAGCAGAGACTCATCCACTAAAAAGAAAAGGCTTTCTGAGAAATGGATTCTGCTCCTAGCATCACCCCAAACTTAAAGGATGGTCTGAAGAAGACCAGAGTTTCACTGCTCAACAAACATCCAGGGGTCTGGGCTACAAAGTAAGTGACTGTAACCAAATCAGCTCCATGAATTCATGCCTCAGTTTCCCTTCCTATAGTGACAGTATCTGTCTTCAGCTGGTCTTGGGAGGCTTAATATCCATGAAACTCCCAGAGATCCTTTCATACACAGAAGAATTTTATATTAATCACACAATATGATTACAATTACTGAAAACACTTGGTCCCTTTTAAAGGTATCAGTAATGCAGAAAGCAGAAATCCTTTACTCAGACATAAATACATTCCCTGTTTAGCAAAAAGCTTATAGAAAGTCTGGGAAAGGCACACACATAGGCATGTATATATTCATTCATCAATTTGAAAAGAGCTGCATTCCATAGCACTCCCTGGCTCGCGTGCATCTAACAGAATATCTATTTAGGAAAATGTGACTAGCACAACCAGCTATGCAATGCTCACATCTGCTAATCCTTTACTGCTCAAGTAATCATCTTCACTTGCAAAAAGATTTATACTATTTTGGGTGCAAGCAAAGAGGAGCTAAGCACTTCAAAACTCTTGCAACTGATTATCTTGAGGGAGGCACTGCCCTGCGCAGGGCATAGAGGGATCTCGTTTCTGGAAGTGGGTAGAACCACTTTAGATAGCTCAGACAGGTAGAGAATGGACAGAGGAAAGGCTTGTGGCTACAATATTTACCATACTGGGTGATGTCTGTAGCTCTGTTTCATTTGCACAGGTTGAACAGCACTGCTCCCTCGACCACAGCTGCTTTGCAGGGCTGCCTTACCAGGTACTTTCACAGACATTTCCCACCCCAGACTTCACAGTTAAAGGACACCAGCTGAAAGCTTGCCTTGCCTCTCTGAGATGCAACCCCCTGACAGCCTGGGATGGATTCTGAACTCAGCCAGCTCCAGCTCTGGAGAGTTACTCCAGACTGACACCAGAGCACAGCTCCAGCTAAGCCGTGTGCGTCTGTGTGGTTTAGGAATTCCCTTTGCCAGAGCAGGGAAGGGAATGGCACTTGTGTTCCTGCATTGGATGAGCAGATTGGGGCTGCCAAAGAGAGTTGTGGAGGGAGAGTGGGGTGCCAAGAAAACACAGCAGGTACACAAGCAACCCTGTGTAACAGCCCTGCCCTCCACAGCAGGTGGGGCGCAACCACTGCACAAGGACAACCCTCCTCTCCCTTGGGTACCACAGGCAGCCCTCTCTGGCTGGGAAGCACAGAAATGGTTTGCCAGATTTTGACTCTGTGCACCTTTTTTGGTGGACAGTTCTCCATGGATGCCTGCCTGCCTGTTCAGCTGTCCTCTCACCTTTGTGCAGCTAGATCAGTGCCAGAGCCAGGTGTGCCCAGCATCCCTACATCTCCCACTTTGCAGTATAGACATGTCCCACCTAGTAATGAATTTCAGAGTACTCCACTGCTGGCTGGCTCTCCTGGAAAAGCTGTGCATCCTCACTCAAGTGGTGTGTAAGCAGGGCAGGACTCAGCCATATACACCCCCCTCAGGCACTTGGCTCTTCAAATTCATGGGCACCCCACAAGTGCCATGCAATGTCCCCTGTGGCCCATGGCCAGTACCTCTGGTAACCTGACCTAGCTGTGAACAAGTTCTACAGCTCAGAGAACACAGTCAGGAAGCCAGGCCATGCCCACAGGGCTGTGCAGGCATTGCCTCCTCTCATTCAGCAAATTCTGGAGAAGAAAGCACCTTCACTAAACCTCTTATGTGCCTGTGCCTAGATTTTAAGAAAGACATTTTCTCATGCAGGCAGAGAGGCACACATGATTTCAGAATATTAATGTTTGACTGTGTTTAGCACTGTAAAAGATCTAACAGCCATTCCAGCTCAGACATAATAATCAACAAATACTAACAGTGGCAAAAAAAAATCACTTACTTGTCCACAAACAAGCTCCCTTAAGTTTTGTAGAAATGTAAGTGGGGAAACAAAAAATTGGCAGATTTGTGATCTCCTCATCCTCAAATTAAACATGACATAAAGGCTATTTCTCCTAAAATATTTATAATTGATTACCAGCAGAATTTCTGTGACAGATATTGTGACCCTGAGAAACTGGTGTACCTACCCAAGCTGAACAGAACAGTGGTTCTCAAGCTCTTCTCCTATTAACATCAGAATCATCTTGCCTTTGACACCTTAAAAACTCTGAATAAATTTTAATTAATCAATTCTTATGTCACAGTGGTGATTCAAGTGCTGATACTAAGTTATTAATCATATCTGTGACAGCTGTGGTACAGGGAGTGTAAGATCAGCAAGCAGGAAGTCATCCACTTTTTGGATGACTTTTGAAAATGACCACCATTTACTTAGGGGTCTACTTACCTTATCAGTATTGCAATAGCATTCCCCGTCCTCCCTAAGGATAAGGGTATGTTCACAGCTGGAGCAGGCCCCACCTCCCTCACCTGAAACTGGTCCAGTGTGGCAAAGGGATGTGGTCAAGGCATCCTTGAGGAGAAACTCATCCCCAGTCCATGTGCCTTGGGGCCAGCTCCAGTGTGAGATGCCAGCCAGTCAGAGCCTCACAGATGAAGACAATGGAGGGGAGACAGGTGGATTTTGTATTTGGTTACCAGAAAAGTGACTCTATAGGGACCTGTGAGAGGCCACAGGAGCTCTGTGGAGGTGGGTGTGTGGGGGTGGGTAGACAGAAGTTGAATTAAAAACAACTGAGGGATTTTGTCTAGCTCCTACCTGGCTCCAGATGAGGATTTACTCTATAGAGATACACTCATCATGAAACACCTACCCAAAACCACATTAAAAAAACTAATCTCAAAATTTGGATTAGGAAGAAATGTAGGACACACACTGAATTGCAGACCAATGCCTGCTTTGAGATCCAAGAATTGCAACTTCATTGCCCTTCTAGCATGATTTTGCATTAACTGCTTCCACTGGCTCTTGAAGGCCTTCTTAAACTCTCTTCTGCAGTGAAACATGGTCTCCTTTCATTCTTGTTTTCCCAGAATTGATCTAGAGAAATCTTAAAGTCTTTTTTGGTAGTATAAATATTTTTAAATGAATTTTTTTTAATAATGATTAAATATTTCAGCTTTGTAACTATTTCTGCTTTAATTCCTCAGAAGGAATTAAAGGCTCCAGGTCAGCACAATTATCTGTGATTCAGCTGCTGCTCTGAGCAGTGGGACTGCCAAGACCAGGTCCCTCCCAGCACATCCCATCCCCTGTGACTTGAGACATCACCCAGAACTGATGACATTATAGCAAAGGCATCATAGCTTCTCTTTGGTCTTCTACAGAACATGTGCTAAACATGCTTTCCCCTGGTTCTTTATAATCCTAAATCTAATTAGAAAGATTATAATGACAAATACCTGAATTCATTGCCATTAATTTGTAATTCCTCACAAAAGGCAACTGAAGCAATCACATACAGACACCCTTCCCTACACAGAGGGAATGCCTTTTGACACAGTTGGAGAAGTGTGGTGGACTTCTGGGGCACCAAGGGCTTTTGATGACCATATCTTCAATCTACCTACAGATCCACCTGCACTAGATTTTGATCAGTCATTCCAAACAGCTGCCTGTTCATTCTAAAAAGCTCTTTCTTTCTATTCCCAAATGCAAAATACTTTTTCCCTTCAAAATTATAAAGGTTGAAGGTCTGTGGTGGACAGTATTTTGTCCAAGTTTCACTAAGGCACAGACAAGAATTTAAAGCTCTCCAGCTATTTCTTCCTAATGGATTTGGTTTAGGTAATTTCTTTAATGTCTATTATTCAGGTAATTTTGGAGAATTTTCTGAGTCTCACAGTCCTATGTTTTTGATCTCAGAGAAACCATCTGATGGTTCACCATTACTGATGAATGAGTGGAAATATCATTTGGAAATATGCTATAAAATAGATTAATCTTTAAAATATCTGGACTATGTGTATGTGGTTTGATAAGGGATGGAGCCAGCCCAAGCCTGTGCCAAGCAAGCCTCCCAGCTGGTCTCCAGGGCCCACTGCTGTGTGTGAGTACCTGTGCACACAGAGCAAGGGAGGTGTGTGCAGCTTGGTGTACATTTCTCAGCCTGTGCTGCCTCTAGGCTGTAACGCCAACAGTACAAACCAGCACGTAGCCACTTAGGGCAGGAAGTGAAAAACTATATTTAGCTGCACCTGTAGTAGAAAGTAGATGATCAGGATATTGCTTACATTTGTGCCCCCCTTCCTGTGAGCACTGGTTTAAGACTGTCTGCAGTGAGGAGAAGCTCCTGCTCAGGGACAATATTCCCAGTGTGGTCTGTCCTCTGCAAACAGTGGAGAGCTGCCTTCTCTGCTACCTCCAGTACCACTGCACAACGTGCTCCAAGCATCCACTTTGGCAAGGACTCACTTACTGGAAGCACTGGAAAAATCATGTAACAAGTCAGTGTGGTGGTAAACATGTTTTTCAGTTAAAGGAATTTCAGGAGATTTTTATCTCCTCCGTACCAAATTCAGGTAGCTTTGGAGAGCACCTCCTTCTTTGTATCTTTACAGTGATATCCCAGTCTTGGTGCAATGCATCTTGAGCACGGAGATTTCCTTCCTGAGAAGCACCATCCCCCTCAACTGGAAAGTGAATCCCTTATCAGAGCTTGACAGGCAGCAGGGATTTAATGACACTGCTTGTTTCCAGTTGCCTGAACTGTTCCTTCCCCATTTAAACACCACATCTCACAGGTTCTGCTGGGAGTACTCCTTCTCTTTAAGGACTGCTTTGCACTGGGTCCAAGACTTCCTGAGGCCACCAGGACTTACTCCACTGATTCAAATAAGATGAGATTAAGCCCTTTACAAAGGATGGCTCTTGAGGAGTTTTTAAGCAGTTTTTTCTTAGTTCAAGCCTGAACCAGATGAAAGTTGGTGTAAGATTTATTTACTGCACTGCAGAGATGTATGTGTGGTGGAAGAATCCCTTGGTACCAAAGCTCTTGTGGCCAACTAATAACACAAAGGTCATGGGCTTGATCCTTGTATGGGCTATTCACTCAAGAGTTGGCTATTCACTCAATGATCCTTGTGGGATCACAGAATATTCTGTGATTCTGTGAAAACTCTCATTCCTGCAGAACTCATGGTTTTCAGAGCATGCTTGATAGGTTCTCTGGTCTGCTCTGCACTGGAGATCACACTAGACAACCAAAACATCCCATTCTGAAGCTCAAATCTGTGAACCTATGAGAGTTGTTCAGTTTACAGATTCCTTCACTGCTTGACCTCTTCATGTCTACATTCATCACATAAAATCTGTCAACTGTGATGGTGGGTTTTGTGCCAGAAAGACATGTCACCAAAAAGATGCACGTCATTATTTCATGGTGTCCCAGAAATGAGAACCACTGTAATCCACCCCAGCTACCTGAAATGGCCATTATCTCAAAGATGGGTTCAATATCTGCACACAACCTCTCTGTCTCAGCTCCTGCCTGCTCTGCTCATCATGTCCTCCATACATTTGCCAGATGTTGGAGTGAAGACATGTATCTGTACATGAAACCATGGTCACCACGGTCAAGCAGCTCACATTTCTCCAGATGTTTTGTGATCTCACCATTTATTAATGTTCTTAGGAGTTAGCCTGACTCTAAGTGAGAATTAATGGTTAAATTTCCCTGCTTCTCTGCCATAGCATTTTGGAAGAATTTCATTAGATTGATTTCTATCCAGCCCCTAGCTGCACTTCTCCCTCATTCCTCTCTGAGTAGCTACTAATTCTGGAGGCAGATTTCTCCCCAGTGTCTTTCTGACATTTCACAGATATAAATCAGCAGAACTTGTTTATGGATCTCCTACATGCAGAATAGACCCTACTCCTTACTAGGAATGAATTCATGGATATTTCCAATTTGCTGGGGTACGTCCATAATAATTTGCACTGCCACAGTTTCTGTGTATGTAAGCTTTCCCTTTTAACTAATGTTAAAACTACACTGAACAGAGGGGCAATCTCAGCAATTGCTCATGCAATTTTAGTGCACAGAATTTTAAAATCAGGTCCAGATTCTCCATTAACACCTTGCCTTAGGTTACCATTTATTTTGAAAGCTATCAACTCCAAATACTTCACGTAATTTGCGCCTAATTCAGTGTAACCATAACAGGAAACCAGCTAAACACCATTTAGAAATGTTTCTAATTCTATAGTGTGTTGGAAGCCCAATGTATGCAGGCTAAAGGGTAATTTTGAGGCTCTTCAGCAATATTATAGCAGGCAAGCAGAAAGAGTTAAAATAGATTTTAAAATACCCAAGTTCCTTTTCATGAGTGGGACATAGATGGGAAATAAAGGCAATCAGTTAATGAAATAAAAGGTCATTCTGTTAAATTGTTCAGATGCTCAAAAACCTTCGAAGACTGCATGCAGCATGCCCAGTGATGCTTTGATATTCCTCCAACCACTTGATTGACAGTCCAAATCTAGGGTGTATGGCTTGTTTACTTTCTCCTGCAACTCTAGACTGAAAACAAACTTTGCAACATGTGGCTCCTTTTGGACCTCTCAGAAAGAGATAAATGAATGTATCTTCCAGTTAATCATACTTAACATCTTAACTGTCCCAAATGCAGGGAATATCTGCAAAGTGCAATTTCTTTGGTTTTCCTCTTGCCAGTCTACAGGGATTGGATGCTTTCATTTTTTCCTGACAGCGGCTGTGTGATCGTTGTCCCTCAGTGTTTAACATTACATGGAACTGAGGAATTATACCTTGAAACAGGACTGGCACTGTTCCACTTAATGAAAACAATTGAACAAGGCAAAAGCAGTGACAATTGCAATGCAGGGTTCTGCCTCCACCCCCCATTCCATGTGTCCATTTGGAAAGAGTGCTATGGTAAGACCATCACACAGTGGCCTGTCAGCAGCAATTTCACCCCCTTTTTGACTGAGTGTGCTCTAAGTAGGGCAGCACCCTCAGCAACTGGAAATGCAAGTATCCCACATCTATCCACACATCTGCTTCTACTGGATCCATCACAGAAATATTTGGGAGCTTTTATTCATGGAAAACAGGCTAAGTGTGTTAGAGAGATAAGAAAAAGTCTCAGTTTCTGGTATTATTATGATTTTCCAAGGGGGAAGGGGGGGATGGTGACTGACAGTTTCAGCAGCTATGTAATTTTCCCCTGCTTGTTTCCAACAGGAAACAGAAATGTCCAGCTTCAGCAAGGGCTTGATATGACCAAGCCTTGGGAGTATTCCAGCCTTATCCTGGAATCCCAGTTGCTTGCTGACTGTCCTCTGAGTCAAAACCCATTTTCTCTCCCACAGTTTTCCCGGGATTTGGTCCTGCAAGGTGCAGTGTTTTGGCCAGAAGCAAGGGAAACCTGTAGTCTTTTCCTGACAGAAAGTACACTTGAAGTCTCCAGGGAGTCTGGGGACAGGGTTCGTGTACACCTTGGCGTGCAGGCACTGAAGAGACTCTCGGCTCATAGGGACGAGCCCTTATCCACTTCTGCATTTGAGCAGAAACAAAGCAAGCCTCACAGGAGAATTTTGTCACATTTCCAAACTCAAAGTAGTCCCTTTTTCTGTCCTTTCCCCCAAAATGCAGCTTGGAATTCACCCTTCTTCCTTAAATAGCTAAGGTTCAAGCTAAATAAAGGTATTGCAGTTTGTTTTCAGCTGGAACATGTCAGTTAAAGGAAATACTGTAAATTACAACCCAGTCATTCCATACCATTGCGACTGTGTAACTGGTAACTCAGCAGTCAGCTCACAAATGCACCCGAGAACTCTTTGTTAAGTAGGAAAAGGAAAGCAAAAGTTATTAAAAATGAAGAGTCACTAAAGATTCAGGACTTACCCTGAGTCATCCCTGGCTCCCTTGTCTCCTGCTGATGTTTTCATCATTACAGCAAACTTTAAGTCACTTTCTGTATCACAGTGGCTTGAGGGTTCCTCGGTCAGAAAAGCAATTCCTTCCCATTGCTGTGCAGAACTTCCACATCCTCAGGTTTTGTACTGAAGATGGTATTTCAAGGGCGTGAGGGGGAAGATGTTTAAAATCAGATTCAGGCTCAGAAGTACCGGAGGGCAGAGGACTAAACAAGCACTGAAATGAAAGCAAACTACCAAGAAGATCCGATTTTAGCCTCTCTTATTTCTACTTCCTGTATTTATATGAACGGGGGATTTCAGGAAGAGGCAGTCTTTGGTGGTAAAGAGGGTGTGTGTGTGTGTGTGTGTGTGCGTGTGTGTGTCTTATAAAGCCATATTTAGTAGTGCAGGCAGGTTAACCTTATTAGAAAGAAGGGCCTGAGACTTTCAACTTATTTGTTTCTCTGGGTAAGTTTCAGAGGAAAGAAATCATTTTACAGACTACAGGTATGTCAGGAGGCAACGGAGCAGAGTGAACTTTGTGAAGGATTTTGTAAGGCAGCAAAGCAGTAAGTCTCCGTCTGCAAATTCCTGAAGCATGTGTATTTCTACTGCTTGAGTAACTGGAACCAGATGGAGCTTGGAAACCTTTCTATTTACACAGGACCTGAGAAAACGAAGCGTCTCAGGCTGGCAGAGGACAGCTTCACAAAGGCACTCCCAGTTAGAGCCACAGCCAGCGGAAAGGCTGGGAGTGCTGGCAGACGAGCCGCTCTCCACGGCGGGAAGCTCCCGGCGGGCTCGGGGCACGCTGGCCCTGCAGCTGCTGAGGGGCCGAGTGCTCTGTGCACAGACCCCTCTGCACACCCCAGCTCTGCAGGCTGGGCGCTGACAGAGGCGCTGGCACACGGGCTGCTGGCACTCCTGTCTGGCGGCCCGGTGCTCCAGAAATATCTGATGCTAGGAGAATACACAACGGGAAAAATAAGGCAGAAGAAAGAGGTGGAGAAAAGCAATTGCATGGAATGGAGTGGGAGACAAAAGTAACTTTTTGCCCCTTTTATCGTTAGAAGGAATTCTCAGCTTTCTAAAAATAGACTGTGCCACAGTCCACAGCAGAAATGCAAACGCCAGGGAGCTGTCAGTGTATTGGCAAGAGGGAAATTAGACCTCAGTGCAGAGACCAGAGCCAATTCTGCTGGCACTGAGCTAGGGGGACTCAGGGAGACTTTCACCACCACCAAGTCACACCTTCAACATAACACAAGACAAAATTTTCCCATTTTTTTTTTGTTTTTTCAATAAAGGCTGTAACTTCAGTTCACATTAGGAAATTTATCTTGCAGCTTTTACAAGGATTTATCTTAAAAACTCTATTAATCTTAGAAAGAGCTGTACTGAAAGACTGCATGATGGAAATTCACCACCCTTCTAAGTAAGGTATCTTAGTGCTTAATTGCTGATATTATTTAAATTCACACCTGGTTTTTTTGCCTTGTCTAATTTTAAATTTTCAGCTACTGTATCTTGTAATGCTCTTTTCCACTCTATTAAGGATCTCCTTGCTCCAGCTTCTGGAGTCATTTTCAGGCATCGATGAACTCATTCAATGAAAAATTTAGTCCTCTTAGGTAAAGTGGTTGGCTGAGATTCACTCATGCCTTACTTTAGACTTGTCAGATCTCAGCTCTGAATCCTTGTGTGGGTTCTGGGCTCAGAGGTCCAAGAAAAAAATATCTTCTAGATTTGTTCACCAGCTGGGCACCTTTGAAATGCACCTCGGGTATTGGCATGAGAACAATCTCCCACATGTGTCACACAAATTCAACTCTACCCAAGTTTCCACTTCCCTCCCCTGCAATTCAGCAGGGACCAGGCCCACTCAGCATTTGCCCTTGCTTTGCTGGAAAAAAAGGTCTGCTGAGACAAAAACCTGCAAAGTTGTGCTGCTTGCATGGACCTGTTCACACAGAGAAAACTGTTCACACAAATAGGGAGCCATCCTAGGCAAAGACCTAAGATTTTGCAAATGCAGAACACAACAGAGTTAGACAATTCCAATTATATTTTTAGGGAAGAAGAAAAAAAATTACTAGAACTATTAAAAAGATCCAGGAAAAAATGGCAAAAATGCAGAATACAAAACTCCAGTATTTCGGTGCTATCTCAGTTTCATGTGATTTGAGTGAAATTTTTCATACTATTTCCAATGTAAAGAATGCAGTTTCAGAAATTTGAAGTTTTGAAATTTGTTTTGTTAAAGATATTGACCAAATTTAATTTTGTCTCATATTTTCTGCAAAATACTCTGTGTTTCTGTAAAATATTTAAAATATGTAAAAGTAGACAAATTTTGTCTAAGATTTACTAGGTGTCTTTTTGAGCCAGGGATTTGACAGCTTTAGTATGTGACAATGTGTTCTAGTATCAGGCTTTGGAAAGAAACAATTATTCAAAAGCTAAATGACAAAATACCCAGTTACTTCAAATTGACATTCTTGTTACAAATCCAAGGCAAATGGGAGGAATTAATGTCTCTTCTAGGACTGATTCACCCTTTCCATCTTAAGCCACAGCATCCTGCAGCCTGTTTTTGTAGCTTTATGCAGCTGGGTTGGAAAGGTTTAAAAATGGCTTATAGGGGAAGCCATTAAGCACAATGAGCACTTGAGCTACAATAAAGGGCTTTCAGAAGATGCCCAGATTACAGGGCAGTTCTGCTCTCCATACAGTAGGGAGTGGCTGCATCAATAATGCAGCCTGGGATAGGAGCCCTGAGGAGCTGTCATGCCTATTGTGTCACTAATCCAGAGATTATGGGCCTTTTATAGAGCCTATTACATAACAGATCAGGATGGGTCACCGTGTCAAGGATGGGGGATTAAAGGAAGATGTACTTTTCACATTCAGATTCTGGTTTTTAAAAGTTAATTCTGTGTGTAAGAAGGAATCTTTTTCTTTCCCCATCTTAGAAAAATTTAGCCTAGCATATGCTAAAGAATGAAATCTCATGTAAAATTCAAAGAATGCAGAATACCCTTTTTCCCACTTCCTTAAGACTTTTCTGTAGGTGCACAAAAGCCCACAGTGGCTAATGCCAGGTTTGTACAGCAGTAGGGATTCCAGTCTCATGCACAGTGCTTAAGAAAAATATGATCAAACTTTGTTTTAATTTGCATCTCCTGGTAGAAAACTGGCTAGGAGTATTCATGAGAAGAATCTTGTCTAACGACACTGTTAATACACTAGGCCATGAAATGAAGTAAATAAAATCTCAGCTCCTCTTTTTCCGAGAAGTGCATTTAAAGCCTTTCCTAAGCCCAGCACAGACTGTACCACAATATACTGGGAGTCTCCACAGACCCTGAGGTGGACTGCAGGGATGCTGGAAGTGGGCAATCAAGGGTAAGGAGTATCTCCAGAGCCTAGGGAGCTGGGAAAGGAGAAAAATACTGTGTGGCCTTTGGACCTTATTTCCAGCCTCTCATCAGTGCAGTACTCAGTGTGAAACTGCTGGACCCCAATACACCACAGCATGAGGCAGCCAAAATGCTCTCAATCAGGGGCTTTCCTGCTTCTGGATCAGTGCCTCAGAAGAGCAAACTGTGTTCTCAGCAAACTGAGTTCTCAGCTTTCTAGTCCCCAGCCAGCAAACTGTGTGTTTCAGAACTGCTGCAAATCAAACTGATACACTTAACTCACTCCAAAGGATGGCTTGATCCAGGCAATACTCCCTGGCATACACAGAATGTGGGCCCTCTGTCACTCAGCTCAGCAGAGTCCAGATTTCACCAAAAAGGTGTAGGCACATATCCTATTTGGGTCCTGAAATTTCAGATTTTCAACAATATATATGAGAATGTTCCACATTTATTATCTAAGAAAAAAACCTGAGCAAACACTCTTGTTTATATAATTTATTGATAGTGTACATATTTTTATATAGTGCATTATAATACTGACTGCTATAATCTTTATAAATGCTGAGTTAACTATTTTTTAAAATTCTCACAACAAAAATAATCAAATATCATGCCAACATTTTGTAACAAATTATCACATTAAATCCATTTGGATTTCATGACATATTTATCTGTACAATGGACCCCATATCACAGAGCATTCACAGTGCATAAGGTCACAGTCATTGAAAAAATAAATAACATGAGAGATTTCTGTTATTTACAGTTTACAAACCCATCCCTTTCTGTTTTCAAAGTAAGCAGTTCTAGAAAGTTTTCATAATATTTAAAGAGGTATTGCACCTTTGAAGGGTGCTCTGCAAATACCTGCAAGTATGAAACACAGGTTTTTAAAAGGTTCAGAAGTTATTTTAGTGACCATAAATGATTTCAAATAATTACTTGCAACAGAGGAGATACCGTGAGCCAAATTCTGTGCTCAGTTCCACTGGTATTAATTTGTGCCAACTACCAGGACACTAATGAACACTGGCACCACTCCCAAAAACTTGAAGGCAAGAATTTGGTCATAACTTTGCTGCAGTAACAGCCATTTGAAACACAAGTGTTGTTGGGGAAGCAGATTTACAAGTTTTCTTTGCATACACAACTGGTATATGAGTAAAGGCCATAATCTTTCTGCAAAAATCCTCTGAAAGGAAGCATCTCAGTTGTTCTTAATCTTTCTAGAGATTCTATCTGTCTGGTTTTCATTCAGATACCTTTAGGATTTGTCACCATGCCTAGTGCTATAAACCAATCTCTTTGTCATTCAAGTTTATCAAGACCATCTCCGTGACAGGACGGCAATGGTCGCCTACATTCTTTGTGCAAGTAAAAAAGGAAAATAAACGGGATTAAATTCCAACTGGCAATTCTTCTAAGAAAATATCCAAATGGCATTCATTTCCCATAATCACTCATTTCTTTCAGACAGTGCACTGTATGGTAGCAAGCAGAACCAGGTGCTGAACAAATTGCCACAATCACTACACATCTCAGCCTGTGGAGAAGCTGCCACACGCATCCCACAGGTCAGGAGAGGCATGAACAGGATTCCACAGACTTCTCTGGGGAAAAACCATCAGGACCTCACACACAGGAAAAGGTGAGAAAAGTGCATGCTCAAGTGATTCAGAAGGAGGCTTTTAAATATGTACACAGCAGATGAGAAACTGGAATGCACACACCAGTTGAATGACATTCTCTCCTTCGGCGGGACAGTGATCACTTGCATACAGACTTTTCCAAATGGTTCAAGGGATTAATAATGGGTTTGGTACAGAATTGCTGGAACTAAACAATGTCATTTACCTGTGTAACCAGCACGTAAATCTCACCATCCAACAAAATGAAAAATGTGGCATTTGGACTCATAGAAATAAAACCAAAATTGTGCAGCAAATGCATGAGCTGCAGAGATTTTCTTCTGAGTGTTTAAACGCAAATAACAGAGAGATCTGAGGCTTGCAATGACAGAACATTATGCTCCAAGGTGATGTACTTCAATTAGGAAGATTCTTTGGTTTCACCTGGCTATCAGTGTTATTTTAGTGTCTGTTTCATATTACATAACGTCTGATCTTTCCTTGGCATGAATAATCAGACAGTATTTCTACAGCTTAAAGAACTCTACCAAAACCAGCTAACAGTGGGACACAAGTAAATGGCATTACAATTGCAAGAAATCCAAGAAAAAAAGACAACAAAACTTGTGAGGCATTTGTGCAACTAGAGCATAGAGCAAACACATAATAGAAACAAGTGTAATTAAACTAGAGTCACAAGGGAAATCAAAGACAGAACAGAATCTTCTCTATAATTGCTCAGTATTAGATTAGTAAAGACCTTTGCCATTTGTTTACATGTTGACAGAAAGTTTACAAACATAATCTAAATCCAGAAGCTAAACTTTGTTTGTTACAGCTGCAGCAAGCATATAAAAACAAAATAAAATTGGCACGCCAATGACTGAGCCAGGAGAAAGATGCTTGGCTATGCTGTACCTGATGGGAAGACTTAAGGTGTTCTTCTAGGCTAGACTTCAGCCCAGACAGAAGCCCTTAGATCACCAAAGAGACATCAAGATAACCTTATCTGCAGCTTCTCAGATGTAGACATGCAGATCCTGAGCTTGAAATTTTTACTCAAGCAATACTTTATAATGCAGTACAACTGTTAGTGTGAATAAATGGAATCAAACACTGCTGAACTCAATGGAAACACTCCCAGTTCCTTGCTGCAGACAGGATTACACCCCACGGGTCTATGTGGGATTGTGCTGCTCCGGGGGAAGTGCAGCACAAAAGAGCTGCTAAAAGCCCTCCTTGGCCAGCTGTAACTCAGTTCTGACCCTGCTCCTACACAAGGGCAGATGCACAGCTGAGAAGTCTGAGGCAAGGAACGAGTTCTCTCATTTACAAGAGTGGAAATCCAAAGTGGTATCAGCAGGGCAGAAGCCCACATATTCTGGTCAAACTTTCTAATTTGAGAAAAATAAAATCTTTAGATCACAGAACCAAAAGAACATGGAAAGAACTGAATATGATAAAAATCCCAGAAACCATGCTCTGCTGTCATTTTAGGACACAATCCAGCAAGGCACTTGGATAGTTTAGCTTTAAAATGGAATCAAACCTATTGAAGTTAAGCTTTGCTGGATGTGGGATATCTTTTTCTGAGTTGTGTTAGTATGCTGGCAAATTTCAAATCACACTAACAGTTTTCTCTCTCACATCCACCAGCTTTCTTTTCACTCCTGAGCTGAACATTAACTTACAGAACATTGTGACATACATTCCAAACTCAGTCAGCTAACTTTTGCAATGGTTAATAAAACAAAATGGCTAAAAAATTTTAGAGATACAATCTGAACAGCTGCAGTATAGAGCTGTGCTAACCATGGAGAGCCAAGCACAAATCACTCCCTTTCCTGACTAGAAAATGGCAAAATTTTTAATGGTTTCCTCACCACACAAACTAATGTTTTTCTTTTTTTTTTTTAATATATGTGAAAGGCACTAGTCTGTTATTACTCAGCAACAGCCTCCTGAATTACTGATACATTCTGATGTGGGTTTATCTGCAATCCAACAATTTGTCAGTCAGATCTTTCTTGGACCATTCAGTTTACCTGCATGGCTTAGTGTATAACTATTTATTTTAGCATATGGGTAAGGACTACTTAGGAACTTCTTAAACTACTTCATCTGGTTATGTGTCATCAAGGCCCTGACACAGCATCTCGTAACTCTTTGGCAAACAATACACCCTTGGTCACATGGTGGTGTCAAAGGAGAATCCTACTAATGGTATTTATAATGATAAGCATGGCATGATACCTGTCTCATAGCAGTAGATGCAGATAAGTACACCCCATGAAATGCAGCATTAGAATTTTCAATATTAATTGTCCTGAAGTGGGGCTCTATGTTTCAGGGAGAGCTGTAGATGACAGGAACCAGCCACACATTTTAAGGGTTGTTCTGAATTTTGAGACTGTTTCTTGCTAAAACACAACACTGGTTTTCTGGAGCAGGTGACGTTCAGATTAGGCAGAGTAATTCTAAGTGATGTGTAAAGTACTCATGGAATTAGCCAACAAAATTCATGCATATTTGGGCTGAGAGTCAGCTGCTACAGAAAAAAATGGTGGCCATACTCTTCTAAAGTTGCCTGGCAACTTTAATATGAAGGTACAGTGCAATTTGCTAGATCTCACACTATAAACTTTGATGCCCTCATTCCTGTCAACTCAGCTGATCACTGTGCATTCAAAACCAGACTTTGGAACTACTCTTGTTACATAAAGACAACTGAGCTGCCTGAACTGTGCATGGGAGAGCAAATGTTTGCTTGGAGACAGTTCTCCAAGACCACATAAACAGAATACAGGAAAAAACCCATTTACTCAGCCTCTCTCTCTGCTCCTTTCAGTCTCATATAGAAGCCACCACCAGATTTTCAGCAGTAAACCATCCTCCTGAAAGACAGCAGGGGAGAGAGTAAGACTAGAGAAGGATGCTCGTGCAGTGGTGCAGCAGTATGCTGCATTTTCACAGCCTTTCTGCAACAGAAGACTCAAAGATGAACATGAATTCCATCTCCTCAGCTTTATACTGCAGCAAAAATGTTGTGAATGCCTGGAAATGGGGTCATCAGCATATTTGAGATAAAATGTGTTTACTGCTATTCTTGCCTCCTCAATAAAGCATTTCAGTAATGCTGTATTTGTGTCCATCCTTAGTTCTTAGTTGAAGAATTAAGAAACCCTAAATGGATACTAATACTGACATTTGTAACAAAATGTAAAGCAAAGAGCAAATGTGTTGCTCTTTTTTTCTTTAGAACCACATTGAATGGACCCAATTCTTAAAACAACACCACCAGCAGCATACACTCTTTAATTTATCCTAAAATAATTTTTCAAATAGTTTTAATTGTAAACTCATTGCCTGGTGTAAACAGTATCCTGCATATCAGCTGGCTAAACATAAGTACTTGTCATATATGTCAAAAGAAACAACTTTCTGAGTAAGTGCTTATTTGCTAAGTTTTTATAGTATGTTCTCATTGACACAATTTTTTATATATAGTCTTAATGGAAAATATTAATATATTTAAAAACACATCAACTGTTAGTTGACAGGTTTGGTTTGGTTTATAAACATTAAAAAATTAAAAAAATCTATGTATAAAGGTAACTGTGCTTCTTTAGAAACTTTATGTGATCATTCACATACAGCTTCAAAATATTTTTAAAGTTTAGTAGCAATTCAAAATATGCTGTCTCAGTGATTTACAATTATATCACTTCTAAAATGTGGAATGTTACCCGCTATTTTAATACTCTGGGCTGGATCTTGCTATCAATTATATCCAGAGTAATTCCTTATATCAGATTTATGCTGGTGGAAAGGGTATCAAAAGTTGGCTTCTACTCAGGGTTAAAAAGAAGTGTATCATGCTTCAAAACTTGCATGCAATCAAATCAAGGACCATATTCTCTTGACAGACTTGCTTTTGTCAGGGTGATTCTTATCTGCACTGCTCCGTGCCAGACACTCATCTTCATTAAGCTTCTGGGAATAAGAAAAAATAGTGAAGAATACACCAGCTTCTTGACTGATGAAATAAGCTTCTTCCTCCCACCAATCAAACTGAATCAAACCAAATCATAATCAGGGTGGGTTTTGTCGTCAGAAAGTCTGGATTATGTTCAGCTACTACTCCCAGCTGATAACAGTAACTGACAGTTACTGAGCACCCAGTTATATTTTATTTGTTTAGTTTCCTCTAAATTTACACAATGGGCTTACAATGGCCAATGCAAAGTTTTTCTTGTGGTGTAATATTCCACAAATGTCAGTTTATATTTATGTATACATCATTCCTCATTAACAATAAAACATATTTTTCAAGTATGAATTTCTGCATGTAAATTCTCTTCTTCGGTATGCAGATATTCTGACTTCTAGTGTGCATCATCACAAGTGATACAACATACAACCATTTCCTCTTCTTCCTCTGCCACATTGTTCATGGAACAGTGATAAATATCCAACACTGCCAACAAGAACTGTCAGTGCAGCTTCTCTATAAGCAGAGCACTTGAAGGGGGAAATGATGTCCTCAACAGTGCATGCCATGATATGTGCCTTGGACTTTCTGGTCCTGTAGTTTAAATATTCTGACTGAGCCAAGAAAGGTTCTGAACTTGCCTCTTATCCTTCCACGGAAAGTAAATGTCAAAACCAAAAGAACTATAAAGATTTTTCTCCCATCCTCTTGCTAACCTTGATGGTGGTGGTTGATTGTCTGCAGAAGGAGAATGAGAACCACAACAGAATGCCCAGAAATGGGTCCTTTTAGAGTTCTGTGTACGATCCATGTAGCTTTATGACTGAGCAGCAATATCCAAAGATGAGGAAAATGCTTTGGTTGCCTTCAGCTAGCATGTTAAAAGAAAGGTATGCTTTCCTTCCATATAGGTGAAAGTTCTTGTTAGCTGATTAAGCAGGAATGACACTCAAATTACTGATGGAAAGAAGGTAGAAATGTGAAATGCCTCCTGTCATTTACAGCATGTGCAATCAGAAGAATTTCAGTCTCTCTCCTTGTTGTGGTTTAAAGTTCTTCTCGGCACATAGGGAAGTTGACAAAGGTGAAGACATTGAACTCTATCATTATAGATAAACACAGGAAAATAGCATAGAGAAGCAACACGTAGATGCCTAACTTCTTGTCAAGTTTCCACTTATTTACATGGATTCCAAGCACCTGCAAGCAAACAGAGTAGCAGTTAATTAAGCTCTGAAGGAGACTTTTGGAAACAACCACTATAAGCTAAAAATGAGAGTCTTTTGAATTAGAGGTCAGGAAGACAAAAATATATTCTCAGTATTTTATACATGATATGCCAGAAAGGCAGCATATGTTGTTGACTCTGTTCTGACTCTCAATTGTCCTTGCACTGTTTTACAAAATATTCTATGAACAAAACTAAATTAATGTCTCTCCCTCAAGTGTTCCCCTGCAAATCCTGTATGTCCCAGCAGCACACCAGCACCTAATGCCCATTCTCTCAACAGCTTCAGAAGAGGTGCTTTCCCTGCTGATTTGCTGAGCTCCAGAACTAAGGGGTTTAAGTTACAGGTAGCAAAGCAATCAAGTCCTCATAAAGGCATCTGTTTTCCATGGTGTTGAGTGCCTCTGAATTGTTATTTATTTTGCTCAAAACTTTCCACTGAGTTTGCTGTGGGAGGGTCTGTGCAAATCAGGGTACTCAGCAGAAGAAATGAGACAGGAATAGATGCCTCAAACTCAGGTGATCTGGCTTCTGCTATGGAAAAACTCTTTTCAGAAAAGCATGAAGGGCCAGCACAGTAACACATCTGCATAATCCTCCCACTTTTTCCTACAGTGCTGATTAACAATATGCATGCAGCAACAGCACATACAAATGTCCACAGAACACCTGTGCTGTTTCACAGGTGCTGTGCAGTAGGGCAGGCTGGGGATAAGGGAAGAAAAGAACATGCTCTCACACCTTATAGATCAGATACATTAGGCAGTTAGTAGCAGAGTGAACAGCCCTGGCCGTTCTACCACTTCAGTCATGCACAGGTGATGTGAAGCTTTGTAGGACTCAGTCATGCAACAGTGTGAAATTTCCAGTGGTGACCCCCTCCTCTGCAAAGCCTCCACAGGCAATCAGTGAAAAACGTTAGTGTAAGTGGATACTTTTATACCTTTTTGATTCCTTATACCTGATTTGATTCTTCCTAGAGAGCATTCCCTGGGAGTCAAGCAGGATCAGACCTTAAGTACCAGTAAAATTGACTTTTCAAACAGAATTATTGTTTCACCTTAAGAAGTCATGTGTTACAAGGGTGTCTTATGCTGAGTGACATTCAGCATGTCTGTTCCAAGTCCTGGGGCACACAGTCCTCACAGACTAGTCTTCATTAAGGGTTTGGGCTACAGCACTTGATTAGTCCAGGCTGGTTTTGGAAATCAGAGACAAGGGCAAAGGATGATGAGGCACACCAGGTCTTGTCTCAGCATAGAGATAGGCTGGGGGGAATGGACACAGGACCACAGAAGTACTATTGGATTCAACAATTTCAACACTGCCACTGAAATCCATGGGACCTGCACATATCCAGCATCTCTTGCACCAAATGCCACATTTTAGTCCTCACTGAGGACAAAGGTAACTCTTCAACTCATGGTATTGCTAGAATCAATGCTAGGTATTTCTATTTTATCCTTCTGTATCATGTAAATACCTAGTAAGTATTTTCAAATTGGAATACTTGTAGATGCTCTCATACTTACAGTAAGTGCCACTGATCCTAGCAAAAGTGCAACTGAATAAACCAATCCTTTGCTGTTTATTTTAACCTGTGGAAATCAGAAAAGACTTTTAAAACGCTGACCACATAATTGTGCTTTGGAGATCAAAAATCAATTCACTGATTTAAAGTCCACCTTCTGCTTTGAATAGTGCCTTACATATTTTTAAACTATGCAAATCCGTGACAGATGTATCCTAATGAAGAACGGGAAGATTAAGGAATCAAACCGAATGGAAAGTAATCCCATCTCCATTAAAAAAGAAGTGAGCATTTATAGTGGATTTTATGTTAAAAATCCTCAGAAGAGAGAGTCATGCTGTTATTCTGATCTTAGTGACAAAAACATTAAGGTACATGGAGACAGGTTTACTGGGGTTGTGTAGTAATAAAATGATAGAGCCATGAGCCATCCATGGCAACCTTTTTCTGCTACACAGTGTAATGTACTCCAGCTGACAAACTGGAAATTAATTGCAGCTTGTGGAAGGGGAATTGCTTCCTTAACTGGGTTCCTTGGCAAAGAAAGAACTCCTTATTTAATAACATGATCAACAGGCTGGCTTTTCTTTTAAATTTATTCTATTTGCATGCTTTCTTTTTAGGATTTTTAAAAAACAGAACAGAAGTGCAAATTAAAGATTTGCCAAGTATACATACAGTTGATCCATAATCGATTGCCATGGTCTGCAAACCCCATGGAACACCAAGTCCCACCAGAATGTCAAAGACATTGCTCCCTACTGTATTGGATACTGCCATGTCACCAAGGCCTGCAGAGAAAAAAACAACAAAGAACAACTCTTTGATAAAATCAAAGTATATGGCCATTACTCTGTGTACTGGAGGAAACTAAAAGGGAATGATCTGCATTGATCCAATCCCCCTTGAACTGGCCTGAATATCTGAGGGAGGCAATTTCCATAACATCTGCCTGATTTCTGAAAAAAATGTGCAAAAATTGCTCACTCCAACTGCATCTTCCTTGTGTCTTGCAAAGCCTCTACAAGGTGTGTGGTATCCATGCAGCCTCTGAGGTCTGTGTCAAAGTCTTGTTCTAGGTAGTCTGCAGCCACAGGGAACCTGAAGATTATGTACTGGATTTAGAATGTGGACACATGACCTTTATCTCATGTGAATGAAAGGAGATCCTGAAAATAACCAACCAGATGTAGTCAAAGATATTATGCACTTCTATGGGGCTTCATCAGTGATAATTTCACTTCAAGAACAAAAAAAATACTAAGGAAAGGAAAAGAAAGGTGAATGGTGGTGAAGTACCTAGGTATTATTCAAAATCTACTTCAAAAGCCCACCACTGGCTGGCATCTCATTCTGCACCAGTATCAGTGGATATGAGGAAGGCAAAATTCTTCTCTGTCCCTGCTAATTTCCCTTAGACCTAACTGGCCAAACTATTGAATCACTTCCACTAAGTGAATACTGGACAGGAAGGAACTGAGAAGGAAGAGGAACTCTGACATAAATGGGACATGTCCCAAAAATGGTTTCATAGTAATCAGAGTGGAGACAGACACTACCATACCATAAACACCTAATTTTCTAGCAGGAAGCTGCTGAAAGGTAATGCTCTGGATCCAAATTATGGCAGTGCCCACCTATACCTGTCTGCATTCTGTCAGTGAACAACTCTCTTGAATTCAAGCAGTGCTGTCTTTAAGGGCACTGGGCCCCCTTTTGTCAATCTAGTGCTTACCTTAACATTCAGAGCAAACAATCTTTGCAGTATTTTTGTCTAGTACAACAGCAGAACTAATCTAAAGAAGCAGTCTGTTAATTTAAAAATGTAACATGTTTTCCTTGTTCTTGAAAAAAGAATCTGTTCACTTAAATTAATACACATGCAAAATTAATTTAGTAGGTGGTTCCATAATAATCTGAAAACTTTTTTGTACTGTTTTTGTGAGAATATTCTGCACACAATAAATAATGCAGCATAGAAAATTATATGCTTTAAATATAAAACACTTCAAGCAAGCAACATTTAACAGCATTACTCCTATCTCAAATTAAAAAGGTGAGGTTTTTGAGTACATAATTTATTACTGCAAAGCCCTTATTGTTTGCCCAATGATGTGTGATGGAGATGTCATTATCTGACAAAAAATGTCATTATCTGATTAAAAAAAAAGACTATGGGAATTGAAATAGTGAAAAAGAATAAAATTAGATCCTTTTCTTATTCTATTGCTGTACAGAGGATCACACTGTCAGCTCTAATGTTTTTCAACAACAGGAAGGGATGCTGCTAGCAGTGTTTTACAAGTAAAAAAAAAAACACAAAGAAACTTAAACAAAAGTTAAAGATAAATGAGAAAGACTTTGACAACTTCAAATGGACAGCTGAGGAGGATGTAGCTGTCAGTAATACAAAACTCCTTCTGTGCAGCTGTTCATATGTTCCAGTGGGAAAGAGGTCTGCATTTGGATGAGAACTCTGCCTGGAGCAACAACACTTCTGCCACATCCTCTTAAAACACTTCACTTCCTTGGGTTTGAGAGGTCTTCTAGAAATGAGTAAAGGTTTTTCATGGAGAACTGCTGGTAAGTATATATTCTTCAATGTAGTTTTTAATACCTGATATTTTAGTTTTGTCTGTGACTTTTGTCTTTTTACCCTGACTGATACATACCATGCATGGGACATCTGAGGTTGAATTACCTTCTAAAATGCTAGAATGCCCCATCTCAATAAGCAAAAGGTAATTTTTTTGCTCACAATAATTAGCAAACTGTTTTGGCTTTTAATGAGGTACTGAAACAGTAAAAATTAAAATAAAATGATAAAATTGCATTGACAATTTGTGTGTATGGAGGAAGCAAATCCCAGAGCATGTATGTAAGATTGCAGTTATCTTTCAGCAGACACAGTACCTTGTCTTGCTACTATTAAGCTGGCCATGCAGTCTGGGACACTTGTTCCTGCAGCCAGGAAAGTAATGCCCATGATCACATCTGGTATCCCAAGGGTGTATCCAATCACAGTCACCTGAACAAGGAGGAAGGTGGATTAACTTATCACATTTGGAAAGTCTCCTCATTCCAGTTGTGGCACACTTAACTTTGATTTCTGGTGTGGACTCTAGCAGGAACAGACTCAGAATACTTACCCATTTCTGCAAATTAAACACTTGTGGAATAACCAGCCTAAACCCAACCCTGTGCACAGGAAAAGGACTTTGGGTCTTATTATTCAACATTCTAACAAACAAAATTCAATTTCCTGTTGTTCTAACATGACATACTGATGTTTTAAGGAGATATAATCCAATCTGTGGGTTTGGGAGTTTTTGGGTTCCATGAATGGCAGGATTCTCACTGGTTTTATTCTCAAAAGGACTGCAACCAATATTATATTGTAATATAGTGGCAGAAATACAAAGAAATTATTATAACCTAACACATGAAGAAGGAACTAGTTTCTTGCATGATTCTAATATAATCCTGAAGTGAACATGTCTGGTTCTATTGTCCCCTGATATTCCAGATGCAGCTTGAAAAGAGCTTAGGGAATCATTTAAGATTGCAGCAGAGCTATTAGAAAAGGCAGCTGAAAAGGAAGAAGGTTTGTGAGAGAGAGAAGACTGAACCAGGGCCAGAAAGCTGCTTCCCTGCTGAGACTGCTAAGGATAGAAATCTTCTAGGCTATGTGTTGTTTTCTTGACATAGTTTGCCAGTCTATCACATGAGGACAGTTGGACCCCTCAACTAAAGAAAAGGTGTATTTTAGGAACTCACTGATGAACCTTATCTTCAGGGGCAAGAAGAGACCCAGAAACAGGAGTGGGCACAATTCTCCTCCTGAGACTGGTAACAAGGTACTGTGATCCAGCTGCCTCCTAAAGTAGTATGGACTGCAGCTTTAATGAGCATCTCTCTCATTTGTGAAGGGAATATCTACATAAGGAACCAAAGTACAGAGTATGACCTTCCAAAGAACACATAATATGACATAAATGTGTGGCTTTTTGGTTGGCAAATGAGTTTCTTACACACAGTCTATATTAGAGGACTGTTTTACAATGCAAAAATTATACAGAAAGTTGCAAAAAGTATATAGAAAACAGTCTTTCATGAGAGGAAATACAAAGCCATTTTTAAATGCCTGACAGGCATTTGCAGAAAGTAGAGATGTTCTCCACTACCTTCCTGTGCTGTGTTGTGCCCTATACAGTAAAGGCCCAATTATTTCTGCAGAAAAAAGGCAGCAGAAAGCTAAAATTATAATAATTATAGTATGAGCTGAAGAGACTGCTCTACAGTCACGTGCCTTTCTTTAACAGATGCACAGAAGATTTTTACATACGTTGAGGTGCACATTTCACTCAGTAAGAAGTCCTGCTACACACACTCACCATCCACACCATGAAGTAGGAGAACAAGGCAATCCAGAGAGTGGACAAGATGAATGTCAGCATGAAGCACTTCTCCCAGCGTGGTTTGCTGCAGTTTGGAATTGTGGCAAACAGCACAAATATCAACGGCCATGTCAAAAGCCATTTAATTTTGTTCATTTTTCCATCTGCAGGACAAAGGAAAGAAACAGTTCAGCTTTCCCATCGCTATCCCAGGCTCAGTTGCACCTCTTTGAGCAGAGCAGATGATCCCAGAAGGATGTTTACAGTTGTGCATGTCAGCTCATTTCCAGTGTACCTTTCAACTGGACTTGGCCTTGTCACTTTCAGCCAAGTTCTGCAAGCTCATCCAGAATCTTCTTTTAATTAAGCCTGCCAAGGTCTATGAAAATCCATGGAAGAATTACAATGATTTAAAGTCATGGCTGATATTAAAACTAAAATTAAGTCAGGTTCATTGCTCTTTCAAATGTATTATTACAAATCCAGAATTTAAAAAACAAAACCAAAAACAAAACCAACCAACCGAAAATATCCACCCTCTCACCTTAATAGAAATATCAAAATCCAAGTGGTGAAAACAACTTGTACATTCTGTGCAACAGAAAACAGAAGCACTACACCCAACCTATGAACACAGCAATGTTTTTTTCATGTGTCTCATTGTTCTAACTTGGGCAGAAGTTTAAATAAACTGATACTTAGAAGATCTAGATTTGTTAAGTCTCTCCATCTGCATACAGCACTACCTTAAGATGGTAAAAGAAAACTTCTGGAAAAGGAAACAAGGTAGTGACTTCCCTTGTACAGCTCTCCCAAATCTACTGGTGAGAAATACCCAAGAACTGTCACCACTGAAGACTGGTACATGCCTTGTCTTTTTTTCTAAAATTTAGAGTATTGCAAATGTAATCTCTATACATAAACACAATTACTTTATAACTGGGCCATAAGTAAATGGGGTACTATTTATGCAGTTCGTGAAGAATAAATTTGTCTGTCAGGATAAGTGAGAGTATCACAACCAACATCACAGCCATTGTGGCTTGGGTTTTCTTTACATTGTGTTAGAATTATGCTACAATTAAGTAGGGGTTTCCACCATTAACTCATAATGCTATGCTTGAGATTTACTAAAAGATGCTGTTTTGAATAAAATCATTGATCAAACTGAAGAAAATTATCAGGCACATCTTCCAGTGAAGTTGTTTAGCTACATTATAAAGAACAGTTAATAACCAGCTTCTATCAATCTAACCAGTAATTTTCTTTCAGCAAAGGCTTTGGGATTTAAGATGTGTTTAACAGGAATCTTTGTTAGTGATTTTAATTGGACTGAACTCAGTCCTCTGGATCAACGTGCTCCAGGATGCAATGAAATTTAATATTTAACATTTAAAAATGAATAATACTTTTATCATTTATGATGCTATTTAGTAGCCTAATTTAACTTGTTGAGTCCAAATGTGTCTTCATTCATTTACTTCTGTATGTATTCTAGAATTAAATTTTCTTGCTTGAGTTATGAAACAGTTTCCTAACTTGAGATTTCCTTGTGAATTTTCAGATGCCATCAACTCACCAGGAAATCTTAGACTAAGCTTTGCTCTTTATTCCCATTTATAGCTTGTGGCTGTGGAACTTCTAATGCATAAAACTACTGAAGTCTCCCAGGGTCATTTCTATTTCCAGACTCTTACATTTCACTGAGGATCTATTACAGATTTTACAGGGAAGACCTTTTTTCTCTCTGCTTATACATACTTCTGCACAGATGTTTTTTAAAACACTTATCTTTTACCTGTTCTGTCCAGAAAATGACACTTCTTGGCTCACTTCTCTCTTTAATTGTTAACAAGGCTGTAAATATTCTACGAAATATCCTGTGGTAATTTATACCTCCTCCTGCTTAATTTGTTACAGTTTGGATAACTTAAAGACTCCTAGATAGTTAATTTGTACTCTCTATGTACTCAAGTTGCTAAGCTTGGTCCATAGTCCAACAAGTCAGCATGGCCTAGGCCAATAATATGCTCAGCACATAATTCCAAATGCAGGGTCAGTGGCTGACTGAAAAAATTGTATATCCAATTCTGATCTGTGTGGGTGTAATCTGATTGATTTTGGTGCTGCTACACATAGGCAGTACTATTTCTCTTTTCAGTAACATAAAACAGAATTGCCTTAAGAACAAATAGAGTCTCTGCTGGGGAATATGCATCTTGTCTGGGATCCTGTTCAGTACCCTGAATTGCTCAAACAAATGCTTAATCGAGAACACATAGTGCCTTACCCCTGGCACAGCTATGTTTGTTCATTTCCAGGAAAAACCTAAGTACTAGAGGAGGAGGAATTGCCTTTCCATTACCTTTGCTGAGTCTGAATGGATGTGTGTCGGATTAAAATTCCTGGCTCTATTAGTGGTGATGCTTTACCCACACATCTTGAGCTGAAACTGCTTAGCTAGATGGTTTGTGGGAGTGACATTTGCATTCATTACATGGCAACCAGGCTCGAGACTTTGGGGACCAGCTGTGTGTAATTCTGGGCTTTGCTGGGTGAGCAAGAGAAGCTGAGTGGCCACTTGCAGCTGGCCTGGAATGGTTCAGAACCACCATGGCCAAAGCAGCTTACTTGACACATTCTACATGGGCTTCTCTTTTGTGTTTTGGTTTTCTAGCTTTGTAAACTTTTATATAAAGCCTTATGTATATCTGGCCTTGGTTTTGCCTCAGGCCTTTTTATTCAGCTCCTACCATTCTGGGTCATGGAACTTTGTGGCATACAGGGCTAAAGTCTACTCTTATGCTGTAACTTGGTAGTTTTTTAAGATTTTAAGTACATTTAGCAGCAACCTCAATGAAGTGAGACTTTATTTCCTCATGAAACTGACAAATTTATTCATTTCACCTGGCTTAGATGAATGCACAATCCATACACAGCTAGAAAACACAAATTTTTTTCTTTTCCAATTTTTTTTAAAGTATTTCTTTGCTGTTCTGTTGTTTTGGTTTTGACCACCCACTCTAAAATAATAATTAAAAAGATTTAATGATAAAGATGTTAAAATGAAGTATGCTTATAGCTCATGACAAATTGTTTTGCAACTGTTGAGTAGCTCCCCAGTACATCTGCAAGGAAGAAAATTATCATTCCCATTTAGGCCATTGTTCAGTACACAGCTGCTCTGTCCCATTACAAGACTTCAGCAGAGTTGTTTTAACAGTGGTACCACCCACTCCTGTGAGCCCTGGGTTTAAAGGCTTCTGCAGCAACCCACATAACTGAGGAAAGGTGTATTTTGCACTCCAACAATAAAGAAAGAATATTACTTTATTCCATGGTCTACATTCTGTCCACATCACTCTGCTGTAAAACAAGAAGATGAGGACTTATTGCAAGGAGTTGTTTTCACTGCTTCATACATCCAGTTTTTCTTTTTCCACAGATATTTGGAAGCCAAGCATGCCAAGTATTTCAGAGAGGTATCATTACAAAAGAGCTTGATTACAATGTTTCTGAAAATGAAGTGGCAAACCTACAACAAAGAGCTCTGCTAATTTTCAATACATTCCTGGGCTAGTCATCTTTCCAGATTTTATGCTCACAGTAATTACTTTCACATACAGATAGTGTCCTGGTGAACAAGGACAGCAATATATATCACAGCACTGAGAAGAAACAACTATTTCTTTAAGGCACTAAAGAAAGCACTTCTTACAGAAAAAATACTGTCCTATTTGCAACACTCACAGAGAGCTGAGAGGAGCTCAGTGTGACAGTGTGAAAGGACATTTGTGTTTACCTTTAGACCAGAAGTGTACTCTTGAAGTAAATGTACTGATTGACTCCACTTAGTGTTTTCTAGTTTGCTATTTATTTTAGTCTGCAACAGGGAGCAGCCTCATATCACACCAGTAACATTCCCTGGGCATAAAGCTGAACCACAGGCACAAAATTAAAAGTGCTCCAAGTAATAATGGGCATTTTGTCCACAGGACCAAGCTGGAGTCTGAAACAGAACTTCCAAAGGCACATAGTGCAGACAGCCCATTACACATCCTAGTAAACAATCTGCAGGGAAAACACTTTTTCAAGTGGAAACAGAGTGGAGTCTGTAACTGCACCATCAGGAATCACACCTAAGCTATTGTAGTTTGTTAAATTTGATAGCTTTTCCACTTAGTTTTCCCTTTAAAATTGTGTCAGCCAAGCACAGATCTGAGCTCCATACATCAGTTACTTCAGAACATTCCTACACCTTCCCAAGTGAAAGAAGCATCTCCTCACACATAGCAATGATCTAAAACAATTATAACATCCCTGAAAGGCACAAATCTAATTGGAACACAGGCTTTTCATAACTGTATGTTTGTGTATTCATGTAAATCTCTCACTTAAGGCAACTTGAAAACTGGGAAAGGTATTCTCTAATTGAAATGAGAAAGGCTTCCTGAAGTTTACTATTGATTGCTATTTTTCCAGGGGTTTTCTTGTTGGTGGTAAACTTAAGAGAAAAAATGAGGCACATCCAGGCTCACCTAAAAAGATTATTGCTGCAAATTTTTCATGCTTCACTTAATAATTTTTAAACTTTTAAAATTCCTTTTTTATCTTTTTAAATCTCTCTATCATTTTTCATCTGGAAAAGCACAAAACCTAACCAACCAAACAAAAAAAAACTCACCTGTTTTTTTCCAATTAAAAATTATTTTCAAAACATCTGTCCCCTTGGTTCTAATTGAGCTTTCTAGTTACAAAGATGCATTTACATCCACATATTATTATCAATATAAATTCAACTATCAACCTAAAAATGTGGAAAAGTAACACATAAGCCTCTAAACTAGGAGCTTTGTAATAACCCACACATCAAGTCAATTTCTGTTAGAAAATGCTGTTCATCAGAGCTCAGACTGATTGGAAAACTTCAATATAAGTAGATTAGAAAATCTGAAAACTTAATTAATTTCTAGTCATGTGCAGTATCCAAAAAACAACAGAGAAATAAGTATGGTACTCAATGTAAAAACAATGGAAACAGATACAACAAACTAGATCCATTGGGAATTTTCCATCAGAAAAATGTCTGTTGCAAAATAATAAAATAAACTGTTAGAAAATGGCCCCAAATTTGTCATTAGGAAAATTAACTCAGCAGCTGACTCTCCACCTTCTTGGAAAAGATTGATTTCAGCTCTGTAATTTCCTTAGAAATTGTGCAGGCAAGAGATTCTCTGTATGAGCACACTAGAAAAAGGCTATGTAGTGTGTAAAACAGAGGCTCAGTCTTTATCATCCTTCCAAGTGGGCAGCAGACATAATAAAATATTTTTATTGCAATTCTCCTGCAACAGACCCTTGGAAACATTTTTTTTCCTTTGGAAAATACCAAGGTTTTACTTCTCATCCTCGTCCAAAACAGACTATTTTTCAACCTACTGATAACTCTTCTCGGAAGTTTCATTTTCCAGAATACAAGTTCCAAATTCCAGACCATGAAATCTGTCCAAAACAACTCAGATTTCTATTTTCAGCCTGTGCCTTTACCACACTTCGAATATTTGGATTTATGCCAATAACTTGCTCTTAAATACACATTTTTGGTATAGTGAAAACTGGTCTACAAAAAAGAATTTGCTCCAGTACACAGAAAAGAGCTTTACTCTCAGAGTTACAATAGATTTGCACAGGAAAACATTCAACAAAAATGAGATGGAACTGAATAGAGGTACTCCCCATTACTTGTTATACTTGGCTAGACTTTGCCCTGGTTTATTTTGTATGTTTTAACCTTGCTGTCTAGCAAAGAGCTACAGCATCCTGAGTGTTCAAGTGAGGTACACTGGGTTTGCCTTGTCCTTTCCAATAAAGGAAGACATTAAGTCAAGCTAGTAGGAGCCAGGTTCAAAGTAAGTAAAAGGTTCTTCACAAAATCATGAAACTCCTTCCCAAAGGATGTGGGTGTTAAAAGTTTGCAAAGATTCAATGACAATTAGACATGAACATTAACCTAATGAAGAAGAAACACAGAAGGAATTTTAAAACAAAATTTTACATCCAGTCCAGGAAGTTCCTTGAGAGGACAACAGCTGAACAATAACTTTGTCCTATCTCATTCTTCCCCAGGTTTCTTCATAAAATCATGGCTGGAGTCAGAATCTTGAAATAAACATTTGTTTTGACCAAGCACAAATATTTTAAATGTTTTTAGTAGATACTGTTAATTTTTTTGCTTCTATCCTACGTGCTATCTTTGTATTTTAGTTCCAAACAAAAATGGATAGGATTGCTAATCTCCTTTATTGCCATTTTATTTTAACTCTAGGAATTATTATTCCTGTTTTAGCTAACACCATCATGACTTATGTAAAGCATCCATGCTCCGATTCTGTGAGGGAAGCAGTTCTTCATTCCTGTGAAATGATCAGGAGCTGAGATCACAGAGCATTTTAAAGGGTGCTGAACATGTGACAATGGAAGGGATTTAAGCATCCATTAAGAGCTGCACAGAAGTGCTTTTCTGAGTCTGGGCTCTGGAAGACCACTGAGCTATGCAAGGGCTTTAACACACCATTTTGTCATCAACATATGCCTGCCCAGTTTTGTCCTATTTTATTCTGATCTGTGGAGTGTTTTTTTAAAGTTTAAGACTTGTTTTCAAACAATGTAGAGCAACCAAATTGTAAAGCTTCAAATGAGCCTTTCTCTTGGGAGATAATCATCACAGTCTAAAGGTTAGGTCAAGAAAGAAATTCCCCTTTCAAAGAGAATGTGTTTTTCCCACACAGAAACCAAGGGCAAAGACTATTTGAATGATATTACATGCAGTTTCCATAAAAACTGTACGTTGTCTCCTGTTTCAGGATGGGCCTGAACCACACCCATACCCAGGAGTGAATCTCTCTGGATGTTTGACAAAGGGGATATATGCTGAAACAGTTTGAGACTGTTTTCATGTAACAACTATATTCTCTATTTCTGCTTGCTAAAGCCCTACACTTACTGCTGAGCACTCCTGTTGACAGAGGATAAAAAAAGAACAAAATGCAAAAGATGCATTTTGGTATGACAAATAATTACTGTGAATCACTCAGAGATGAAACTTTATACTTCACTTACATTTACTTCTGTTTCAGAAGAAAACCAAACTTGTTCTTGCAAAAATATCTAGAATATGCAGTTTGAAGAAAGTCAAATCCCAAACTAGGCTAAAAAGTGTGACTACAAAACAGCACAAAAAAAGGGGCTGGGCCAACTCACAGCCATTGCAGTTGCAGCTCCTAAAATACTAGAGTGGATTTTTTACTCTGGACACCACAACCATTGAATTGGAAAACTCTGTTGAAAACTGAAAGCCTATTCTTCACAGAACACTTTACAGTACTGGAAAAATACATGAACTTCTCACCTTTAGAAAATGTGTGTGCTGTATTCCTGGACTGAAAATATATTAAAGAAAACCAGAGGGGATTCTGGGAAACCTTTTTCCTGAAGCCAGTTTTAAATTTCAAGATATTTTTTAGGCTACTGATTGTGTCACAGTACTTAAACAACAACAAAGCATGATGCTGGGTCCTCATATTTTTGTGAAACTTGTCAAAATGATGCTTCTGAAAGCAAAATAAAAGAATTCTTGCTCAGAATATATGAATTGAGCAATGAGAATTCAACCAACAGATAATCAACTCCAGACAACAGGAGTGATAAAACCTGAAGGTAATGATGAGGATTTTATACAATCATTTAATCACTTTTACACAACTCTCTTGAGTTCATGCTGAAATTTTGCTCCATTCAGTAAGAATTGTATCACCAGTGGTTTCACTCTGGCCTGTTAAAGCTCACTTTATCTTTAAAGACTTTCTCAAAAATGCAGAAAAACTGCATTTCAAGAAGATCAGTGACATAATTAGTAACTCCCTCTTTAGTTCAAAGCATTTTGTCTATTGTGAATGTCACACACTTAGGAAGCTCTAATCTGAAATCCACCTATGTTTTATTCATGAAAAAAGCTGTCTGGAACATAAGAAGAAATGTATGATCGCACTACCCTAATCAGAACTTGTATCCAAAAACTTGTTAAAATCATCTCAGTTTAGAAGTCTTCTTTGCCAACACATGCAAGGGAGGTCAAGGTTTGGAACAGAGTGCTCATGGAAGCAGTGGAATCACTGTCTCTGGCAGTGTTCAGAAGTGCAGATGTGGTGCTCAGTGATGTGATTTAGCGGTGGACATGGCAGTGTTGGGCTAACAGCTGGACTCAATAATCCCAGAGGGTTTTCCAACCTTAATGATTCTAGGATTCAATGATGTTTAGATGGTTTGGGGGGACATTTTTCCTTTTTAGAAGTTATTAGTTTCTGTTGTTATTATTACTATTATTACTATTATTATTATTATTATTATTATTATTATTACTCTTACCATTAACGTGCTCATGTGCACAAGCATATTGCTGACTTGGATCCTGTTAGTTGGCCATACAATAAAAATACTTTTTTCACTATCTCATGAATGAACATCTAATGAGCCTATCTTCAGTGAATTAGTTTGCTTCCATTCCTCATCCAATTTGTAACTGCTGACTGCAAGAAGCTCCTGTGGGAGCACAGTAACACACAAAAACATAATCATCTAGTCTTCACATAATATACTTCAATGTTTGTTCAATGACAAACATCTCTTCTACAATGATGGCAACTGAAGCAATGGGATCTCTAAGAAATTAGATACAACGTGGAAAAGCCTTCTATTTTACTGCATGTGGTATTTATCCATGCCAAGCAACACTTGTGTTAAACAGTAACAATGTGACAGACTCCATGTCTGTGAGGGCTGATCTAATCTCTGCTGTCTTATCTCCAAAACAGTTGGGCAAGAGTCAACCTGCAAAGTGCCAAGGGCATCAGCACAAGAGGTTGGTTATACATAGCCCTTCACACCGAAGAATTTAAAAAAAAACTTCAGAAGGTGAATACTATTGCATTCAGCTATTATGACAATTTTAAACATTCTTTCTCTCCCTAAATCTTCTTTCCTTTCCATCCAAGAAGCTTCCCCCGCTACAGTCACTAAAACAATTTATTATATATTTATACACCCAGGTGCCTCCAGCCTAGCAATTCCCAGCAGGTCATTATTAACTGTTCACTTCAAAATGACTCGTAGTGCAGTGCTCCTCAGGTCAGTCTGATGTATTTCAGTATAAACCTCCCTTTCCTGCTTTCCCTTCACCTCTGGCAAATCAGCACTTCTACCATGGCAGTCCAGGATGACTGGAAAACACTTTCCTAAGATTTGCTTTTAGCCATCCAGCCTCCAGCCCAGTTTTACCCTTCAGACAGTCAAACCAATCCCTTTCCTCCTCTCTTCCCACACAGGTTGTCTTTCTTACAACACAATCTTTGGCATTTAAGTACCTTCTCTTTCAGTACTATAAACATCTAGAAAGTAAGCCATACCTGGCACTGAAAATGGAGTTAGACTGTCCTGTTCACTTTCCTCCTCCTGGTTCCCCACAGGGATGTTTCCATTCTCGATGTTCTCCTGTCTCCTGTTCTGAAGTGCTTTGCTGGAGCCATTGGCAGATTGGATCAACCGCTGACGCTGCAGTGTCAAAACACAGAACCGCCACAGTTCAGAAAGTGTTTATTTTGGGAAATCCAAGTTTTGCTCTCTGTCCAGCCCCAGTCACATGAGCCATGAAGTTTCTCCTCAAAGCTTTCCTTTCAGTCAACAACAAACCTGTCTGTGGCCTACCTGTCTTCATCAGGCATCAGGCTTAATCTAGGTTAGCCATGCACTTCAAAATTACTGGCAGGAGTCTTTCAAGTCACGATGGAGAATGTTGTAATATTTGTTCTTCCACACCATGTTTTAATCAATGTGGTTATTCTAAAGCACTTCCCACCCAACAGTTCCCACTCAAACCAGCAACAGCACCATAATCAAGGGTAAAACTCAAGATATCTCTGCACAATTAGAGTTGGCTCATGAATGACTCATTATCCAGAACTCTCCTTCTCAGATCCAGCTCTCCTCCCTCCTTCTCAACTCCATTCATTGAGGTAAATCTGAACTCCCTATTTTTAATTTCAAAAGCAAGATGAATCCCTGTTGCCCTTGTCCAAGTACATGAAGCTCATCACTGGCCCTGCAGACATGTATGAGAATGCTGCAGTTCCAATACACAGTACAACAATTACAGGGACAGGTTTTAAACATCAGTATATATACCCATTCATGCACTGGAGAATGTTAGATGCAACAGTAAGTTCTTACTTTTTCTAAAAAAAATAATTCTTTTTAGTTCATTAGATGAGGTAATGCAGGGTTGATAAGTGTTCTCTTTTCATGACAAACTAGCAAATTCCTAAAAAGTGCTCTGAAATGCCTTGAAAAAGAAAGTAACTGCACAACATGCAAAACAATTTCCCCAAGTAGTATCAACACACTACAGAGAAAAATTCTATCTGAATACTTTGCAAAACTTGTGACTATGTAAGTGAGAAAACATAAGACCATACTTCCAAAATGCTCAAGTTTAGAGAGTGTTTTTTGCAGATGTTGAAGGGACCAAGTATCAGCTTTCTACCCACACAGCCATTAAGAATTTTTCTCTGATCAATGAATTGACTTCAAGGATTACAGAGTCAACTGCTGCCATGTGCCCTGTCTGATCTTCTTTTCCTGACCATAACAACTTCCACTATATTACTGTTAAACTGTATTATTGTTACAAATATATTAATGGTGCTTTCTTTTCTTCTGGCATTCAGAAGGCTGGCTAAACACATGAACTGCGTTATGATGCTGAAATCTATTTACTTCTCATATTTGATATTGTGGGAGCAAATTATATAACCCTGCCTTCATAAAACCCAAGGTTGGTAGGCCAAAGATTTCACCCCCAGTACTTCAGACAACTTCTGAACAGCCTCACTTGACAAGTCCTGCCACTTGAGCTGCAGGGTATGGAACAAGCAATATACAGTCACGACAATATATCAAGTCAGAGATAACTGAAACTGTCCAGGGCAAATTCTCCCCATGAAAATATTTTGGTCCGTTTTCATTTTGAGTTGAGGACTATAGTGAATACTAAAGAGGCAGGCAAATCTCTGAAGGGATTCTAAAGTGTTAATAATACAAGAGCAGTTTTTAAGAATTTTGGTTGCCTTGTTCATTATCCTTTTTTAACCTGACCACTTTTGTAATAATCAAAACCAATTCTTCTGCTATAAATAAAATCTAAATGTGCACATATGCACACACACACACTGAAATAAACATTTTTCTGTAGGGAGATAAAGTAATCCCTCCTTTTTGGCTGCACTCCCATTACAACAGGCAGCATCATCAGTTGGGAATCAATCCTCAAATCTGTTCTCAGAGTGCTGCTAGAGAAAGACACAGCTCTACCCCAACTGCAGGAACACAGGAGAATTTAAATTCTGGAATGACTGTGAGCCCAGTTCTTTGGTAACCCCTCTGCCCCGTGGTCCTTTGCTGTTTCCCTAATGAGTGTACCTCGTTAATGATGAGCCGGCTCGCCATCCGCATTCTGGTGCGCGGTCCAAATTTGTTCGTAATCATGATCCGCAATCCAGCCTCAGGGAAGCGGTATTTGGGAGGGCTGGAGCAGATGATCTCATCCACCATCACAACACTGTTTTTGCCATACTGCTGTATCCCCTTCACTGATGATCACAACGGACACAGTTAGCAGTGGAATTGACCTTACCATGCATCCCATCATCCAGAGTCAGGTCTGTTCAGGCTCAGGTGGGGCAATATTCATCTGAATGCCTGAATTTAGGAGTTACTTTCCATGAATATTTCTGCAGCCTGGTCAATCTCCTCATCAGCTGTGTGCTTTGTTTAGATCACATGCTGGAAAGGGATTTTACCCTACTAAGGGAGCCACCAAGCCACTGTCAGGTTATCAGGAGCAGTTTCTCCCCAGCTGTTCATGCTGCAATACCAGTTTTCTTTGCTTATGTCCCACTAGGGCTTTGTACCCTTTCTCTAGAAGTGTTTGCACTGTGGCAATGTAGACAGCACTCCTGAAACTTTTAAAGCTATTCTACTGGATCAAGGTGCTGCACATCCAGAAGGCCCTAATGTTGTGCTCACTCCTTCTGGAAATCTTCACTTTACCTTCACAGGATATTACCAGTATCTCTCATGTGAAAAAATTTGAAATTAGGAAAACCAACAATTGTCAAGAACAAATTTATGCTATAAGCAAGCCTTTGTTAAAAGAATCCATACCAAGTTTAAGATTACAAAGTTAACCATGTTAAGAGCATGTAGAGACAAAATTTTATTTGGAATCAACACAAGTACAGGCAAGGACTTTAGGAGCTCACCAACAAACCAATATTCTCACAAATGCTACAGACTACACATAGCAAGCAGAGCAAGGCTCAGCAGACAGGAGACATACCCATGTGGTGTTAGAAAGCAGGGCAGGAAATACATACATGCCTAAAATAAATATTAATTGTTACATATAATAAAATGTACAAAAAAAAAAAAGTCGTTTGTTTTCTGCTTTGCTTAGCTTGGCCTCCCCCTCTCCCTCCCCTTTTGTGTTGTTACTTACATTAGGAAGAGGAGGAGAATTTAGGAGGTAGAAGTGAAAGATAATTAGTGCATGGTTCCAGTCAGGAAGCAAAGGAAATCTAAGAAAACATTCAACTCAAACAATGGAATTAAAATGGACCTGTTCTAAACACACAAAAGCCTATATTGTTATTTTTTCACATCGTTACAGTGTTGAAATATTTTTGGTTTTCAGGAAGACTGGATCCATGCATGCATCTTAGTCACATCATGCAATAAAGGCTTTGCTGTCTCAATCTTCTAGCATATTTGCAGTTGAAGAAATACATCCTCCATAATGATTCAACAAGAAAAACCTAGCAAGCCTGTAAATCACCAATAAACATCTGTAACTTTTACCCTTCAGCATCTGAGTGTCTCGCCTTGTTTCACTAAAATGGGTTCAGTGAGCACCCTGGGGTCTCCTCAAGTGTCATAAATACAAGATCTCTGGTTTCACAAAGAAATGTGCCCTGCTCAGAGAATCCACTCTGCAGTCTGGCTTTCAGCTTAACATCTCTAATAGAGCACAGAACTAGTAGTAATTTTACATTTACTAAATGTAAAGGAGCAATTATCCTCCTCCATCCCAACATCCAAATCAAATTAACCTCACTGAGTGCTGTGGCTGATGATGCAAATAAGGAGCACATCCACTCCAGTGACTGTTGAAGTGTAGCAGCTTTTTTGTGAAGGAATATACAGCCAGACAAGTTTCCTAAGAATCAGTCCTTACAGAATAGGACTCAACCACATAAACTTAACATTTGCTTTAGTTAAAGAAAAAGAAATGTTTGAAAGCAATGCTGATAAGGCAAAAAGGCCAGATATTAACAGACTCATCAGATTAACTGCTCACAAGTGAGTTTCTCCAGAGAATTAATCAAAATGCTTCATCTTACAGTGACATGAAAAACACAGAAGCTCTGAAGTTACTCTGAAACTGTTTCTTAGAGCCCTATGAAGACAGTGAGCAAAGCTTTGATCAAAGTACTATGATTAAAAACTCAGCACTGATGTAGAATACCCCATGCTAAACATATATATAACTGCAGCTATTTTGACTTACTGCAGCACATTGCTCTTATTATTTTCATTATTTTCAGTCTGACTCCCTGTGCCTGTAAAAATATATACCTTAGCCCTATATAGTATGGACTTCACCTAAAAGTTGTTTTAAGAAATGTGAAAAGGAGAAAAGCCTTTTCTACTTCTCCTTTGTGATAATTCTTTTAAAAAAAATCTACCGAGAACAGCTTTTCTTTCCAACAAACTTATTGCTCACCACCAAAGGTTCATCACCAACAACCCTGCCAAAATCAACAGAAAGCTTCTCGATGACTTTAGCTCTGATCAGGCCCTTAGAAATCTGCTTTTGTCCAAATTTCTGGTTTCAGGAAGGGGTCAAACCATGCCACCTGGTGGAAATTTGGGTCAACGTAATAAAAGTCAAGGGCAATAACGTATTCGTACTTTGAAAATCGGAGCAGTATTCACAAAGTACATCTATTTTGCCTTTACCTGTGTGTGCAGAACTCACTCTTTAAACTGAATTTTTCTTATGGTGAAAAGCTCTCCTTTTTCTTTCTGAAACTTGAGTGATGAAAGGTTTTATATTGTACTACAGGAAGCTCTTGAAAGTAATGAAACTTACAAGCATAAAAGAGCTTTACAGTGTGTGAACCCACCTTTTACCTGCACCCTGAGAAACAGACTACCCTTGCTAGAAACAAAGTTCCTCACCCAAAGCAGCTTTTCCTTTATGGGAAGTAATCAGGCTTTCCTCCTGTGAAAAATCAGATTAAGGTCAAACCTACACCTTGGTGAAGCCAAGGGAGGTTTTTTAGTGAATCTTGAAAGCTGCTAACCAGTGGTGAATGCAAGGCAGAGGCCAGCCCTAGTTCTCTCCTTGCTATTAGCAGTGCTCCTTTCTGAAAGCTGCTGCTGGGGAAAATGCAGCTCAGCTTGTGAAGCCAGCATGTGTCAACTCAGAGGGAGTCACTGATGGGTCACAGCATATTTTGAGAGAACAGGGGGAAGAAGCAAGAGCAGCCATGTGACAGTTTTCTAGGACAGCATCTTGACACAAAAAGCAGTCAGGCTAACACTGCCATCCTCCCCTCCCACTGCTCACTCCAAATCCTTAATCTCTTCCTCCTGTACTTTCTCAAGCCAGGCATGTTTGCCTAGGACAGTACCTACACTCTCACTCTGAACACCTGTCCCTCCAATGCAGCATGTATTTGTGTATGGGTGCTGGAGAAGGCAAAGGGGATCCAACTGAAACTGCAATGTCAGTGCATCTTTGAGGGAAAATCAGAAAAGAAATCTGCTGTGGACAGTTGCCAGTGGAGCTTTCTTGCTTCTTTTCTGCATGTTCTTCACAAGCATTCAATAATCAACACATTTCCTTCCTAGACAGGCAAGCACTCTGTGCTATCATCCCTTTACCACAAGGGCTGAGAGATGACATCAGAATCCAAAAAATGTCTCAAAAGTAAAAACCACTAATATCTGTGGTGTTTAACTGGATTCCCCTTTCCTTATGTCTCCACCTGAAGACAGGAGGCATCTATGGAACCTTGCATGGACACTCATCCACATCCAAGTGACAGACCTCACTGTATCATAGACAATGCTCACAGAAGCTCATTATAAAATGAGATGGAAGTATGTCAAAGTCACCTTCATATAATTATGCTACAGTGTCCTATGAGAAATAATTTTAAATGAGTATTGTCTAAACAACTTATCTAGGACCAGAGCAGCAGTGTGCTGTCATTGAACAAACCTGTAGCTGCCTATATCTACCTTAAAGAAATCCCAGCTTAAACATTAGAAGCAGAAAAGAGTGGGATTCTCTGAGTCTGCTCTAAACTCCTGTTTGGCATTATTTGTTATTACATGAGGATCTGCCTAATGCTACCAACACTGCTGATGAGCTCAGCCTCCTAGAAGGGGAGATGTTTGCAGAGAACAAAGTGAGGAGACCTCACTTGTTAAGAGCAGCCCAAGTGCTCATTAAACTACATGGCTTGTGCTTTGAAAGTGGAATGATTTTGCTCTACAGAGAAAAGAGAGAATGAAAGAGGGGTAAGACAAAGATAAAAACAGGCTTAGAAAACAAGCCAAAAATACCCAGGTATTTTTGCTTATTTTCAGTATCAGAAGCTGGATATCATCTTCTCTCCTTTATGACAAAGACACAAGTAGGAAAGAACCTGCCTTTTTCAATTTTACATATGTGTCTGCTGATGTATTAAGGCCATTTAGGCATGTGAAAACCAGTCTTCTGAGGATCTGAACTCAACATGTAATCCCTCTTGCCCACTGCTCTGCCCATGTCCTTTCCTTCAACATCCACATCTCAGCTTCTCATTCCAAACCAATTTTTGAAGTGAAAATTGCCTTCCTCCTGGTAAAAAAAACTTATTTCTTTCACAATGTTGTAGCTCATCAATGAACAAGAGACAAAAAGGGAGCAAAATTGCCAATATGCAAAGCAGCTTGTTTTCAGAATATAAAAAAAAAAAATTTTTAATGTGGCAATCTGACTGCTGAATTGTCAAGTTAACCCTGCTTACAATTGAACAGTGACACTGTTTTGATCCACATTAAAATAAAAAAGATATTATGATGTGAACTACTCTTTTTCCAAGTCCTGTCTGCTCAGCCTTACCTTTCCATAGTAATGGAATGGATGGGTCATCACAACTAGAAGCATAACATTTATTACCATCTTCCAGCTCATTGTTGACTGTGTCACCATTTCCAACATTCTTGCTTTTAAGGGTGAAGAAATTTTGCATCCTCACGTTGTACCTGAAAGTGCAAAGGAAAGGTCTGAAAAGGTTGGATTTTTGCATTTTCTTGGCAAACTTTTAAGCCATCTGAGAACAACTTATGCAGGGAAGCAGTAAAGCCTAGATGCATGTTTTCTGACAACTAATAGGAAGTGAAGAGAAAGGACTGTCCAACTCAGTGGCAAGCTGACAGGAAAGCAAGGACTGCACCTATCTCTCATGACATACAGCAAACTGCAAAAAGGCACTAGAGCAGATTTAGTGAAGGCAGAACGCTGGAGCTGTGGATTTTGGAGCCAGGACAGTCACTATACAGCAGCTTCTTTCCTCCTGCATCAGCTTGCAATTCACCTCACTGTTTCTCTCAGTACTGTATTCCCTGTGGGAGGGTCCTTGAGCATTTCTGGGACTGACCATACCCTTCTAAAGACAGCATACATCTATTTTAGCACTAGGGTGGGATCTAAGAGGGCTGTCAATGAACTCTGCTAAGACTTGATGTAGGAGAAAAGGGAGTTCCAACAGGGTGATTTGTGAGGGGAAGGCACCAAGGGATGTAAGTCTAAGCAACTTGCAATAGAAGGGTGGACTCACAGACACTTGCAGTAACAGTCAGACCTCTGACTCTCCTGTCAGAGGCAGTGACACAACAAAAGAAGATGTCAGTACACAGCCTGGCATGAGATGGTCTGAAGATAAATACATGCTTAGCACTCTGTCTAATGTTCCTTGACCTTGTTCTCCAGGGAGTACAAAATATGTGTAAGAGCTGACATCACATCTGCTTACAATCCAGAGTACCCTGCAGACTTTTCCTATACCTTTGTATAAATGACATTTTTCACAACTTTTTCTGAAAGCTACTTTACCTCTGTGCACTACGAAAAGGAGGCATGAAAGTATTTGCTGCCGATTGAGCACAAACCTAGAATTAAACTGGTTGAGCATAAAACCCAATAGATCTTACACAGAAGCATGACTGGCTGTATTGCCCTCAGGCAGAAGACCAAGGACAAAACAAGACCAAAAGAATGATGGTCAGTTAACACCTAAAGGGTATAGTAAGGAGAAGTACTTACTTCATGATAAGTATGTAGAATGAATACATAATGATGAGTACCAGGCTCTCCCACCTCAAAAAGACAGAAAGAAGTGTTAGAAGGCCATTCAAACAGCTGTATGCTTCACAAGTTTTATGTAGCAGTGTGCCTTAAACATCTGCTACAAGTCACATTTGCGCACACAGGACTCGCATCATTAAGATTTGATGGTGTCTCAGCAGAATGAGAGAGGAAGCAGACTCTCAAGTTTCAATGAACATGCAAATAAAATGCAATGCATACATTTCAGAAATGTGCAATGCAGACTGAAACCCAGCTACCCTCTGAGGACTGTAACACCAAGGCCTTTTGTCATTTCAGTGCTGAAGCACAGGCCAGGCACTCTGAGAGCACTGTTAGAAGGTGCCTATGATCTTCCACTAGGATTCACATTGGAGTCTTCTTTGGAACACCTGGCACCCCCATAAATGTTAACAGTCAGAACCAAAGCAGAAGAGTTTTGGTAACCCTCTCTGCACATGGGAATCTTTAGGCCTTACATAGAGCCCATGTACTTCCTTAATGTTTCCAGGTTCTTACACTTTATTTTAGTTTTCCATGACCACCATAAAAACTAAACCCAAACAAAACACATAGGATTTCCTAAGTGTCCAATCCAGCTCATACTCTGAGTGTGTAGAATGAAAGTCAATTACACTACAACTCTATTTACTGTTGAGCCTCATTGTAAACACAGGACTGCATGGAATAATTTACACAACTTACCATTCTATTTTCTCATCATATATGAACTAGAAGAAAGAAAAAAAGGAAACATATAAGTTGACCATTTCTCTGATCTATCTCGAAAAAAGTCAAATTTCTTCAGCAATTATCAGCCACATCTGGACAGACCTACTCAAGTTTTGACCCTTTCTAACAAGAACTTCCATTGTATGGATTGTGCCCCTCACAAAACACAAACCTTGTGAACAAGGCCTGGGTCCCTGTCAGTGGGTGTTGTAAGCACTGTTAAGGGAAGCGATGCACACATGTGAAAGACAGATATGCACACATGTACCCATATGCTATGCTGTGCAAATGACAGCAAAGTCACTTATTCAAAAAAAACTTAAGTCTTGAGTCCTCCTAACAGCTGGACTAGTTTTAGCAGAACAGGCAGCCATTTTACTTCTCCTCTTGGCTCAAGTGGTTATACACATTTCACTCCACCCTGTGTAGCTGCTGTTACTGGACACACAGCTAGTGATCCACTTGTATTACAAAATACAGATTAAGGGGATTTTTCCCAGCCTTGCCACCAGACACATTAAATGTGTACATTCAGGAACTGCTGCACTGCTCTAGATGAACAAAGTGGTTATCTCACTTGTGTTCTACATGGAAAAACTCACCCTGAAATAAAATTACTGGGTAGAAGCAAGAAACAGCCACCTTCCCTATTTAAAATAGATGTGTAGCTCAAAATTTTTCACCTCCACAATAAGCAGTCTCCTAGGTGTGAGGAGAGTGCTCTCTGCACTGCATAACAGGAGCCTGCTAGCCTGCAGAACTTTACAAACCCTAGGTACAAAATGAATGGACTCTGATGGACATGGTGGGCACATATTCCATGGGGCTGTATGAAACTTTCATATTTATACAACACTGTGGAGCTCAGCCCTCACCTCCAGATGCCACTAGAACTAGATGGGAAAATAATTATTTGCCAGCATATATCAAAAGCTAGCAGGCTGTTCCTCCAGAACTTCAAGCAATGAAACACAGTAACTGAAAACTACTTACAACAATAAGTACGATCACAGATATTGTGTAGTACACAGAATCCCGGAACACAGCCCACTGGGTGAGACAAACCACCTGAAAAATACCACACCTTCAGCCAACAAAAACAGGTGAATTCAAAAACAAACAAACAAAAAGGCCCATATCTTAAAATGACTTAGGTGTGTGAGCAGAGTAAGTATTATTATTAGCAACAATTCTGAAATCAAATGCAGTTTTATGCTACCATGAAGATGTATCAGTCTGTTAGACAATGGATCTATAATAAGCATCAGTAATAAAAATCACATAGAAACTTCCATTAATGAAATACATTTCTTACATATGATACTTGATTTGGTCATAATTTCAATTGTAAAGTACAATTCATTGTACTGCTGCAAATCAATTGTTCCTCGTTCCTTTTCTTTGTGGATATACTGGACTTACTACCTGAAAAAATATGATAAACAGCTTAAACATCTATTGAAAAATGATGCAAATCTCATGTTTGTGCCCCAGATTCTTTGACTCTCGTCAGTACCAGGAAGGATCAGCAGATGCCACTGATCAGTTGACTATAAACACAGTATTGTATGGAGAGGAACCAGTTTCCTCTGTGTAGTGCTGACACTACAGCTGAACCTTTTGGAAACATTTGCTGTTTGTACAGCATTTGTAAATTCTTTCCAATCTTTGCTGTTTTTCACAACACCATTTTTGTCTGTGATTTTGTCTTCTTTTTTAATACATGCTCATGGAAACTCCTAAATTGTAAGCAGTTGAACTATGTAAAGACAAGTATCTTACTAACCTGTCCTGCAAACAGTCCACAGACACCAACAATGCAGAGGATGTTGAAAACTGCTGAACCAACAATGGTCCCAACTCCTACATCTCCATGAGTGATAAATACACCTGCAGAGAGAGCAGAACATACATAACTGCCTCTGTCATTTAATTTTAGGTCACTCAGAACATGTACTACTTGTAAAGTAGAGACTGTTTCCAAGATTAGCCAAAACATGTTTCATAATTAAGGCTCACTTCTCCGTGTAAAAATTTGTGCTTTTGGTCTAGCTAGCAGGTCCCCCCAGCTGTGGCTTAAAACCTCTACATATATACTGTTAGTAAAAATGCCAGTTGGGATAAAGCCCACAAAGGCTTTACTAAAGATTTATCAAAGTTAGGCCATCATGCTGCTAGAAAGCTACAACCTAGTTGCCATTACTGAAATTTATTGGACAAGTCCCACAGCTGGAGTGCTGCTATCAAGGGCTATGGGCTGCTCAGAAGGGACAGCTGAGGACAGAGCAGTGGCAGTGCTTGCCTGTGAGGAAAGGCTGAGGAAGTTGTGTTTGTTCCACCTGGAGAAGAGAAGCTCTGAGGAGACATTGTTACAGCCTTTCAACACTCAAAGGGATCTCACAGGAAAGATGAGGACAAGGTTTTAGGATGCCTAGGACAAGGGTTAGTGGTTTTAAACTAAAAGAGGGTGGATTCAGACTAGATAAAAGGAATAAGTCTTTTAAAATGACAGTGGTGAGATGCTGGCACAAAGATGGCCCCACCACTGGAAACATTCAGGGTTAAGTTGGATGGAGCTCTCAGCAGCCTGATCTAGATGGAATTGTTTCTGCTCACTGCAGGGCAGCTGAAATGGATGTCCTTTAAGTGTCTCTTCCTCAAGATGGGGTCTCATGAGAGCAGAGTAGGGGGGCAGAATCAGCTCCCTTGACCAGCTGGCCACACTGTTTTTGGTGCAGCCCAGGATACAGCTGGTTTCCTGGGCTGCAAGTGCACACTGGCTGCACAGTGACACATCATGATGAGCTTCTCATCATCCAACACCCCCAAGTCTTTCTCCTCAGAGCTGCTCCTAATCTATTTCCAAATATATCAAATTGCTTCTCAAGGGACTTCAATAAATCTCTTCTTTGGCATCCTGTGTTCAGAAGCAGACATTCCTCTCTGTGTTTTGAGAGGAGACTCACAGTTTCATGAGGTATTTTGAGTAGTTAATTATACCATGAACCACAGACTAGCTGACAGCTGCAATTGCTGATTATAAATTGACAGAAGAATGGGTACCTGTGCTTGATCTGCTGCTGATTTTTAACAGCAGATCTCAAAAAAGCTTGTATGTGGGCTCCATACCTATAACAGATGCAAACAGTTCTGGGGTGGAGCTCCCTGCTGCCATGAATGTGGCTCCAGCAACATCTTCACTCAAATGTAGTTTCTAGAAGAAAACAGTTGGTACTGTATTTACATTGTGGAGTTCTATAGTTATATATGTAAATGAAGAGTCAATTGTGACTTACATGGACCTGATTAAAGAAAAGTATCTCTGCAGATTCAGAAAGATCATAAACCTCTCAAACTGTTTTCAACAATTTACTTTTGGAACTCTAAAAACAATCATTCAATCCCTCAACTCTTAGGCCTTCTAAAAATTTGAAAAGAAAAATGCCTAACAGATATAACCTTTGTGAATAAATCCTACAAACAGCAGCCTTGATTCTGGCTTCACTTTTCAACTGTGTTAATCAAAAGTAAGTTGCTGACACAGATAAAATTAGTCCAATTAGACAGAGAGAGGCCTGTGTATGGTAGAGAGATCTAATTTTATGATGGTATCTCTCAAGCTCTAACAGGATAGAGATAACTTAGAGTTCTCAGACCAGCATCAACATGTGCAGGTCCACAAGTGAGTTGCATCAATTTAGCAGTCTGAAAATCTTTCCCTTGAACTACAAACACGTTCTTACAAAGCAGTTTTTTCCTTTTTCAGAGTCTCTAGGCTCATCTTTAGTACATTATTTTTCTTTCAAGAATAGAAAAATAACTAGTGACAACAGGAAAAGTTTAAAAAATCTTGTATTTTTCAGGGAGTTTGCCTGAAAACATCTTAAGCTGATAACAGTGGCATCCTACACATCTTGACAAAGCAACACAAACATGATCTGTTAGTCATACTGCTGCAGGAGCTCAAACTGTCTGAACTCTTCGTAGCTGTTTAAATGTTCAGCAGAATATGAGACAAGACACAAAGATTTTATGAAGGATCAGTAACCAGTACTTGGTACAACCAAACGGTATAACTTAAATATGGTGTCTAAGGTGCATGCTGATTACAGAACATGTGGGAAAGGAAAGAAGAGATCCCAACTGAGTATTTTACTACTATTGATAATCTCCCTTCTTATTTTATTTGTTCTTCTACTGATAAGTGTAAGTTTATAACTGAGTAACACCAACAGGTTTTAGAGTACATTTAGCCACAGGAAAACAGACTTTTAAACTAGCTACAAAAAAACCCCCAGAAGTTTTTCAGAAAATGGTTACTCTTATTCTTGTTTAAAAGCAACAGAGATGAGATTTTCTTTTTGCCTTTAAAAAGGAGTTTAAATCTACATTTGTATTATGTATTCATTTTGTTCACCAACATCATATTCAACACTACATTTACATGCCATGTATAAATTCTACCCTGTCACAATCAACTCAATTAGAATCCTACGTGTGATTTTGCAAAGTCTTCTGAAAAATTATGTAAAGGCATTATGTTACTATTTTTGTTTTTGCAAATAAAGTATGTATTCTCATTCCATATCCAAGGTACATACTTTTCTCACACATTTTCCCTTTTTTCCACTTTATGCTAGGAGCACATATACTTCCTTTCTCCTTGCTGGTACAGTGGTAGATGTGCAGTAAGATTTGCATAGCCACCACATTAATTTTTCTACCTATGATAACTTTTCAAAAGTTACTTTTTAAAAAAAAAGTACAATAATAAACCCAACTCATCCATAACCCATACCTCTCCTAGCTGCATACTTTAGGTATTTAAGAGTGGGCTTTGCCATCTGATCTTATCAAATATTTGATTTTTTCTGCTTGAGTGTGACCAGACAAACAAGTGTGCACAGACCACTGGTTCATTTTTTGATGGAAGCTCAAATTGTTTGAAAAGGATCAAGGCCAAAAAGTTGTCAGGAACTAACTCTGAACAATGATGATGCAAAATTTTTGATTCTCTAAATAAATTTCTGAAAGAGTAATAAAGTTCTTTAACATACCTCACAAATTTTCTCTAAGGATGGAACAAAGAAGTCATCACATACTATGGCCAAAGCATAGAACATATAAAGTGCCTGTAAAGAAAATAAATTCAGGGAATACTTCAGATTTTTCCTGTACATGAAAAGAGGAAAAAAGGCAGGTTGAACAAACACAAGCAATAAAGGCTACCTTTATTCAAACTAGCAGAAATATATAGCTTCAATTTTTATTCCATTCCAAATAAAAATCTCCCCGTTGATAAATCTGTGACATAAAACCAGATTTTTGAATGTAAGATCTCATTTAGAACAAGAATGTTTGTCAGTCCCTAGAATATGAAAGGTACCACACTTTGACAGAACAGGATGCCACAACAGATTTCATATAATGAAAATTAATGGGTACAGCTTACAAAGTTATGTAGTCATCCTCTATTTTTTTAACTGATTATCAGACCAAGTAATTAAATAGAAAGTAAAACCAGGCTGAATAACAATATTCAGGAAATAAGTACACCTGAAAATAAGTGGACCCTGGCCATTGATCACTGCACCAAAACTCTTAGGAGTGATCCTGGTTCCCTGCATACATGTGATTCTCCCACTGTCTTATGCAGCTTTATGTGCTGTGCCCATGCAGAGGGCTTAATTAATCCTGCTGTTGCCCATCAAACACAACTCCTTTACTTTCCCTGAGCTGGGAATGAAAAGCTGGAGCCTGCAGGCCTCACTTGCTTTGTTTTCAATACAATAGAAAATAAAATTCCACATGACATTTTCTATATTTCTTCAGGGTTAATTGCATCTATTATATAGAGGCACAAAAGAAAAGAAAGAGACTCAAGAAACTTCCACATCACGGTCGATGTCACCAACAAAGGAATCCAAACTCTGTCTACACAACATGAAATACAAGTCATGTGATCCATTCTGCCAGGATTTTACCTCCAAGAGGATCAATGAATAGGCACTGCAAATTCAGACTTGCATCATTTTCTTAAATCATGGAGTCATAGAATCATTTAGGTTGGGAAAGACCCTTAAGATCATCTGTTAATCTGACAATTCCAAGTCCACCATTATACCATGTCCCCAGGGTGCTACCTTTTAAGAAACTGTACTCATATAGACATATTAGAAATACTCAAATCAAAATATTAAAAGCTTGTTGATATATATATTATATTAGTAAGGTCACTATGATGATTAGTATGTTATTAAAAAATAAAAATAGAGTAAGTAACACAAAAGGAAAACAAAAATAAAGCAGAGAAAAACTTACAGCAATGATATGAAGCAGAATTCCCCCTTGCTGACGTTCCTTATTTGTAAATATATCTTCAGGAAACTCATTAATGGCTGAAAGAAAAACACACTTTTTAAAAAAAAATGTACAGCATGTATAAATGGAAGAATGAAAAATAAGGGAGCATCTGTAGAAACACATGACCAAACACAGTGTCTCTTCTGATGTATTACATCACAGCTTGCCACTTCAGAACTTCTTTAGTGCTCTGTAATTTTGAGACACTGTGTAATCACAGCTGACACTCTTAGAGGAACATAGTACAGCATAATTCACAAACTACTGGTCAAGATGCAGCAATCTGCAATGCTTTAATCTATTTTATATGTTTTATAAACATTTTAAGATGCCAACGGAAGCATATATGCATGTAACAGCCAAGTAGGTTCCTTGTAGTAATACACTGCTAAATATAGTAATATAGTAATGTCTAGTATAGTAAAATACCATTCCCTCCATGTAATATCATTCCACTCCATGAGAGTGGAATACTCTTCTGGAATAATACTGAAATACCATCAGCTTTAAAACTTCTTGTCAGTTACAGTAGCTGACAAAAGCAACATTTTTCAGAGAAGTTATTCCCTACCACCCAGAATAACGTATGGTAACAAATTAGTAAGCACACAAGGCCTGTGGTTTTTAATAAATTCGGCCTCTTAAAAACTAATATTAACAGAAGTGATTAGTAAATAAAAAAGTATTAAGGAAATTTCTCCTGTTGGGGAAAAGATCTACAGCTGCTGGCATCTTACACAATATGGTTGTTCTTATGTTGCTGGTTAAAATACCATGCCCACATGGATGTGTTCAGGACACACATACCACTCTTCTCATTGCAACCCCCTCATTTTGCCCTCTCTCCCCTCCATTCAAGCTGTGGCTGTGAGAATACACATAGGACAGCAAAGAACAGAGCCTTGGCCTGAGTCTCCAGAAATGCTAACAGGGCCCTGCACATGAGGCAGATCTTTTCACAGAACTGGATGCAGAGGTGTGCAGCTCCCATCACAGGTGTTTGTGCCAGAGTGCCATCCCCTTACTGCCACCATATGGCAGAAGGAATATATCCCTGTCCTCTAAAGTGGCAAAATGGGTGTGTCATCCAGGAAGGTATTACCTACCTGGTAATCTGTGTAATAGTTCACAGTACAATGGTAAAAATGCTTAAGTCAGTATAAACCAAAGTTTTAAGAAGCATGACTAAAATTCACCATTTTTCTAATATTTCTAAGGTGACTTTACTTATCTGAAGTTAATACCAAAAAGGAAATCAGAAGTCCTGAGGACATCAAAGGTCAGAGCCAGAAAATAAAAATGAGTGCAAGCATCTAGTCACAAAACAAAAGCAAAGCAGCTTCACTGCAAACTTCCTTGCGTCATAGACAACAATAACAGTATATTCCAGTGATACAAGTATTAGTAATAAATAGCTACCTGTAATAAATAGCTGCTTCTCTCACAGGGGTAATATTGCATGAATTAACATGAAGACAGCTTTTCTCAAAGATAATGCTCCTCCCTACAAAGAACTCACGGTGTGCAGTTTTTCTCACAAAGAGGCAGTTCAAAATCTTCTTTGAAAGTCAGGGAAATTAAACAAAGCTCTGGAGCTTGGTAGGCAAGATTTCTTCCTTAATGAAATGGTCACATACCAGTGAGTTCCAAGGTACAGTATGGAGTTTTACAGTATAAACATTTGCTGTCTTTATGGCTTTTTTTATCCAAATAATCACAGGTTTGGTCTAACAATCATCTATAAATTCTGCATACCTTATCTACATGCACTGTTCTTTATTTACTAGCTATATCATGGCTTTAGTATTTTAAACTATTTGTCTTTCTTACCTACTGCTGTGATAACCTGGTTTCTCAGGAAAAAGCTGTTTGGATTTCCTTGGGTCCTATTTTAGGCCTGGGAATTCAACAACACTAATCTGAAGGGGGCAGTGGCATTCCCTCATCTGTGTAAGCTGACAGAGGGAATATGACATTATCAGAGCTGGAGAGAGCAGTCTGCCCTCGTGGTACAATCTGATGTGTGTGCACAGCAAGGCACTGCTCTGCTTCACACAGAGATATTTTCTCATGTATGGGAGATAGAGTTATCTGGCTGCCTGAGTGGGAGCTACATCTCCTTGGTTTCTACTGAAAAGAGACAGAACAGATGGGAGAAGGAGATGAAATGAAGAGCAGTACATCTAATGGGGCTAACCTTTGCCAAAAAAAGGAGGGGAACATACACCCATCATCTTAAAACCAGATAGAAATACAGAAATATTTATCCTGCTGGTACTGTTGCAAACCCATGGCTCCTGCAGCTCGTCTTATCGTGCACAGATCTCAGGAGGGAGGGAGGGCACCAAGAAAGCCAAGTCTTTATTGAAACTGCCATCATTCTGTAGCTTGTTCCCTCTCTCCAAGCATTAAATGAGTGGGGAAACAAAAGCACCTTATCCAGTTACAGCTTGGAGGAGACACCACCACCTTTTTCTCTGAGTCATAGAAAAATCCTTGATTATGGCATGACAGAAAGGGTGATTCATTCACCTTTGATAAAAAGCTCTGGCTGAGCTGTCTGTGGCTAAAGAGCTACACAAGGCGTGCACAGGGCTGCCTCAGAACAGAGCACAAGAGCAGCTGCACAGCATAAGCTGCCTGCCTGGCTCTGCAGCAAAGACCTGGCACCGAGCAGCTGGGGCAGCCCCAGCATGCTGGTGACACCTGCCCTGACTTAGGCTGTTAGCAGATTAATTCTGGGTACCGTGAGAGCATTGTTCCCACATGCCCTACCCCTACTCTGACAGGCAGGCTGCCAAGGAAGTTAAGTTTCAGAATCCTCTAAGCCTGACAACCATCTCAACAACCACGTGGATCTGGGGTTTTATAACCTGCCTTGACATGTGATTTCTTCACCTTATTAGCAGTTGATTTACTCACAACAAGCATGCCAACTCTTAACACCTGCTAAGCGTTCGAGCCTGCTACAACTCAACGTTTTTCCTCACGGGGAAATGGATCTGTAGATTTTTGAAGGCTATATGCAATCAGCTCTGGCTTTGCAGGACAGGGGTTAGGCACATGATGCACACAAAAGCTCACTGCCCCTTTTAATGTCTACATCTTTGCTCCTCTGTCCCTTCAGGACCCCTTACAGCTACAGATTGCAATGCCTACCCCTTCACCCTGGCATTCAGGGACTGCTGATCATCAGACTCACCCAGACCAGAGGATAGACAGAAGACAGAATTACATACTTCCACTTATTACCTCTTCAATAATCATATTCACAAGACAGCTTGAATATTTCAAGTTTGTGTCATTTGTTTAAGCACTGCAAACAGCTTTAGGCACCTCTGCACTCAAGTGTATACTTCTGCTTATGTGCAATTCCCTTCTCACATTCCAGATCCTCATCTTTCCCAGGATGGGTGTTGTGTTCACACACATGTAGTTGTGCTTCAGTGACAGTGAACAAACTCATCACTGTGTGCAGATGTGAGCTTCTTTGTACCTGTCAAGCAAAGGCATGCATCATTTCCTGGTGTCAGCAGCAAAATGTCAACAGTTTGTGTGACAGCAGTTGAACTTGGAACAGACTTCAGGGTGCTGCAAATTGCACTAATTTATAATTCTGTACTAATCTGCTGGAAGATTTGATTGAAAGCCAAAAAATCATCACTCCTTCCAACAACATCTCCCTGCATGCAAGGGTCCTATACCAACTGAGTTGGAATGAATTGGGTAGGTATGTCTTAGAACTACTCTTGCTTTTAAAACATTTGTGACTTCAGCTCATACTGCTCTTCCAAATCAGTGCACTGGGGAGATTTTTACAGAAAGTTGGTTAGTGACTTTGAAAGCATCCTCCCATATTCTCTTTACAATGAATGCCAAAAGGCTCATTCCCTTGTTATGTTTCACCTGTTAGCTCAGGTGCTGAAGTGGTACAGTCTCAGAAGGACAGTGGTAACCTCAATACATGACATAATACACTCAGCTGATCCTCTTGCACAACCTGTGCACTGTAAATATTGTGGTGGTAATTCTATATTTGAGAAAAGAAGAGTGGGTAGCTTTTGGTCACAGAGAAGTATTAACTTCAGTTATGTAATGCAGTATTAATATTGGAAACAAAGTCAAACCTAAAGATCTTACCATCACAGTGAAACTAGTTTACTCAAATAGAAAATGTATCATAATAAAGTCCTCCTTTTTAATAATACTTCCTAAATTAGATGTAATGGATTTGAATAGTCATTAGCAAATCATAAAAGTGCCGTAGTATATTAAAGACAATTTTTTCCACAGTCTAACAGGCCCTTAACTCTAAATTGTCAGTGAAGAAAAATGGTACACTCCACAAGTGCATTTAAACATGAAAGTTGGTAACATATAAATCTTAAAAGGACCAAAGAAGAAATAAAGAACAGTTCACTGATCATGCTGGATGCCCTCTGGAAAAAGTAGGAATTATCAAGCTTTAAGCTCCCATTTCCATTAGCCAGCTGTTTCCAGTTTTCTGTAGCAGGATGACTTGCGGATTTTCCCTCAAATGCTCAGTTCAGCTTCTGCTGGATACTAACCTAGGCAGCAGTGTTACAGCAAATCAGAAAGGGGTTATTCAAAGAAACACATGTTTATTTGAAAAATTCTGCAAGGATGCTTCTGCAGAGATTACTCTTTAGTAAACTCATCTCATGGATTATACTACCTGGGCAACAATAAGGCATCTAAATGAAGTGCAATGAAATTATCTGAAACACCACCCAACTTCTTGGAGAGGCATTTGTGCATCCATGTAGAACTGTGTGATGCCAAAGATCAAGCTTTCTATTTGCAGGCAAAGTACCATCTGGCAGGAGGCACACTAAGCATCCTCCTCCATACCCCTCACCTCATAAACAATGAGCAAATTTTATCTCTCTGGTATATTAATTCAGTTTGCATTGCTCAACCAAAAGAGGATTCCCAAGTGCAATTATCTGTGCAATGGTAGTGCTTATGAAGCAAATAACTGACTCAACTCTCAACCATTAAATCCAATACATGATTGTAAAGAATGGTATATTTATGAAATAGCCTTGAAAACTCTCTTTCCATCGGTATGAAGTTATGAAAATATCTATACAAGACTGGATTAGCAACCATAAAAAGTAGAATTAATACCTTATTATATCCTGGACTTACACTGAGTTCTTTTTTGTAAAAAAAGGGAAGTATTTGCTCTCATCAAGTCAATGTCAAACAATGAAAAAACACATTAAGAATTATCTATCAACCAAAAAACTGAAAGGCATGATGAAATTCCAGTTCCTGATCTAGGGAGTCAGTGATGACACAAGAATACACAAGTACTGCAACACAAAGATGCATCAGCATATCAGAGAGCAGCGTTTCATGTATTAGCCTTTGTGTAAATGGTTTTAATGTCCTCAAAATAAGTCTAAAAGGTTCCCAAGGTTTGGGTTCATATTTTGTTTGGTTTTTTCTCCCTGTCCTCCAGAGCATTCACACAATTCTAGCATCTTCTCTCATTAGGACACTGGTTTTCCACAAAGCATGTGTGTATCCTTCAAAATGCCACCGATGGACACCAACCCTTTTGTTTTACACATCAGATTCCTGAACCAGGGTACAAAACAATTTTCACCTTCTCCCCTTTTTCACTTACTGACTCATACTGCCTCAGCTGTTTACATTACTCTGAGCCAAGGCTGGCAAAGCAGTTCAAACATTGCCAGGGCCCAGCACTGGTGCAGCTTTTTCAGGTATGACATGTCATTTCCAGGCTCTGGGGGAATAACTCCAGTTCTCAGGACTGAATAAACACCATGGAATAATATGAACAGTTTAAATTGTAGTACCTCTTGACTGTTCTATGAATTAACTACAGACATCAGTTCCCAGTAAATAACTGTGTCTTGCACATGGATTTTGCCCCTAGTTTCCCATTCTGAGCTTCATACATTTGACATTCCTCTCTCCACCTTTCTCTTATTTTTTGCTTCTGAAAGTCCATGTTTTCTATGGTCTACAGCCTCTTGTTTCATTTGAGGCAGAGAGCTCTCTGGCTGTGCTGGGTTTTGGACTCAGTTTGGCTGTGTCCTTTTTAAATACAGATAAAAAGTGATGTCCCTGGCAAGATCACTACCTTTGGGAAAAAGGATAATGATGGATTCACAATCAATACTGTGACTCACATGAAAAGGACAGTTATTAAAAGGTCAAGCAACTTTTCATCCCTACAGAAAAGAATCATTCCTCATGTTTTTCACAGGCAAGCCTTCCAGCTGCAAACCAGCTGGAGAATCAAACATCACACTATGAGGTTTGGGTATCATCAGCTCAAGGTCAATGAGGTCTTGTTTTGTAATTTTTTTACTCCCAGTCAGATTCAAAAATCTCTTCCAGAACTGAAGGATGGAAAGTATTTATGCTAATTTTTCAGCCTAATCACTTACAAACTCAGTTTGTTCACCTCACAATAACACCAAGAAGAGGCTACTTGGTCTGACATATCAATAGCATCTTCAGGGGAATTTCACTGCAGGTCTATTCATAAACTGTACTGCCAGGGGAAAAATGACAATCTGATTTCTGTAACAGCAGGCTTTGAAAATCAACCAGAGAAGTTGTAGCACTTCACTAAAAAGATTACAGAAAGTGTAATGTAATTTTAAGACACTGTGGACAAGTGACCCCCTTGGAAATGACCACTCCATTTGGCACAAAAGGACACTTCTACACATAGTGGGTGATTAATTCCTTGGAGTTTTGTTTCTGAGTATGCACTGGAGCTGATTTTACATATACTGTTGTATTATGCCTAATGGATAGCTTGGCAATCAGAGTAGACCACTGTCTCTTTCTGGGTTCCCAAAATTACTCTGTCAGCAGGTAGCATACGAGGAACAAATACCACAGAAGCTGCCCTTGACAGATTTGCCCACACTACAGAATTTCATAGCAGGAAGAAAATCTCTCCTGTGCCACCTGAATATGCAAGCAAAAGAGATCAGTTAAGTGAATTTGGTCCAAGACAGAAATCTTCTCTGAACATCTGAAGACCTCCTTTGGCACAGGGATGCATTATGAGTCCATTCCAAGGTTATTCCATTGATGCCACGTAAACAATGGGATCAAATCTGCCCTTCAAAAAAGTAAAAGCTGGCTACTATTGCAGAGCTAATAAGAAAGACAATTACATTCAAGAACAGATATAATGAAGTGACAGGAAATAATGTCTTTCCTTATAAAATACCAGTGATCCTGTTCCATGAACATCTCTGGTTGCAAAATGACTACAAAAGTACTTTTCTGCACAACCAAGTTCCTTCTCCCTGCCTTCTTCAGTGAATAAAATAGGGTGGTCACTATGCCCTTACCTGTTGGAGAGAGACCTCAAGTAACACAGAATATGAGGCTATTTCCTGCCTGGTACATCCTCTGCAGAAGTGACAACCACATTCAAATGCCAAAATGACTGGCAAAATTGACTTGATCCAAGTCAGACCACAGATTAAGTTTGTAGTGCTGGTAGCCAGAAAAGCTACAGGTTTCTTGAAAACTGAACAGATGCCATGTAGAAAACACTGAGAAGAAAGAATTAAGCAAGCACAAGAGCTGCCACAGCAGCTATCATTCAGAACAGAAATGCACTTTAAATGAAACTGTGCTATTGTGCCTTCAGTGCAGTTAATGCATAATAATAGGCTTTTGAATCCCTTCTACTTCAGTAAAAGCTTCAGCATGGCTCATTTAATAGCAGCTGTATTGGCACACACCATTCTTTTTCCTCAAATGCATGGAAAAGGAAACAAAATTTAATATTTAAAATATACCCCATCCAAGTAGGAATTTTAACCATCCAGGAAAATAGTGATATTCTCCACTTTTATATTCTTTAAGTTTAAATAGCACAAAAAACTATACATGGCAAAGATTCTACCAGGCTAAGACTAAGTTAGACAAACTGCTTTTCTAGAAACAAATGGGCATCACATAACAGAGCAACAGCAGACTTTAAGTCAGGTCTACTAAGACCAGAGAAAGGCATACAATGAAGTCAGGCATGGGTATTGTTTAAACTTTCCTTACTTAAAAGCTTTTCTTTCTAGATATAGAAGGAAAATTATGGAAGGCAATTGTAAAAAGACCTACTCAAACATTTATTCCACCTCTGCCAATTTAGGTTTCTTTTCAACAGTGAGTTTTCCTGTGCTTTATCCAAAAAGCTCCTTTAACCAAGAGGAAACTGGTAAAATTCAAAGATGCTGCAATAAGGCAGAGGCCATAGGGCCTCTCTGGTGACCTTTCTGAGGCTCAATTATCCAAGAGAGTTCAGACAAGCTAACCCTTTCAGGCTGTTGATGCCACAAGCTGCAATTTGCTGGTTGATTCTCCAAATTTTGCTTTTATTTTGGAAGGAAGTTGAATTTTGAAAAATTATTTCAAGTTGCACCAACTAAGCTCTCAAAAAAACCCTCCAACAGCGTTAAAAACCTCTGGGTGAAGTCAGGCTTTGAAGTCGAACATTTAGTATAATTTTTGGTTCCATGTACCTCTTGGTGCTTTGAAAGACTGATTTTCATATGGAAATCAGAAGTGTAACAGTTTTTCCGTGTGAGCCATGCTCATGTGGTATAGCCAAGTCTCATTACTTCTTTGTAAAACATATAATACTAGGTTTTTACTTTTTCTGAAACCATGGTCCTGAAATCATGCAATTATGTAAGAACATCAGCTTTCACTTAAAACAAAAAAATCTGCTTCTAGCCTTTGTGTTTGTAGAAGAGGGCACAAGCCCAAAAACCTGAAAGATTTACAAAACCCAGAAGACAAACAAAAAAGAGACCCAGACTTGTTGTTTATCTTTTAAACAAACATCACAATTTTGCAGGGCCAGGTTTACACTTTTTGAGCACGCAGGATTACCAGTGCTGTAAACCCAGACTACTCCTCAGTTCATATGCTTTATCTCAAAGTCACAAACACATGAACATTCCAGCGTGCAGCTTCTGCTCAATAATAAAAAATGACGTCAACATGTTTCTTATGCCACAGGCCAACATCTACTTCACCTTTTCCACATAAGTAACCCCGTCCAAGGCAACTAAGATTCAACCCTCCAGCTCCTGTGTCATGATTCGTTTACTACATAAATAATTTTTCAAATGGCAGATTTGCACAGTCCTCCCCAGACAACATCCCTTGGAGCATTTTCTCATTAGACTAGAAACTCACTAAGAGGCTGTAAACAGCACTGCAGTACTTCAAGAATAATCTCTTGTAAGTTCTAGCCTCTACTGCATACTTCAACAGCCTCACATTTGATATGAAATCTGATAATTAAAAACCAGCATCTTAGAAGATCTGGAGACTTCCACATACTAGTAGCCTATTAAGCAGCACTGGAGATGTGAGGGAGGGAAACTGATTTATCTTCTACGTGCAAAGCAATTATTCCAGAATAAAAGTGATCTTGATGTAGAATAGAGGTAAACAGCAGGAGAGCCCACTGCTGGAAAGTAGTAAGAGAAACATTACAATAATTTCACAATCCAAAATTATAGGCCTTTTCTAACACTGTCTTCAACCACAGGGAATCCTATTCCATGGCTGTTTAGTATCTGTAAATAAATGTTGCAATGATGCTCATACCAGTTCGCAGAAAGGAGACACAAACTCTACTTAGAGCAAGTAGAGTTTGGCAGAGTACAAGGCAGAGTACAAGGCCAAAAGCCACTGAAGTGAAAAGAGCAGAAGGAAGGAAATAAGGGGGGAAAAGTTACATCGATTTAGTAATGTCACAGCCCAATCATGAAAGATCTGTAGAGGTTTTTTTTAGACCTTAGAAGTTAAGCACAGAAGAAAGTACAGTTAAACACAGCACACGTCTCCCTTTAATCCAGGCAGCTCAGATACCATTAACAGGAGAACTACTGTCACACGAGCTCCAGCTCCTGTGGCACAAGCCCAGCTGGAAGCCTGGATATGTAGGTCATAGCTGGAGCTCCTGCTTCGCTGCTGCTGGTACTACAAATAGCTCGCTCAAACTCAGGTATTTCTCCATTACTGCAAAAATTCTCACTCCACGAGTCTGGAGTGCTGCTTTGTAAAACCAGGCATCCCACTGTCACAATCCTGGTGCATGTTCTGCCTGAAACCAAGGCACAGGGCAGTGCTGCTCACACCAGAGGAGCCATCGATAGTGCAAACAATTTCAAGAGTGCTAGCAGATTTTAATTTCTTTCCAAACATCACTGCCTGACAAGCAAATTGATGAGTTCTCTCTAGCTTATTCTGCACTGGTTTACTACTCAGCCTGCATACAGATTATGAGGTACCATTCAGCAGAAAATCCCAAATCAACAAACCAGAAATATATTTGCACCTGATGGATGCTCACAAAAGTCTTAGCAGGCACCAAACTATATTGTCCAGCCTTGAGAAGCAGCAAAGATACATTTAACTGGACCATCAGAAAGGCACCATGGGAAACAATCACTGTCTATAAATATCACTGAGGTAACTATAAAAATAAAGACAGGGAATTACGGAGTCTCAGAACATGGTAGGAAAAAGAATCAGCGTCTGAAAGCTAAGGAAGGCAGAAAAAACATCAGTTGAGTATATGCACTAAACTCCCAACAAGAAGAGAAACAGGAAAATGACAGACTCATCTACTCATACCAAATAGAACCACATATTTAGACCATATATTGTAAAGCACTTTCTGAAACCATATATATGAAATTAAAAAAACCTCTCAGAACAGCAAAATTTTCTTAAGAAACGTCACACCAAGATGGTGCCCACAAAATTCATGTGAAAATAGCTCATTCAAAGGATGTTTCTGAGTCTGGTTTAAATGATGCAAGACTCTGTGTTACCCACATCACACTCTGCAGTGCCCTTCAAGGAACCTAAACAGACAGCTGCAAAACATACAGAGTGCTTTCACTTCTGCCCATATAGGAACAATACTGCCTTACTGTTCTGTCCTAAAATAAACTTGTATCATCTTCACCTCATTACATCAGGTGGTTCAGAAACTGGTTTTGCTCGCTTAGTACTAGTTTAGATGAATTGAAGAAGAGACCCCACCTTTCTAAGATATATTAGAAATACACAGAACATATATATTCTGTTCATACTCTATATTTATCTATTTACCTTTTCCTCAAATAGTAAGGTAAAAACACCTCAACATGCACAAATAAGGTGATTCCTTGTATTCCTGCTGTGCACCAGAAAACAGAGAGTGTCATAAAAAGAACTCTGATGGAATATGGCTGCAGAAGGTGGCTGAAAGAGTGGTCAGAAAAAGAAAAATGTGGACTAGGACAGTGAGTACTGAAAGACAGCAGAGCCTCACCACAAACTTCACCTGCTTTCACCTGATGTAAGGAAAGCAGAGCTTTAAACTGCTGATCTGATCATTCATATCTCATCTGCCCAGAGAGCCAGGCCTAACATTTCAAAACTTCTTTATATGCCCATTCTGGATTACTAAATCTATTCACTTCACTTAATAGTGTCACTGTGTCATGTAATACCAATCTCTTTCACAGTCAGAGGGAAAACAGAATGTATGAAAATGCCTCATACTCTTTGTAACTCCCTTCAACAGCCTGGTGCAATGTAGCTGATGAGGACAGCAAGATGACTGACCTGTTTGTGTACTTCAATTTACCTGGAATCAAGGATTTGCAAACACCAAAGGACACTACTAGATGAGTACCATTTTTCTAGTCTTTTGTTCTATGAAAATGCTTCTTCTGGTACTTGAAAAACAGCAAATACTGGGCATAAAATCTTGCACCTGGTCTGTAAGGACTGATAAACCTCCTTGCTTAATAATGGGTTATATGTCTTTTAAAATCATTAACTTGAGCATGGCAGTGCTTTGATTCCAGTTGGCTAGTCTGTCAGAAAGCACTAGTTACTGCTTACTTCAGCACCTCTCATCAGCCACAAATACAATCTCTGCAGTCATTCAATCACTCTGTGAAGCTCTGGGGTTATTTTCCAGTGCAGTTCCTCTCATCGATGTTAAACTAATTCGAGACAGATCATTCAAATTAATTTTGCACTGAAGACCCAAGCTGAATGACAGAACATGATTACCCCAACTGCACGGTGTGATTAATGCCACAGCTGAGAATGATATGTACCAGTTTGATTTCCAGCAGTAGTTCCATGCACTAAACAAACTTCTTCCCATTCTTACAGTGAAAGCATATATTGTGGTTTAATACAAGACTGGGCAGCTAACCAAGTAACAGCTTGTTTTTACCAGTTTGGTTTTTTTCTTCCTAAATTTAACAGTTGGGAGATTTTGAAATGTGTCTGCAGATGAATCAACAGCTTAAATGGTTCAGTGAGCAAAGTAATTGTATGGATTGTTTTTGGTCAACATGGGGATTTTAACATATTTGCACTTTGCAGGCATAAATTAGAGTAAAACTCATTTCAATTTTGGTTCCCTTTAACTCTCATTTCCTAACCACATTTTTGCTGAAAAGCTAATATTGAAACTAAGAAGCATAGCTCTACAGAAGTTAATGGAGCTCTGCTGATTTACATCAGTTTGAGATTCCAGCCCACATATTTTGCTTTAATTAGAAAGGTTCTGAGGCATAAACAGTGCAAACATTGTAAGTGCACGATGTTGCTCTCTCAAGTTTGAGTTTAGAACTAGACAAAAGAATTCTGAAGTAGAAAAACTGTTTGGATGATACATTTCAAAAAAGAAGAAAAAGTTTTCATGGTGCTTCATAACAACTACAGGGCACAAATCACAGACCTAGGTTCCATAATGGGCTGAGTGCTCTGTCCAATAAGGTCATCAGCAGAAATCCAGCCCACCAGTTACAGAAGTTCCTACTTATATTGGTCTCATTTCTTCATTAAACTTCTTTTTAGATCAGGCACCTATTTTACTACTCTGATAAAATGATGATCTTATCTAAAATAAAACCACCAAGCAAAGACATATTTGCCTTTGTAGTTTATTTCCAGCTGTAACTAAACAGTAAAACTACATTCTGCTAGACTCCAGCACTATTTACACTGAGAAATAATTATACTTATCAATGATATATTACACAGATACCACTGGTAGGCAAAACAAAATTCTACATATTGAGAAACACATGTTGACAACTTAGCCATTATATTCAATTACATCCTTTTTCCCGTGGATTCACACCACTAACAATTCCTGCAGCTACACCACCAGCAGACTGTAGAATAAATCTGAGCTAGTACACAGGCCATAATGTTTGAAGCCATAATGCAAGGCTTTCTACACAACTGATGGGGGAAAGCACTGAGACATCAGTGTCACACTGGGCTCCTTATTCCAGCCTTTAGCCTAGGCACCGTGGGCACTGTGCTCTGCTGCCTGCATGGTGAAGCAGGGGCAGCCCTGGAATGCCCCAAATTACTCAGTCACTCTAATAAATGTGATACCCCACCCAAGGCAAAAATGTCTTCTAGAAAGCAAGTGGAATATGACCCCTTAAGGAAGCAAGGATAACACCTGAGTGTTAGAGAACTGCAGCCACAGCCAGGAGCAGACAGTGACAGCTGCCCAAGCTGGGCCCAACCCCCTGCACTCAAGGGATGCTGTGGCACTCAGGAGTGTGATTGCCAGACTGAAATAAACTCCATTATTTGTGGAAGTATTTGGAATACAGGAGATCATCAGGAGGACTCCGATGCAAGAGGTGTTTAACACTGGAAGAGGCCTGGCTTGGTTTTTGGGTGTGACATAGAACTCTTAAGACTGGGCTGTGAATGGTGAAAATGTAAGGAAAATACACATTCTGACACATCCTGTAACAACTGTAGACCTTACCAAACACCACCACTGTTAGTAATGACAGAAAAGGCTGCAGCCAAGGAAGAGTGATGGGGCTGTCCACAGGGCTCCTCTGCCACCTCATCAAGCAGGAAGAAATTTGGTAACACATCTTCCAAGGAAAGGAGGATGGCACAGCTGTGCCAGGAGGGTAAGGAGGTGAGGAGGTGTCAGCAGCAGCTGGAAGAAGCTGAGGAGCAGGTGGTAATTGTCTAAAATTAACATGTAAAGAGGGAACACTGTACCATGAATAACTGACATGAACAATCAAAAGATGAGAAGAGCCTTGTCCTAATAATAAATGCAGCCACATAAAGGCATCAGAGCAATGAATAACCTTCCAAATAAAGCACTGGCAAAGGTATTGACAGCAAGAGTGCTGTCCTATATCCTAGATATAGGATACAAAACAATACTAATGCCTACCAAAAAGACCCAAACAAAACCACAACCCCAAAAAAAAAGTCTTTAGAAAGCCACAATTCTCCGCACATTTGATATGCGATCATACATTTATTTTCCCACGAAAAAAAACAAACAAAAACAACAACAACAAAAAAAAAAAAAAACAAAACAAACAAAAACAACAACCAAAAAAGGCCCCCAAACCAAACCAAACCACACCAAAAAAAAACCCAAAAGCAAAAAAACCTACTCAACTCCCTCCCTTACCCCCCCTCTCCCCCAACAAAGAAACAAACCCAAAAAAAACACCCCACTGCCATAACTCTGGGTTAAGGGATATAGACTACAAGAAGGAAGTGTCCAGAGGAGATTCCAAAAGCCAGTTCATATGCATTTGACTTAATTATCAGTTGCACTTTAAATAAGCCTTTAAGTACTACCATACTTGCCAATGCTAGAGACAGGAAAGTGAGATCACAGGCCTATATATATTAATCAATAAATAATAAAAATAATAGCCTAATTTTGCAAACTATTTCCTACCGTTCAAGTCTAGCAAAGTAGAGCTGCTAAATAGTCCATGCAAAAGTCATCGAATCATTATGGAATGTTCTCCTTGTTAAGAAAAGCAGAAGTAGTGGATTATCTTCACAGCATTCTTAAAATTCATTATTCCAAATACACTATTTGTAAAACTTATGTACACAGTAACACGACTAAGCACAACAGTTAATGTCATAAAACCAAAAAGAAATCATAGAGAACATTACACAGGATTAAGAGATTATTGATGAAGTAATTGCTACCAGAGTAAAAGGTTTTAACAACAATAAAAAAAAAGGATGTAAGAACCACAGAATATTCAGGGTTGGAAGGGACCTACAAGGATCACCAAGTCCAACTCTTGGCCCTGGCACAGAACTGTACCCAAGCGTCACACCATGTGTGCCAGAGCATTGTCCAAACACTTACTGAACTCTGTCAGGCTTGGGGCTGTGACCACTTCCCTGGGGAGCCTGTTCCAGTGTCCAACCATCCTCTGGGTGAAGATCCTTTCTCTATCATCCAACCTAAACCTCCCCTGA